>OZ007498.1:112047181-112516587 GCA_963931805.1 Microdon myrmicae | reverse complement strand
GAGCCCGCGGAACTCGCAGACATTACTTATTTGAGGGAACATATTCGGTCCACTAGCTTTAATGGCTTGAATTCTCTTGTTCCAATCTTCATTAATTACTGATCTATAGTTTTCACGGATCAGTTTTTGAAGATTTTTAATTAGTGACTTAATTGTTTTTATTTCCTGGCTGTTTGGATCGCTAAACTGTCTGTAGAACATTTTTAACTTAGAGAGCAGAATACTCTTTTGCCTATACAGCTCGTCGATCGTTGTGTTTCTGTATCGGTTTGTATGGCTCTCGGAGTGAGACACTTTTGGGATAGAGCGATTCATTTTATTAGTAACAATGTTGTTCCTCGTCGAAAGATATGATCAATTTCGTGATTATGAAGATTTCTGTCAGAACATTGTGTTCTTCTATGCCATTGGAGCGTAATTCTTCAGTGGAGAGAGAGAGTTGGCGGAATTTTCATTCAATGTGACATTGAAGTTGTCCTAGTTTGTGTGCCCATAATCGGGTATGTATCTGATATGATCCCGCGATGCTCGATAGCTGCGAATGGACGATACTTATGGAGGAGTGATTTGGGGAAGTAAATCTTTGGACACAAAAAATATGTCCAGAATTGAGTAACCTCGGGTACCAACCGGGGTGCGACCATTTCAAAGTTGAGGGCGTGGGAGTGTTCGGTGTACCATTGGTACAATTTGTGCCATTTGGACAAGAAACAGAGTTGTTCCAGTGGGGATGTCTGGAGTTAAAGTCGCCACCTATGATGAAGGGTATAGGCGCCAGGTACCTTATTAATTTGCCGATATCTTCGGGATTGATGGGGCCATTATTGGTTTTATGCGAGTGGTATACGGAATATATATTCGCTCTACCATTATTAGCTAGTTGCAATTCAACTCCGGAGACCTCTATGGACTCGAAATGTGGGAGGTCAATAGCTTCATGGCGAAGTTCACTATTAACTAGTATACAGGTGCCACCTCCGTTGATGGTGTGGCTGCCAGTGGTTCGATCTCTTCGAATGATTGAGAAGTTTGGGAAAGCGGGACGGTGGCATGGATGCAACCTAGTTTTGGTGACAAGAATCACGTCCACCCGGTTATACTTTATGAAATCAGACACTATCATACACTTTGGTCACGAAACGAGGGAGTTGACATTTATAAGGATAACTTTAATTTTGGGATCCATTTTGAAGCGTATGTCTTACATATGCCGTGAAAAGGAGTGCATCCCTCCAAATCTACTTTTCATCACAGGAAACAATCCGGTGCAAAAACGGTTCAGTTCGGTTTATTAATCTAAGCCATGCGCAGAGTTCCAGGCGCTGTAGTTTTTCGGACTCGTTCAGTTCATTTGGTACCCACTTATCGAGTTTCTTTAACTTTCCTATGAGAGAAATGTGTCGACTTATTGTCATTGGGGATACTCCACTGTAGTATGGATATGTGGGGTTCGAAGTAGGTGTGCCTAACACAGGCACGCTGTTCACTCGAATCCCCATCAATGTTTCGATGAAAAATTGTCACCAAAAGAATTGAAGCATCATTAATGTTTCGTTAAATATCCACCTCACAAAAATATCCAGAGAAGGCCATGAATAATAGTGCACCGAAAGAAAAATACATGAAATGCACTGATGTATTATTATTATTATTATTTATTACAATGTAATTAATTACACAATAACTTAATTCTAAATAGCGCTAGCTGCTAGGGCTTTCGGCTAATATCGAGTTACTTTAAATTTTGTTATGAAGGTTAGTAAGTGTTAGTAATTCGTATGTGTAGTTGATATTCTGTTCTGATGGTTTTGCAGAATGAATCTTGCTGAAAGGGTCGTTTCCAAATAGTTGGTTTGCGATGGTTTGGACTTTTGGGCAGTCGAATATGATGTGATGTGGAGTAAGTGGGACTTGGTTGTTGCAGTTACTGCATTGTGGGGGGCTGGTTTTTGTAAGGATGTGTTGGTGTGTGATTTTGGTGTGTCCTATCGGAGTCGTAGGAAGCATTTTATTTTTTTGTTTGAGACTGTTGTTGGGTAAGTAACGGGTTTGGTGTCCTGTTTAATAGTGCTGTACAGGTGGGTGTAGTGGTGCCATTCCTCTTCCTCCACGTTCTTAAGGGCATTTTTTACCTGTCTTCTTATGTCCGTTTTGTTAGGATAATAGAAGGAGACGAGAGGCGACTTTGTACCTAGTTTTGCGGCCGCGTCGGCCGCTTCATTTCCACTAATGTTACAGTGCCCGGGGGTCCAAAGTAGCTTTATTTTATTAGCTTTCTTAATAATGTTATCTTGGATTTGACGAATGACAGCATTTGTGGAGTTTACGTTGGTTATTGCTTTTAGAGTTGAAAGGCTATCAGTACAGATAATCGTTGGGATTTTCTGGATCAGTTTTGTTGCTTCCAAAATTGCCGTTGCTTCCGCTGATAGGATGGAACAAAAGGTGGGAAGTGATCCCATTCTGATTATTTCTTTGCGATCGTTGACTATAGCAAATGACACATTTGATTCGTTTTTGGGACCATCTGTGAAAAACAGGTTCCAGTTTTGATGTTTGTCGATGGTATCCTTGAAAAGTTTTTGATAGATTATCTGATTTGTTGAATGTTTTGGATAATGGGACAGGTCATCTAAGATTGTATTTCTCGGAATTAACCATGGAGGGTGTTGTGTGCGGTGGGGTTTTGAAATATTTATAGGGATATGTAAGTCCTTGGCTATATCGATGGCCCTTTCCAGTCCTGAGCGGTATCTCGACCTTCGTTTTTTTTTATAAATTTTTCGGATGTCCTGCACTATGGGGGTTGCTATAGACATTGTAAATTTGTAAGCAAGTGTAGCTGATATATATTTTAGTCTCTTTTCTATAGATGGGAGACCGCATTCGACGAGGATGTTTTTAATTGGTGTAGTACGGAATGCTCTGGTACTTGCTCGAGCTGCGGCGTGATAGGGAGATTTTATTGTTTGCAGGGTCGTTTTGCTACATTTTCCGTATATCATTAGTCCGTAGTCGATTTTAGATAGGATGATGGCTTTAGTTATGTTAATAAGGGTGTTAGTATGTGCAGATCCATTCTTATATGCTAGGTATTTTACAATATTTAATCTTGCAGCTAGGCTTTTCTTAAGTGCTAAACAATGTTCTTTAAAATTGTATTTACTGTCAAAGAGGATACCGAGGATTTTCATGGATTGGATTGTAGGGATTGTGTGATTCTGAAAGGGAAGTGTGATGTTTTTGCTGCAGCTGGTTTTTCTACAAATGTGTAACATTTTAATTTTTTCGAGGGAGATCTTTGCGCCTGAGGTTTTACACCAATTAGTGATGTCGTGTAGTATTTCTGAATAGGTAGATTGTACTTCGTTGAGATCGTTTACGTTTGTTAGAATGACTAGGTCGTCAGCGTAAAGGCAGTGTTTTATGTTTTTATAGTTTACGAGAATGTCGTTTATTCCGTCAAAGGCTATAGCGAATAATAGGACTGATAGTGGAGAACCCTGTGGAATACCGTTTTTTATGTTGTATATTTGTGAGAATGCACCACCTGTTTGACTCTAAACTTCCTGTTAGAAAGAAAGGACTTGATTATGTAGAACATATTGTTACCAACTCTCCATTGCGCTAATTTATTCAAAATCACATGAGGACCGATCCGGTCGAACGCTTTTTCAAAATCTATGGAGAGAATTGTTGTATGCTTTTTGGTTGACAAAGAAGATGTGATGAAGTTGTCGATATGGAGTAGCGCATCAATCGTTCCACGTCCTTGCTTGAAACCAACCTGTTCAATGCTTATTAGATTGTTTTTCTCCATGAACCAGTTGAGTCGTCTAGCTACAATTTTTTCAAATGTTTTTCCTAGACATGGGAGTAACGATATTGGGCGATATCCTTATGCCGAAGTCGGTTCGCCCGTGGGTTTTGGTATGGGTACAATTGTGGCTATTTTCCACACTTGTGGAATTACACCTGTTTGGAGTATGTTATTGAAGAGATGGAGTATTCGGTGTCTCAGGAGTGGTGGACTGTTCTTTAACATTATGTAATCGACTCGATCATATCCTGGTGTTTTACCTGTGGCGCCGTGTAGGGTTGACTCTAATTCAATTTTATTGATCGGGAGATCTATTAATTTAGAGGATGGGCTTGTGTGAGGGGACGGGCTAATTGTGTCTCTTTTGGCAGAGAGAAATGACGGATGAAAGTTTACGTCTTCTGCGTAGTTTGACCATGTTTTGCCGAGATGGTCTGCAATTTGCTGGGGAGATGTGAGAGTGCCTGAGTCGGTGTTCATGCATTTTATTGAGAGGGGGCGATACTGCCCAGTTAGCGTTTTTATATCCGCCCAGATTTTTCTGGGAGTGGAGTTCGGATTTAACTTTTCGGTAAATGTTTGGAAGGCTTTTCTTTTTTCTTCCTTAGCATTTTTGCGAAAAAGAGCATTTAACTTTTTATAATTGATTAGGTTAAAATCGGAGGGGAATCTTTTGAAAATTCTCCAGGCTTCTTGTTTTTTCTTCCTTAGGTTGTCCAATACTGGATTCCACCAGGGAACTACTGCCTTATGGAGTTTTCGACTTGTTTGTGGTATCGAGGCATTTGCTCCTATTCGGATTGCTTTAGTGATTATGGCTGTTTCTTGATTAATATTTTGACTCTCTACATGTTGACTTAGTGCCTGGGTAGTTATATTTTGAAATTTACTCCAATTAGCAAGTTCGGTTTGGAATTTAGGAAGAAGTTTGGAGGGTTTGGGACACATGCTAGTGTTAATGTTTATTATTATTGGAAAGTGGTCGCTCCCGTGCAGGTTGGGTAAAGTATTCCAAGTGCACATTGGGGCCAATTGAGGTGAGGCTAGTGATAAGTCTACATGTGTGAAGGATTTGTGAGTGGAAAAATGTGTGTGGCTACCGTTATTGAGTAGGGCTAGATTTGCGGTCAGTATGTATTTCTCTACGGTTTTTCCCCTTTTATTAGTGGACGAAGATCCCCAGATGGGACTCCACGCATTAAAATCTCCGAGGAGAAGTATCGGTGTTTGGATGCTATCTGTGATAGTGGTAAGATCGTGTATCGTTATTGGTTGGGATGTGGGGGTGTATGCTGATATTATCGTGAGGTTTCTGCCGATATTTATTTCTACTGCTACGACCGAGATTGCAGAGTTTACTACTATAAGTTTATGTGGGATTGATCTATGTATAAGTATACCTGTACCATGTTTAGAAGCAACATTTTCCGTAAGGTTGTGAAAGAATGCCGCGTATTCATTGGGTCCTGTGGCCCGAGAGTCGTGGCGGATGTGCGTTTCTTGTAGAGCTATGATGGATGGTTTCAGATCTTTGATGAGTATTTGGAGCTCATGCATATTGTTTTTGAGTCCGTTCAGATTCCACTGTAGTATTGTGAGTTTATGGACATGAATGCTATTGTGTATATTAAACCTGCTGCTGTTGGGGATTTTGTTGTTGTAAGGGTTCAGTCTCCGTGTCTCGAGTGTTGAACCATTCAAGCCGAAGCCCTGTCTGCTTCGGCCCGAGTTGGGATTTTCTCGAGACACAGAGACTGTGCTTTCGTTGGGAGTGTTAGGGTTATATGTGGTTATTGTGAGGGAGTGGGGAGTTTAATAATTCTTGAATGGTGGGTTCATTTATTTTTATGTTAGTGTTTTTTTTAATAGGTATAGGTTCGTTGTTACGGTTGGTTGTTGTGGGTTTTATGATTAGATGTGATTGGTTTTGTATGGCTTTACGGTATTCTGCAGATGTAGAAGCGCAGTTTGAAATGAATGAAGTGTTTGTCGATGTTGGTTGGGGTGTAGTTTTTGTTGGGTTTTGTTTTGTAGTTTCTTTTATTGGTGGTGTTATATGTGTGGCTGTTGTTTTGAGAAGTGCGGCATAGGATTCCTTTGGTTTGTTTGATGGCGTGGGATTTCGCTCCCTATATATCCGTTTCGCTTCGGATAGAGAAATTTTATTTCTCGTTTGTATTTCAAGAATGGACTGGTTTTCTATATATTGGGGGCATAATGGTGATGAAGCAGGGTGAGGGCCTTGACAGTTGGCACAGTGGGTTCGGGCGCATTCTAAGTCGGGGTGTGGAGGAAGTTTGCAGTTGTTGCACGCTGGGTTTCGTTTGCACCATTTGGCTGTATGTCCGAGTAGTTGGCATTGGCGGCAGCGCATTGGTCTTGGGATATACTCATTTACTTTGGCTTTGTGCCATCCGATTTCTATGTTACTCGGTGGATTGAAGCGGTCAAATGAAAACAACATTAGTCCGGAGGCCCTGATTTCGCCATTTTGCGATTTTTTAAATTTATGGACACTTACCACTCTTTGAGGTTTCATTTCTTGGACGATGTCTTCTTCCGGAACATTAATTAGGTATGGTGCGTAAACAATACCTTTCGAGAGGTTTAATTTCGGATGCAACTTTTACCGGACATAGTTGATCGAACCGTTTGGTATTTACAAAACGTAGAGCTGTTTGTTCATCTTTCACTAGTAAGAGAATTGAACCGTCTCTTAGCATGGATACTTTTTCATATTGTGTACTAATTGAGTCTATAGCTCTTTTTAACACGAATACGTTCACTCCGGTCAGAGGTTTTGTCGCGTCATTAGGAACAATTTGTATAAATTTCGGGTTTTTTTCACTTGTCTTTGTTGGTAATTCCGGGAAGTTCGATTCAATAGGACTAAATGCCTGCCGTTTTTTTTTATTGACGGGGACGTCACCCAAGGACGTTTCCTGCAACATACCGAATCTGTTGCCGGTGTGCTGGTTTGGCCCTAAGGCCATTTTTTATTTATTTCTCTTTTCTTTTGCTTTACTTTGGAACCGGTTAATTTAAAGTACACTAACAAAAGCAATACACTTACAACACGCACAGTACCGTAATAAAATATTCACACGCGGTTTTGTGTTCACAATTCTTTCACTACACAATACGGTTAAAATTTGCGTCCTTACTGTTCGAGAGTTCGTCTGGCAAATGCACTGATGTAATTTTGATAATAAAGTTTCTTTTATTTTTTTCGTTGATTCTATGTTTATTGCTAATTATACACTTGTAACTTTTGGTGAGGTTAATCCGTGCGTGCGTGTGATAATCCAAGAACACGGTTGAGATGAAACAGCAGAATGTAAGGCACGCCAACACAGTAAGAGAATACGCCACGGTGCCATTTCCGTGAGTTAAAACTGTGCGCATTTTAAAAATCGAACAATAAAAACTTGCTGACCGAATGGAATTGGAATGGATCTAATTTAAAATAGAACTCCTTTTACTCTTTAATGGGGATGGTTGTTAGTACTCAAATTGCCGACAGACACGTCTTTCCTTTTGCTTGTGCGAATCGCAGCATGTGCACTAGTGTGCACACGTAGCGGTTGTTGAATTACGACCGATCTGGTTGATGGTAGTAAAATGACTGTTCTAATTAGGGGTGGGATTCTGTGTTCTATCTTTGCACACAGGACAACCACCAGAGATCAAGCCTCTGCTCTCTGATTGTCACGCCCGTCGAAGTGTGGTGGATAATCGGTTAATCGATAATCTACGAACATGGGAGAATGAGAGAACAGAAACACGATGTATGATGATCTCGGGGTGGGTTTGGTTTTGTGTGCATGAATCAATGTAGCTCTGAGCGTAACCCATTGCCCTAATTCGGTGGATATGGTGATCTCAGAGTACATTGATCTGTAGGAAGACAGAACTGTCAAGGAGAGGAAAATTAAGCTGGTGCTATTCCCCTGCGAAAAGAGAGCATTGATCCCCAGCGAATGAAGTGTCTGGAGAAAGTGAAAAGGACGCCGACTTGGCTAGGGAAATCTGATCATTGCAACTAACTTAAATGCTTTGATAATTTCCCCAGCTGTCGCAAGATTAAGCAACCGCGTCGTTTGATCAGACTAAGCTGTTGCTAACCGACATGATGCGATTTCCTGAGGAAATCTCATGGGTTAGCGAAATGGGGTTTGTTACAGGTCCGGGACGCCGTGCTTCCTCGTTAGAGGGAAGAGCGTGGACCTTTTATTTTTCCTTTTATTTTATAATTATTTTATTTGTTGAAAATGTTGAAAAACGAAAGTTAGTTTTGACAAACAGTCGAGAATTAAAAGCACCGCAATAGTCAAAGAAAAAACTATTCTTTCTCTTTGATATTAGTTAGTTATTATTTTAAACTCCTTCTAAACTGATAACACAAGAAAAATTTACTTAAATTTACTTTACTGCTAACTCAAAACTTATAACTCGCTTTTATAAACTCAAACACAACTGAAACTCAACTAACTGAAAAGTGACTTTACAATACAATTTTTCCTCTTCTTATAGAACATTGTGTTCCAATTGGTTGGAAATTATAATGTGAACAAAACTAATTTTATCAAAGTATTCCTTTAGTCTCTGTGACTTTTAAATTGAATAAACATGAACAAAATCAAAGTATTCCTTTTAGTCTCTGTGACTTTTAAATTTTGAATAAACTTTGAACGAAAATCAAAGTGCTATGTTTTGAATGAAAAAAAGGTGCATGTTATGAAAAGGGGCATGTTATGAAATGTGCTGTAACAGGCTTGATATAGAATATTGTGAAAGTTTGTTACTGTTATGTATTAAGTGAGAATTAGATATGAACAGAGGTAGTTTTAACGGTGTGTTAGAAAAGTAATGAGATCCAGTGTAAAAATCTAATAAGGGTAGTATTCTGGAATACAACAGGTTGCCGTATGGCAAAAAGGTAGCTAAACTCAATTATGCATTATCTGCATAGGATAATGAGTTTAGCTATGCGTCCGTTTAACAGGTTTTACAGGGGAATAGCTTATAAGGGGAATGGGTAGAAATGACTCGCTGAAAGCGGTCGAAATAAGGTAGGTAATTGTGGGTTGGCTCTCCATGCGGTATAGAGAACCCCCACAGATATATGGACGCGCAATTCAAACATATAGATGTAAGATACGCTCCACTCGAAGTAACCCTCGATTTCAATTTTCGACTAAAAAGGTGGGTCTCGTTTTTGTTCCATAACTTAAACAAAAATTATATTCAAACAAACAATTTTGGAAATATATTCTACATATAACTTACTACAAAAGAATGAAAAAAAAATCGATGTTTTGATCGCTCCTGATGAAAACCTCCCCTTTCTGTTCAGAGGTAATATATCCATACAAGCAAATCCCTTTGGTGCTCATATGTCATAAAAAATCTTCAAAGTTTTGCACTTTGTATACGAAAACGGGCACAGGTGGATTTTTAAGTTCCCTTTTTTTCGTGTGTATTACTTCTACGAGCTGTGGCTAAAATAACCACGCATGCGGCAAAGTCGTACGGCCACAACCTCCTCAAGTATTTGAACCCAACCTAATAAGATCCCATCTAATCACCCAAATTAATTTAAGAAAATGCAGCGTACATTTTAGACGATTAAATTAAACCGGAAAACGGCAACATGTCCCGTCAAAGCTACTAGATAACAATCAGTAACAACCTACGTTGATATTCCTACCTGCACATCTGTAAATATCCAAAGTATAAACAGGGTCGTCATCTAAACAGTATCACACACGGCTAAAATGACCTGGAGTAATCAAGATAATCACGCAGTCCGTTAGAACTATGAATATTGAGTGATTGGAGAGTCGATTTGTCGATTCGTTGGTTCTTCTTCAGTCACTTATCCAAATCAAGTTTTCGGATCTAGTAAAGGAAACCCAGCGAGATGATTGTAGCAGATAAGAGAAGACACAGGTGCGTCGAAAGATGTTTTTATAAATAACTTCTTTTTTTTTAATCAATAAAATAGCGCACTCTGAAAAAGATAGATAGAAAGTGGACCACATATCTATATGAACGTGAAAGGAATAGATAACATGAATTTCTAAACATTTTTGATCATCTTCGGAGATATCTTCTCATACTATAATAGTGAGTCATGAAATCGGAGGCTACACAATCGTATAAGGTTGTGATAAAATAGCGAGGATCAGCAAACGGCCATCAACAAAACCAGTGGAAGCAATTTATATGGCCTGAAAAGTTGACCCTGTAAAATGTTATATGTTTTGTCGTATATTAACTTTGATTTCCTCGAAACATGTGACAAAAGCAACATCTTAATACTAGACCAAAATTGGTCACGTACTACTGAAATAAGTTACAGAAACTTTAATACGTAAATCCAATATTAAGTTCCCAACGGACTATGGCAAATTCAAAATAAGAACTATAAACTACAGTTCAAGTCCGAATAATCCGACAAATCACTCAAAACTTCCGACAACGCCAAATGAAGGCGTAGTAATCTATAAACGTTGTTCACACAACATCATACCTGTTTCAATCAGAATCGTCTTTGTTTTGTGACTCTAAGAATTAATTGCAGGCAGAAGTTAAGTGTCGTAAGACCCGAGAACACGAACAAATAAAACTTACACATATGGCATTCATATTAAACTTCGTGATGCATAATAAAAATTAAGGAAGTAAGTGTCGAGGTTGGTTTCAAAAGTTCCAGACTTTGTTTTAATCTTTAGAGATGTCCATTCCCATGGTGTAAACCTATTGTCAGCAGTCAAATTTACATAAACACAAACGTGGCAGTTTGCTCCAAATTCGTAAATTGTTTTAATGTGACTGAGGTAATACATATGCCGTTCAAGTTACACTCGGTACAATTCGAAAACTACGACTTATTGATCCTCTTCTGTATGGTTTAACACAATAACTTAAATACCATCGCGATTCGTCATACATCCATGGTATTTCACTGCAAATACCTGACACAGAAAGATTATTAACTAACCAATTAATTAATTAAAACGAGACAAAGTGAAGCCAACATTAAAACAAGTCTGTCTGTTACAGTTTCTGATTTCCGGCTCTGTCAACCTCGCTATCCGCAGGGCAGTTAAGAATGTTGGGCCCGAACTCGCCATATTGAAAGTAAAATGGTGTCTAGTTGTAGTGTGTTTCTAGGTTGCTATTAAAAAGACTTGACCTAAATTTTTTTACAATACTTTTTTGTTATATTTGTTGACAGGATTTGATAAATTTAAACATACATATATTTAATACCAGATAAATTTGTTGATTTGATTACATCTACTAACAAATGGTGAAACTTGATTTAAAAAAAAGAAAAAATGGAGCCGAGAGGCCGACCTTAGCGAGACAAGGACAGATGTGTCCTTCATCCTGTCTCTGCCTTCTGGTCATCTTGCGATAACCAGAATCACCCACATCCGTGAGGATGTTGGACTCGGTCTTAAGATGCCCGAGAAAGAATGGGGAGGAGGTATCTAAGGTATCTAAGGATAGTGTGGTTCGTTCAAATGTTCTCTATTTACTTGGATGGAGGGATGGTGGAAAAGAAATCATACAAGGCCTTGAGTGCGGTAGTAAACGCAGATCACGTCTTCGGCGTCTGATAATCTGTGCTTTGGTTAGTGTGTGTGTGTATTTGTGCTATCTTGTACTGTGCGAGCGTGTTTGTTGTGTGTCAGCAGTATACCCTATGGGATGGGTCCAGGAATCCTCTATTATAGAAGAGACTGTTGTTGAGAAGGGTGCTTTCTTCAGTTTTGTACTGAAGAAGAAATCGTGGAGGTCGGATCTGAAAGAGAAGGGCCAAGAACGCAAGACTCCCGTACAAGTAGGTTCTCGCTGTTCTGAATGGTTTCTAGGTACTTGTATGCTAATTGTAGCAAGTACTCGTCGATAGGGGTGTGGGGGTAGAAGTAGTGCCGGCGTGCGGCACTGGGTTCTCTCCTAACCACCATCGTCACCAAATGTTCCATCGAAGGAAAGTCAAAACACCACCACTAACTGATCACACCAGGCATGAAACGCACAGTATGTGGTTAATTGTAACAGGTTTCTTTAACGTATTTTATTTTTGATGAGTATCGGATTACGAAAGTATGAACACATAACACCAGTCTATTGTTAGGTTCGTAAATATAGGTTTACACTTGAACCTCAGATTGTCTTAGCGCGATATTACTTTACATCTGCGATTACACGTGTGTCGATGTTACTTGTTATTTATTGTTTTGTTAAATTCACCAAATTTCGCACAAATGAAAAGATTAAAAGTTTTGTTACTGAAAGTGACACGACCCCGACTCTGGGTATGTACGCGTCCCCAGACGCCCCGAGGAGCGGAAGGCCAGTCGACCGGATCGGTGGTTGAGATACGACTTACCGAGGATTGAATTTTAACTTGTGCTCAATCCTCAGTTAAGGGTGAGATATAGAGGAGAAAGAGAAAATGTTCTCTTTATGGTGTGGCCACCAAAGGAAATGCCACATTTCCTTACTGCCGGTAACCAATTAAAAGGCGATCTCTGTCACGCAGTGGTGTGCATGTGTGATCGTACACACCACCGTGTTTATCAATGCATTTCAGCAAAGGATAAACGAAACCTACAACGAAGGAAGAAGAACAAAGGGATCGTGAAGATCTTTGTTTATGATGTGCATTGCGGCTAAATAAATAGAAGGCAAAGCATCGAGGAAATGGTGCTAAAAGGAAAGATGGGACGAGGGCATTATAAAAGTCTTGGATGAGTGATGCCCTTGCATAAATAGACGCATAGCCATTAGAAAAAGGTGCTAATGGATTGAGATACTTTATACAATGAAAATTGTATATCGAATCTGGGGTAGGTGGACGAAACGAATTCCTTGTCTGCATGTGTAAATGCAGCGTAATTCGTTTGTTGGCAAAGCACGAAATTGGTGATTGTTTATTAATAGGAAAACAAATCCTGGGTTGGATTTTATGCATGTTTACATGCGAAGGAATTCAGTTTATGGCACTAGACGCTAGATGCGTGTATTTAGTTTTGTTCCTTGGACAAAGGGTCTGCTAGATATATGCATGTGGGGAAATTAGGGTGCACATGAGGGACAAAATTGCTTGGCAAACAATGGAGCCGGAATAGTTTTCCTGCCAATTCTAGTGATGCATTGGATTATGAATGTTAAGAATTCTTTGGTGGGAAAATTTCTGCCGATGCGTTGATGCATTGAAAAATGCCCTTGTAGGTGAAATTCTTTTTACAGGTGCTATTCAATTGGCAGCAATTAGCAATTATGAAACAATGGAATTTGAGGGGCTTCAGCACAGGAAGCTTGGTGGTAATTGGGCAAGTAGGCCGTGGCGTTTTCGGAACCGCCACGGGGGTAATGGAGGCGCATTCGTATAGGTGAGAGTTGGGATAATGGCGACCGTCATGCCTTCTAGAGTGGTTGGTTCTTCTTCTGAAAAGTCTTTCCATTTGGGCCGAAGATATACAGGACCATATGGGAAAGGCGTACGATATTTCAGATCGGATTAGCTGCTTATAGCAGAGAAGCTTAGCTTTGGTGTCAACTTTGTTACTCCACTTCAGAATGCTTAGACCGACCCAGGCCCCTTTGAAGAATGTGGGTCACATGTTTAATGAAATTAATTTTTGGGGTATAAATGACCCCAAGATATTTCATCCTATCCTGTGGTCTAATGTAGTACCTCCTATTTGTATTCGAATATTCTGTGAATATCGAGAAGTGGGAAAGGGAGTGTTTACTACTCAGAATTATGGAAACTGCTTTAGATGGATTAAGTCGAATTTTCCATCGACTGTAATACTGATACAGTTCGTCCAGATGACGGTTGACTCGGTATGATGCGAGTTTAGGCCTTTTGGATGAGGTGTACACTAGGACGTCATCCGCATAGCATATCTGGTTTACTCTCCCGTTCACAGGGCGAGGAATATCTGAGGTGTAGATATTAAATATGATGGGGTCTAGAATGAAGACTTGTGGTACGCCTGCAGCGGCGTTGAAAATTCGAGATAGCTTTCCATTCACTCGAACTTGAAAAGTTTTGTTTCAACTGAAGTGGAAGATGATACTGCACAGCGTCCTGCTAAGACCACTGTTCAACAATTTAAGGACGAGAGTTTCGATCCACGTCGTGTCAAAAGCCTTTTCAGTCTCCAGGCTCACCGCAATGGTGGCTTCAAACATCCATCTTGGACATCTTAAGCAGTGTTTCCGTATATTTTAAACTGTTACAGGGATGCCATGTAGTTAATTTACACTTTTGTTGAAACAATCAACAAACGATTTTTTTATTCGTTCGCATAAAAGGAATTATTTAATCCGGTAGAATATAAACAAATTCAAGGCCGTGGGGAAACACATTTTAACGGGCAACACCACTCTAGAGGTCGAAAAAATCAACTAACTTTGACATTTTTTGTAAGAGTATGGGAAAAGGAAAGTGGCGCAAGGCTAATATCCTTGCCCAGAAAAACAAATTATTATGGAAAATTTAACAAGCCTCGGGACTTGCTAAATAAGGCCAAGACCGGATCTCGGTTGTAGTACCGATGATGATGATGATGGAAAAAGAAATAGGATTTTTATTTTGAGATTTGATTAATCACGTATTGAAATATAAAAAAATATTTTTTTTTACATTTTAATACAAAAAGGCAGCGCTGCCGCATATCTCTAAATACACCTTTTTTTAAATGTCCTTTGCAAGCGGACATGTTTCTGGAAAAGTTTTAGACCTGGAACAAAAAATAAAAAATATAATATAATAATAATATATAAAGAACGCGCCCCGAGATGGTACCAAATAACTGTTGCAGTTCTTTTTGAACAGTTGCAGGTTGTAACGTTCCGGGAACAGTCGCGCGGGTAGAGAATTCCACAGTTTTCCCGCTCTGTAACGGGACGAGTCCTGATGCAGGGATGTTCGCGCCGTCGAATTGTCTTGTCGACCGCATAGAAACCGAATTGCGTGGAGCAATATCAACAATCGCCGAAGAATAGTACCCATGAGAATATCTGTAGAATCGAAGAAATGCTTAGGAGCAGAGCTCCAAACATGGGAGCAATATTCGAGCGCGGGTCTACTTTAAGATTTATACAAAATAAGAAGTTGGACCGGAGTAAAATATTTCTTGGCTCTAAAAAGACAACTAAGTTTTCCTGAGGCTGACCTGGCGATGTTCGACACATGTTTATGCCACGATACATTTCCACAAACCGGGCCGGCGAGCAATTTCATGCTTTCCCGAGATTCGAGGGCCTGGTTATTCATCAACAGCTGTGGGACCGATTATCCATTTTTCTTTGTGAATGTTGTATATTGTGTTTTCGTTGCATTGAAGTCGACGAGATAGGCCTTTCCTCACTGCATGACCGTATACAGATCCCGATTCAGCGAGTCGATCTGGTTATATCTCAGTTGGTGCGACGTTGATGCGCCAATCGGGCGATCACTCGAAGAAGAGGAAATAAACGTACTATCATCCGCAAAACTGAACACTTTGTTATCCGCTGTCTCCAACAAATCATTTATATGGAGCAAAAACAAGGTTGGATCCAAAGTAGAACTTTGAGGAACCCCAGATTTAACAGGATACAGATCCGAATACTCGCCGTCTACAACAACCCGGATCCTTCGATTTTCGGGGAAGCTCTTCGCCCAGTCGCAAGGCTGCTAGGAAGGTCCGTATGAATGAAATTTGCTCAGCAATGCCCCCTGTCAGGCGCGGTCAAAAGCTTCGGAGATATCCAATGCGACCGCTCTTGACTCAACATGCTCCTCAATCGCAGATGTCCATATATCGAATATAAGGGTCAAAAGGTCTCCCGCGGACCGCCTGCCACGGAATCCGTTTTGACGAACATTTAGAAGTCCGTTGCACTCCAAATATTTAATTAACTCGGCGTGGATGACCTCTACCATCACCTTAGATAACATAGACCATAATGCTATCGGCCGGTAATTTTGTGGGAGACACTTTTTCCCCTCATTGGGATTCCCTGAACTCGAGCGGCCTTCCAGAAGATAGGAAATATCCACCCTGCACAAGAGAAGCGGAAGAGTTTGCCAAGAACTATGAAGTTCATAGTTCATAGTACACATCTGTTTGGGACTGTTGCCGGTATGCCGCCCGGGCCGGTTGCCTTCTTACGGTCCAATCAACGTAGAATACATTGAAAAGTATGCGGGCGGAACCTCACATCCCGCTTTGAAGACCGTACCGGTGCGATCACAGGTGGCTCCAAAAGACCGGCATCGAGGTTTGAATTCCGGGAAAATAAATTCTCGAACACATTAGCTTTAGCTTTTGAATTTATGACTAACGACCCGCTGCCCGTCACTAACGGGGGAAAAGAGCAGTAAGCGAAGTTTGTGCTGACAGCCATTGAACAGAAACGCGAACCAGTCGAGCACTCGAGGAGTTAACTTTGTCGTTGTAGGCCTTCTTCGCGGTATCAATCGCTTGGTTGCACGCATTTATGATTCTAAGAAAAGTAGTTCTATTAATCTCGGTGGAATTGGAGCGCCATTGTTTGAAAGCTCTAATTTTTGACGCTGTAATCGGCTCAAGTTTTTTATCAAACCGAGGCTTATCAGATGAACTTTGTTTGATGGAATGCGGAATGTAGATCTCCATCCCGAGAAGAATAATCTCTGGGACCGACCCCGCGCATGCGTTAAAATCGGAGTCTCCAAAGCACACTTCCGACTACGGAAATGGTGCAAAAAAATCTCGCAAATCGTCCCAGTTGATAGCCCCGTATCTCCATACACGGCAAAGCCGCCCAAGTCGGTTATTCGCTTAAAATGCAAGTGGTTGCGCGACCGATACCAAGCAATGATCTGAGTTTCCCGATGGCGCAGCACCCTCCACGGTATACCAGCTCGGCTCGGATTTCAAAAACAGATCCAGGGTGTTCGCATAATCACCTCGGGTATCAGGCACTCACGTACGTTCCCCCACAAGTTAAGTCAAGTTGCGGCTAACAGCGAACATCTACGCCAGCCTCCTAGCCTCGTCGGTTCTGTTGGAATCCACCAATCACTCAGAGTTGTGTACATTAAAATCGCCAAGGATGATAATTTCAGAAGCCGGGTGGTTGATCTGTATCCTGTCGACGGTACGTGAAAGATGTTCGAAAAATGTCGCTAGTCGATCGTCATTCGGGGAGGGGTAAATACAATAAAGAATATTAGGCCATCTTCATCAAAAAAAAAACGGATGTCATAAGGCGAGCGTTGGTAATATAGAGGGACTCCTCGTTTACATCCATATGTATACATTATTATTATAATTTTTTTTTTTTTTTTATATATAACAAACAAAAACTTCAAAACGAAACGAAAAGGTAAATAAAAAAATAAAATAGAATAGCTACAAAATAAGTAATAAACGTAATGGGGGAAGGTGGACAGGGCGGGGGGGGGGGGCGCAAGAGGAAGGAGAACGTTACTCTTTGGGCTGCTTTGGGTGACTTTCCAGCCACTTTCAGACTGCCTATTGAACTCAGGCGTATAGTAATGGATCCAGGTTTTATCTGTCGTCACAAAATATCGAAAAAAAGTCCGCTCGATTACGCTGCAATAACGCCAAAGCCACTATTGAATCATCAATGCGCTGGTGTTTTTGGTCGACGGTCAGCAAACGCGGCAACCATCGAGCTGATAGCTTTTTCACTTCCAACAGATCATGCAAAATGTATCCCGTTTTGAGATTTGAGATGCCCACGGCATCAGCAAACTCATGCAACTTCACTTTACGACCACTCAAAACGGTTTGAAGCACATACTTTACGATTTCTGCATTTGTAGCCGGTTTTGGCTTTCCAGAGGGAGGTGCGCCTTCGATTCTTGTTTTTTTGCCTTTTTCCCTCCGAGGATTGAATTGGGAAGATCCTCTGATCGATGAGCGCAGAAATCATGCCGACATCCTCTTCGCCTACCGTCCGCTCTCAGATTCAATCAACTGCGAAACCATCGCCTCTTCTATTTGCCCGCACATCACACATCTTACGACTCTAATGAACCCATTTCACGAATGCAGAGGTGGGCAAACCCTCACCCCGCGTTCTTTGACTTCAATCTCACCTCTCCCGCTCTCAAATGTCGTCTCCTCTCTTACCCTGTGGTGGTTGGTTATATGTACCAGACATGGGCACTAGGTCCACTCAACCCCAACACTTACCATTGGTTTCTCTGAAAACTGTCCACGAAATAAAACAACTTCAAGCAAGCGTAAGAAATAAATAGGCACGCAAGTATTTCGTTATTAAGTGTTTTTTATTTAATCTACGTTATGGCATCGGCACATGCGCATAACACTGGGAGTTCACGATATACTTCACTTAATCACTTAAAAAATTAAATAACTAGGAGTTAACATACATAAGCCACTTAATCCATTAACTGGTGGGCGCCTGCACTCCTTCAGGATCGTTAAAAATGTCAAACGAAGGTCACTTCAACGAACAAAACGAGTTTCTCGACTAGGTGACTAAAAGGAAACACGGCACTCCAACTCGCATATTTTGACTGTGTTAAAACAAATCTGGCTACTTTGTAACGCGGCTGGTAAAAAGGTAATGCCAAGCGGGTGCCACTGTCCGCTGTGGTGATAGAAATCTGACTCCCCGATGCAATCCACATCCCATCAGATGCAACGGGGTGGATCACACCGACGTGGGAGGGGCGAATCGGATCTACTTGGCGACGGCCAATGGGCGATCGAAACGGAGTTAAATGGGAGGATTTCCCATATGCCCGTATAGGACAAGTACGATGCCCCTTCGCCTGCAATACAGACAACGAACGGCAATGCACCTCTTCAAACAAAGGGACGAGCATAGGGGGCTGCAGGCATTGTTGTCATAAATCATCGTGATGAACGCCTGAGAACGAAATAGGGCCCTGTGTCCTAAGTAAACAGAAACGCTATTTCAAGGGCCATACGATGAGATGCACATCGTTCGTGGTTTACCCGATGTCACATAGAATCATTATCGTATTTACTTAGGCGTTCACGATCATGCCGTTGTAGGCGATACATTCTTCAGTGACGATAGGTCACCCGAAGGTTTCAGATTTGTTTGCATAAATGTGCTGGTACATGGGTACAATGGTGAGGAATTTGCCTTGAAGATGTGCAAGCATACGTCTCGCCCAGGGTAGCTATGGACCAGTAGGTGGTAAGTAGAATAAACACAGTGAGGCTACTGTGTGTTCGTTTAGTTTGCAGGCAGGAGCATCATGAGGCATGATCATGGGTATGATTGCTTAAGTAACAATCATGTTCATGTCCAGATCCCATAATCGGTTGCTGGCCGATAAAAGGGAATTGGTTACAATGTTTGTGAACCTAAGGATATGAGGTCAATATTTAAATACTAAATGGTAGGGAAACTATCGGCTGCAGCTATGTCAACAAGTACGCTGGTCGGCGTGTTTTCTTGGACCAACGGATTGTTGTTTAAAGTATCGAACGATGGTTCAGCAGATAAGGCAAGGGTGAACATGTTATGCACGTGTATGAGAAAGTGCTTCTCAGCAAAGCGCATTGACATGTTCGGGGATTAATGTCGGTTACGTGACGAGGTAACCGAATTATATTTCAGGAACATGATGCGTTGAATGCAGGCATGCCCCGGGGTGAAATTTTGATGCCACGGCAAGATAGTAATCTTGCCGTGGGCTTATGTTTTCAGGTGGAAGGTGGTGCAGGATAGCTTACGCTGCTCATTTGCAGGTGAGTATAATGACTTGCCTGGTAAGTGGGAAAGGGTTTATTAAAAGAGAGTGGGTGGTTCTTTGGGAATGCCTTAAAGATCCCCTCCTGACCCCACCCCGCTCATCGCCTACACTCTCCTGCACTCAAACTCACACCCTAGCATCTGCCTTATCCTCGCCCTTTCCTGTCCTACCACCGAGACTATTATTCTATCCATATTTGGTTAGGTCCCCAACCCATTTTCAAGTTACTTTAAAGTTAGTCCCCCGCCCCCAATCCGCATGCCTTAGTTTTTCGATTAGTTCGTAAGTCTATTTATAAGTTTATATGTTTATACGTCTTGTACTAAGCGAAATGAAATGAGGGTTCTGCCCTCTATTCATTCATACATTCATTAAATCACATCATTAAATCAAATCAAATCTAGATGGCCAGATCGATCAGGATGTGAAATATATCAGATCAGATCAATAATAATCTTTGAGGGCTAACCTACCAATACATGATACTCTTGGAAATCTGTTTGTTTCTATCATAAAATACTGAAGAGAAAATCAGATGTAGGTGTCACCGTTTACCAATCTGGCGGCAACCCAACACTTTATTTGATCTCACCATAACAATAGCACCACTGCCCAAATAGAGTGAAACCCCTTAAACAATATTTCTAAAATTCTGTATCTCGTCATAACTCTATAAAAACATACAAAAAATTTATTGTCCAACAGCGACAATAGCGCAAAGTTGTCAGCTGGACTTGCATCGGCACATCTGTGTGACTCTCGCAGTCTCCTTACCAAACAAGCCAATAAGCCGGGTGATCATCCTTTATATTTATGATTTTACACACTGCTTTCTTTAAAAGTTGAAACTCTGGTTGTTAGCTTTCCACTCAAATTGGAAAATTCAAAACATTCTTCCTACCGAGACCCGTGACCTTTCGAAAACTAGGGTATTAAACCTCAGCCTATCGTTTACGACCATTCTTTCTCCATAGTTCAAACTCGACTGCCTGCTTCTTTTCCACTCCAATAATTAGGTAGGTTTACGATGTTCAACCGCTTTACATAAGTTCACAGTAACCAAATAAACTTTATGGAATATTGACAACCAAACACCCTCGAGCATGCCTCACACCTTGCCATAAAAGCCTCAACTGTGTTTTACTCTTCAAAGTTCACCGTGAATAAATTAAGGAAACATTTTCAAGACTTAGGAATTCGAACACGGACGCTTGCCGGGCAAATGTTTAGTATTGGGCGCTCGTAAATTCAATCAATTCGAGCACCTCATCGGACTCATTAAGAAAAGCAATAAAAGCGAAACACTGATCGCGCGGAATTGAAATGAGGTGAAAAGATCGGTTCGCAGCGTGTGTTGAAATGGCAAATATTTGCCTTAGAAACCACTGACTATGCTCCTTTGGAAATTATCCTACTCAACTTCTTCTCGACATGAGTATTGTGTGATTCATAATGTTTTTCCTATATGATCCCCAATAGTTTTGCGCTTCCGATGGGAGGGAATTAAAAGAACATCGACGGTTTGATAAATCGCTTCAATATGATTACCATAGTGTTGATCGCGAAGTGAGACCGAGAAGATGTGAATCAGCACCAATCTCCCGCATCGAGTATCTAATAAATTCTAACAAATCTCCGAAAACATTGTTTAACGCTCGCAAAGTCTAGTCTGTGGCATTAATTGAGGGCAGAGTGACATCATGTGTTAAATTGGTTCACAAATGTTTGAGAGGCAGCTGTACTTTGTAGAGATGAACTATATACGACATCCATTCCCCGGTTTTTAGCCATTGTTCATTGTCTGTTTCGCGTCCCACAGTATTATGATGATTTACAATAGCTAGTGAGATATGCTGATTGTTGTTTGGTTAGCCCGATAAGGTAAGCTAATCTCGTACAGGTCATCGTCATCTAATTGTTTGCGTCCGATCGGAGGAGGAACAAAACAAAACCATAGGATGTAGATATTTCACCGGCTACGTACATAGGGAAAGTGTGATCACGTGTCGAATCGAGCTTTCCGGAGTTTCGTCACATCGACTCTATTCATCGAGTAATCGTGGGAACCGACGAGAGTCAATTCGATTACATGCAGATGCATATCATTCAGTATTAAATATGTTATGCAGCTAAGGCCAGCTAACAAAATGGATTTGTTTGTCGAGCTAAAGAGATGTTAAACGTTGCCCATTTTCGGGGATTGTCCACCCACGAGCTCTTAATTGATGTTTCAGTAGCGGATGCAGCGCTTTAAGATGAGACTCGGGTAGGGAAGCCTACGCACTGGTGCATGGTTCAGAAATAACATAGGAATGATTATGGGCTGTGAAATGGCTAGCTACACTTATTCATGATAACTGTGATGACCTGTGAATTTACGACTTAACTTAATGGCGTTATCAACGATAGCAGGTGGCATCCTAAAAATCAACATTGAAATAAATTTCTCTGACATGCGACAATTCTGATGTAGACTCGTGGATAGGAAACCAGGTGTTCGTTATCATTTTAGTTAAACCTTCGGTTGTTGATAATTGGTTACTCGAGTGAAGAAGTAACACGGAGATTACTTAATGTACGCTTCATGATTGCTAAGCATTTTTATCGCTACGTTATGGCTCTTTGACAAAGACCTGCCCTTCGGTGGTTCTTAATTTTGCAAAACGTATGGGAGAGCAAGGTGAAATGTTCTCCGTAGAGTAAAAGAAAATGATTTCTTTGTTCTTGTTTTTAAGCTAAATTTTGAGTCAATTTGTCCAACTGCACTCCAGTTTCTGGAATCCGTCCCTGAACCGCAATTCTGGAAGGAGCTTGAAAAGATCCATTTTCCACTGACGACACTGTGGCGTTTCTAACAGATACACATACAAGACATAAGAAACTGGTGAAGTATATTTTAACAATTATATTTTATTTTATTTTTTTTTGTCACCGGACTTACCCCGGATTTCCTTCAGTTGTTCATCGTCACGTACGACTTGTGCGCCAAATTGTTGATGTTGCATCCATTTAAATATCCGCTGCTTAAATGCGCATTTGCGCGTACTCAATGATATGATGAAAATGAAATACTTATAATCCAAACTAAATACGTGTACACATCCCGTCAACGCTTAGCACACAACCGATTTATAATACCTCCCAGAACACCAAGGATAATAAAATCTCAATACCAAACACTATAATCGACACTATTTCGCAATTTAATTTATTTATTTTTTCGCAAACACAACCGCACGCTTCGAATGCTTAATGAACAAGCCCCAAAATCTCGTGTCGTTCCATTCAATATCCTTTTTTGTTCCGCTTCCTCAATACAGGACGATTGTTATTTGAGGAAACGGAATTAGGGAGACTATGGCTGTGTGCAGTATGATAGTGATTTTGAAATAGGGGTTTTAATTTATTTTAATTATTTATCTATTGTATGTGGGAATATTCTATTGTATTTGTATGCGATGTGTTGATATTGGTAAAGGATATTCATGTGCAGACGCGAGATTGCAATTATTATAGGGGGTGATAATTAAGTGAATTTAATTATATAACAGAACCACACCGAAACAAAATCTAATAAACAATGCATCAAAGTCGTATATCATAGTAATAACATAGCAATTCCACATCAGTTGAGTGTACTTGAGAATAACAATCTATTTCGTACCAGCGTAATGGTTACAACACCTCTTCATTTTATTTAAACCGTTTTCCAACCACACATTTCCTAAAACTTGCGAACATATAAAAGTCGGTGGATGCCAAATCCGAGGCATTGGTGCAAACATACAGGGCAAAGTCTCTGCTTTCAACCCGGCGAAGGCCAGGACGATCGTTGTCCCTGTTCAATCCAAGTTGACATGCAGTCTCCACGTGACACCACCGGATAGCTACTTTGGCACCCTCCAAGTAGTGAACCAATGCATCCACCGACATTCTGAGAAGGGTTGATGCAAAGCTAATAACCTTGCCCGGAAAAACGAATTATTATGAACAATTTAACAATTCTCGTATATGGACCGGATACCTGTGGAAGGACGTGCTAAATAAGGCCAAGATCGGATCCCGGTTGTAGTGCCGATGATAATGATGATGGATGCCAAATCCGACACACAAGGTTTAACGACTGTTATATGTTATCAGTTTTAAAGGGACTGTTGCAAAACTTCTTGGCGCAAGGCTAATAACTTTGCCGGGAAAAACAAATCATTATGGAAAATTTAACAAGCCTCGGGACTTGCTAAATAAGGCCAAGACCAGATCCCGGTTGTTGTGCCGATGATGATGATGATGATGTTGCAAAACTTCCTTTGACTTTCCTCGCTTGATGTGTCAGGATGACACCGCTAACATTACTCGTGTTTGGAAAAACTTTCTTTGGTTCTATATAAACTCGACAAGCACTGATAAATGTACCGGCAGATAGAAACTGATGATCGAGATTGTCTCTATCAGCAAATCATCTGGCGATCCAATCCGACCGACGAATTCAAGACTTCTTCATTAAATAGAGTTACAGCCCTCCGTGTCAGGCTATACGAACTCTTAAGCAGCTTTTTTCAGCGTTACTGCCAGCTGGCCGCTTTCCCCTCAGTAGGTGGACACCCAATCACCCTTCGTTTCGGCCCTCACACTCAAGTGAAATTGGACCCTGCCCAACGTGACTCCCCGCAGATGTCCACTCCATTCTCGGAATTCGATGGCAGCCCCAGGAAGAGTTTTTTGCGTTCTCTCTGTTGGACTCATCAGGCGACTCTGTTAATACAAAAAGAAGGGCACTCTTATTCATCGGCCGACTCGACGATCCCCTTGGATGGATTTCACCCGATGTGATAAAGTTCAAAATGTTTATGCAAAATCGGTGGTCGCTGGGACTCACTTGGGATGATCCGCTGCGCCCTCACTAGAATCTAAGTGGCGTGTCCTCGTCGCGGACCTTCAGCAGCTGCCTACTTATTATTATTATTTATTGGCCTGTAAGAACCCGGAAGTTCATGACCTCACCGACTCGGCTTCGCCATCGTTCCCTGTCCTGGGCACTCTCCTTCCACGCTTGACCATTCGATCCGATCTCTTCAAGGTCAAACCTAACATTGTCCTCCCATCTCCGTCGCGGCCGTCCTACCGGTCTCTTTCCCGTTGGTCTACCGTCAAGAATTCTATGCACGGTCCTATCGTTCCCCATTCGCGCCACGTGTCCGGCCCATCTTAATCTTCGCGACTTGATTACTCTCACTATTGTAGGTTTGCGATATAGCTGCTCCAATTCGTGGTTATGGAGTCTCCTCCATTGTCCTGACTCCTCGTCATATTTACCTCCAAAGATACCCCTCAAAACTTTATTCTCGAATACGCGGAATTTGTTTTCTTCCCGTTTTGTGAGAGCCCATGTTTCGCATCCATATAGAACAATCGGCATGATTATGGTTCTATAGACACGGAGCTTTATGTTACGTGATAGCAGTCTGGATTTCAGCAGTTTACTGACTGCGTGCCAACTCGCGTTGCCGGAATGCAGTCTCTTGTTAATTTCCTTCGGCAGCTGCCTACACTTCGCATTTTTCGCTGGATGGGCTGCTGTTCGGGCACCAATACCTCCGAGGAACTCCACGGTTTCGCTGACGCCTCAAAGGAGGCATGTGATGCTTTCATTTACTTAAGGACGATATCTCCTAATTTTCGAACATCATTCTCACCTCCAAGACAAAGGTGGCCCCGCTGAAGCAGGTTTCTCTACCTCGCCTGGAGCTGTGTACCGCATTACTACTGACGCGCCTGATGATCCGTGTCCTCGCCATGATGCCAACCTCGAGCACTCCAGTTCATCTCTGCTTAGACTCAGCCATCGTCATATCACAGATCTGCGGAGCATCTACCTGGTAAAAGACCTATGTCGCTAAGTTGGATTCTTTACCAATGGGAGAGATGTCTCGTTAGGAATCGCTCGTCCTTATGACCCTTCGAACTTCCAAAGGTAGTTTTTGAAATCTATCATAATCCTTCTCACTCTATTGAGTAAGGGACTACCGCAACTGACCAACGTAAGTTGGTCTGTCCAAATGTGGTCAACGGCTTAATGAATTGGAACCGAACTTATGTCAGTAGGCTAAAGGACTCGGGAACAACGTTTACAACCGCCTCAAGTTCACCGAGGCTCCCTTCGTCCATGTCCACATTGAAGGGAGTTGGGACCACTACCGCTATCAAAGGGATATTCATATATGCTCACGACGATCGATCGTTTCACTTGGTGGCTGGAGGTAAGACCATTGCAGAGACGTTTTATAAAACTTGGGTAGCATAGCCATGAAAGCTGATATCTCAATTCCAGGCAAACATATTCACACACAGCTAACAACCCGGATTGGTTGCCAAGAAGTATTGCAACAAATTATTACCTCGCATTTAGGGAATGATAGAACTCATCATTAAGGCATTCAATAATGTGTCATAATGACAGGTTATGGTTAAACGCTTCGCCCATTGTTCTTCTAGGCGTTCGTAGCAGAATTGACATATGGGACTAATCTGCTTTTATTGGGAGAATTCTTAATGGACAGTGAGCTACTACATGATTCGCTGGAGTGTCCTGATCGATTTGCGTGAACTCATGTGTAAAGTCATGGAAACTGCGGAATCTAGATATAGCTCGAAGGAACTATTTGTTAACCCCGGTTTGAAAACCTCCACGCATGTTTTCAGCCGGGTGAATACAGTTAAGAAAGTTCTTGAACGATGGTTCATATAAAGTTCTCAACGGCATCAAGGATTGAGTTTACTTGAACGTACACGATGAGCGCTGAAAATTTTAAACCATGTTCTCTTGAGCATGAAGTAGAAGTAAAGTCTTCCATTTTTCGAACCGGACATATTTGATGAATTTCTAAGAGGCATGTATCATCAAACAAAGCATTAGAAACAGCGTCTGATCTGCCACCTACGATAGATCCGTTCACCTAAATTTGTTTATCAACGAATCATGTGGTAGCTTGGATTTGGAATATTTACATTTCGATTCTTGATTAATAGCCGGCACTTGTCCTTGCTTTGAACGATCTTAGGCCACTTACATGAATGTAAATTCGTAATCAAGGACACCAAAGACATTGGTATATATTGTAGCGAGCTTAGGGTTCGCTGGATTAATTATTTTGAATAAATAAGAGCCGTTAAATCGATTTTTAATTAATATAACACTTTATTAGTCCGTTAACCACAACCGTTACTTTTACCGTACACAACGATTTCTTGACTTATCGCTTCCGTACTTATCGCGTATTTTACTTCTTACTTATCGCTTGCTTCTCACTCGAGACTTATTACTTTCTACTTGTCTCCATGAGCTGTGTGCGACGTATTTATACCAGTTTCCCACATGCTGATTCGGTATTTCGTTTCCGTCCGTTCCATAATCTTGAATGTTCTATCATCCATAGTCTCCAGTTTTCCAGTACTTTACTAGAATATTCTAGTACTTTGTTTTGGACTTTCCCGAATATTCCAGTACTGGCTGTCATATGTGTCACAATATCTTATTGGCGTTGTGCATATTTCATGTTCGGTATTTATTTCCGTTATTTATTTCTAGTACTATCATAGAAAATTTCTAGATGTTTTTTTTTTTGTGTGTTTTCGGTAAGAAGGTGGAAATCTTCAAAAGATATCTCTAGGCCGATCCAGAGGCATTCCGGATTTTTACCGACTAAAACCTTTTCCCACCACATATTTCCGTTGATCCCCGCGGAACTCTCAAAAGATATATCCGGATCGTTCCAAATAAATACATACTAAAATAACCTCCCAGTACAGACTGCTGGGGTATACCGCTCTATTTTATATTCTCGGGACTCTCATCGGTGTCAGAAAGCAGTGCTCTATCATAAAGATAGCTTGTCATAATGCCAGGTATGGTGAGACTTGTAGATCTCTCAAGGTTTCTACTATTTGATTCCCCTTCTTTGATTTAAATGTACTTAACCACGGTGCAGTATTTGTTTATTCCCCCTAGCCATCGTGCTCTGGCGATCATGTTGCAGGCGATGTCACATCTACCTTCCCAGAACTCACACTGCCATTCACAAAGTCCCGGTGTGCCGTCGGTGAATTTGTAGTATCCCACTACAAAACCCTTAGCATGATCCAATTAACGCAATATAACGCTCATAATATTCATATCGCTCACGACGCGATTCTTTATTAATTGTACACCTACACTAGCTACACAACAAAGACAATTGTCGTACGGCAGTTCTCATAATACCATTTAACGGAGTCTCCGACAAAATGCTGAGGTCTACGAAAGGCAGGCACATGCATAACGATAAAGCGCCAGTGCGAATACCAATTAAGCGATACGGATTGCTTGAGCCAAGGCCGTTTCACTTTAAGTGGACCAATTAAGTTGTGATAGTAATTAAGTAATGCGATTGACTCGTGCCGGGGTGTTGCACTCAATATGAGTCAAACCCGAATAAATGATACTGCGGTAGGGTAAATGGCTTGAATTTGAGGTGTTAAGTCTCCAGTCACCGTGCTTCCTCTTTCGAGGGAAGAGCGTGGAGGTTATTATAATAATTAAAAGAATTAAAGTTTTCTTTTTATTTAAATAATTATTTTATTTTTATTTTATTTTATCGAACTCAGCTATCTCAAGCTGAGTTCTCTTCTTTCTCTTCTTTTCATATAAATTTTACTTGTTTATATAGAACATTTTGTTCTAACTGACTGTGGCGTATAAACTGAACAAAACAATCTAGAAGTCTCTGTGACTTAGAATTTTGAATAAACTTTGAACGAAAATCAAAGTGGCCATGTTTTGAAATGAAAAATGTGCTTGTTGTGAAAAGGGGCATATTTATGAAATGTGCTGTAAGTGACTGGATATAGAACATAGTGTCTGTTTATTTATGAAATGTGCTGTATTAACTGAGAATGTAAGATATGTGAGGATGTAGTTTTAAGGGTTGTATTTGAAAGGACATGAGTTAGTGTTAAAGCGAATAAGGGTAGTATTCTGGAATACAACAGAGGTCACGTTGAATGCAGAAGAATTGGATGCATTGTTTGCCATTCTTCATCACTAATTTTCGTACAAAAGGTGTGGTGGCAAAGAAAATAACTCTGAGTTAATCGATAAGAGTAAAAGATTGCAGCCTTGCGATGGAAATAAATTAATAGAGTTAATTATCTGAAAACTAATTAAAAGGTCGCTGCCAAGAGTAAGACAGCGGGCCTCTTTACTTAAACAAATAAATTGAATATAATAAAATAAATCGAATATAATAAAATAATAATAAAATAAATATAATAAAATAAATATAATAAAATAAATATAATAAAATAAATATAATAAAATAAATATAATAAAATAAATATAATGAAGTATATATAATAAAATAAATATAATAAAATAAATATAATGAAATAAACATAATAAAATAAATATAATAAAATAAATATAATAATATATCGATATACCGATATCGAAAATCAAGGAACTTAACGTTCAAAAGCTTCCAATATCGAGTTCAACGCATCCATACATCGTATGCAAGAACAATTTCAAGAAGGCAGCAAAGCATCGCATCTAAGCAAATTCGCCATGCAGGAAAGTGTCGCATGAAAATCACTCACCCATCCTAAGCATTAACGCGATGTTTCCCTTGGACTACCATTGTCGGTAAATAAACTGAACAACGGATGCATACTCTGGTAGCTACTAGCAATTAGCACCTAAATCCAATGCATGACCCTAACGCAAAAGGCACACTTGTGCAAACAAGGACGTCCAATAGTCATGCAATCATAAACATCTTAACGTAGATCGCTCGCTAGATGTTTATGATTCGAAAATCCTAACAAAGGAACTATACCAATCCCACGGTTCCTTTTTATTACCCATCTGAAACACACAAGAACATTGTTAGCTTGAGCCAGATGGCTAACCTAAACATATCCCACGGAAAGATCGGAGAATAAGCGGCGGCATCCAATCTTTAAACAAAAGGAACAAGATTCCGATAACCAACAGCTAATGGTGTTGATGATTAAGAGGTAAGATTTCTCCTTTTCAGATCGTAAGGGAAATTCTCCTTTTGAGATGCAAAGGGAAATTGTATGCTGTTAACAGATACGATGGGAAAGTCTGTTAGCAGATTGGATGGGGAAATTTTCCTTTGCAGATGTGGGATGAGAGGTTCAGATTGAATTGAATAGATAGATACACAGAGTCTAGAGAATACAGTCGAACCGAAAGGTCGTCTACGAGCATCCGAGATAGTCGAACAGAGAGGAACCCAATAAGGAGGTCGGTCCGCGCTGCGATATCGCAAAAATAAGAAACGTCGAATGTGTGGTTCAAGTTAGTTTCAAAACGGTGTAATTTAAGTTAAGTGTGTCCTAGATGTAAGTGGAGACCGAACTCTAAAACAAAAATAAAAGTCAAAAATAACGACAATTCTTTTCGTGTTTCAATTTTGTGCTGTGTGCGCTCCGTTTCTCTGTGGTGAACAGTGTTCGGCGGAACACTCGGACAACAATTAAACACCGCCAAAGGCATATAGCGTTTGCGACGATAGTGAAGAACGTGTGATTTGAACCGACGATATGACGGTTAGAATCACTAAAAATTGAACCAATGCTCAACACAGCAGGCCACTGCCGTGTGTACGAATTCGATTTCTAAACTCAAGTACACTCAACTGATGTGGAATTGTTATCGCTATGGTATACGGAACCGTAACAGGTACCTGTGGCGTTTGTGGCAGAAACACACACAATATACGTACAAATACTGAAGAGCACCAAAGTAAATTTCAATAAGCCTCTGTTGCTTGGCTTATTGAAATTTACTTTGGTGCTCTTCAGTATTTGTACGTATATTGTGTGTGTTTCTGCCACAAACGCCACAGGTACCTGTTACGGTTCTCTTTGTTGCATGCGACGTAACCAGTTACATTCCACTTTCTCCAGGGCGATGTTTGGGCTCCTCCAGTACACTGGTTTGGTAGTCCATGCTGATTATTTTTCCCGTGGCATACCAGCATCGCATGCCTTAGTTAGCCACTTCATGACTTTTCCACCCTACCTGTTCGCATCGGGCTTTGCGTTGAGTTGTTCGGTTGAGTCTTCCAGCATATAACCGAGCAACTCCGCATTAAGATCTTTTTCTGTTCACCCATTTTTGTTGGGTTTCTTCGCCAATCTACCTGTAGTATTTGGTACATCACGGCCTGGTGATGCCTCTTTGTGTAGACGTCCAAAACTCGCTTCTCTGTGTTTTTTTGTTTCCAACATGGTGCTGGTTAATGTAATTTCGATTTTCGACGGGCCTCTCTCGGTTATGAAGGTGTCCTCAACTACATATATTAGTAGATTTACATATAGAATCACGAGGGCTTCGAGCAGTGTCTGCCCTTTACTCTTGGCGCTAGTGCCGCTTTATTCTACCGCCCAGGCGTTGAAATATCCAGCAAATATAAGGGGGCTCTTAAATCTGGAATCTTTGGTTAGCCGGTATAGAAAATATTTGAATTCTTCTATTTCCCACCTTGGTGGAACGTAACAACGGTAGAAGTGGATTCAGTTGACCTTAGCATAGGCGAATTCTACCTGCCGTCGGTCAGTTCTGTGTCCTTTAAAAGAATTTCCTCTTGTCCAGATGAGCACTGTTCGACTGCTGGATTTCTAGGTTTTATATTATAGGTTACCCGCACATAATTTAGTGTCTTGCTTAAACAAAAATTATTCTACATGGGAGAATTCACGTTAAGTGAATCCGATTATTGTTGGCAGCAGCCCCAATGGACAAGTATTTGGGATTTACCTCTTTTGTGTGTAATAGGGTTATGATAATAAAATTCGTATATTACAGATTAAATGTAAATAGGGTAGCCAACCCGCACAGGCATAAGACTTCCGACAATTTGTGTATAGAAAACTTTAAAATGTGTTTTCCTTCTTCTTTGCTTAGTAGTGTTTTGTTGGGTGTTTGTTTGAATGGTCCTTGTTGTAAAGGGCATGTGGTGAATTGTGGTGAACACATCAGAAACCCCCATAGATATACAAAACCAAATGATATTGAAACGAATTTCATTCTTTCTATTCTTTTTTTTTTTTTCTACTGTTTCCAGTTTTCATATTTTCACACGTGGTACATTTTATGCCTGCTCAGTATGTTTTGACGCTATAAAGTCATTATCCTCCAGGGAGTGCCTATTATAAAAAAATATAGCACTCGCACCTTTGCTTTTCAGTCTCAGTTATATCGAAGGCGTTTGGTTGACATGCATATATAGCTTTTACAGAAATTACTACTCAAACTTTTATTTAGCAATGTGAGATTTTTTTTTACACAAACGCGCGCACAAGATGGTTAGAATCAGATATCATTCTCAGGAATTCGGCTAATTAATCAATTGCCGCAAGTCAATCCAATCGATCACATCAATTTGCAATTAATCCGTTAATAGCATACCTGCCCCGCAGTTTGCCATATGGGAGTAATTCATTTCCAGCAAACTTTTTCCTGAGCTCTATAATTTGCCACATTTCCAACAAAAAAATATCAATCGTTACATTTATTCTAACGAAAATGCTGCCTCAGCACTCTATGTTCGCCTCTCCAAAATCAAAACGTTTTCTCTGAACCATGTCTGATTTCTGTTTCGAAGATCGTTCTTCAGTCGACACACCCATCCATGGAACGCACTCCCAGATCAAATGTTTCTTCGTTATTACAATGTTCTGGAAATTAAGACCAACCTTTCTGCACCCATTTCCTCGGGCTTTACCCATAATATGTTATTCAAAACAAAAGAGGCAATAAACCAAATGACAAGAATTGCCTTCCTACTGTAGAAGTGCCTTTGTTCAGTTGTCATGTTTTAGTGGTAAATCCGGTGCATGATGCAAGACCGGTCCTCATTATAGATAGATCACCGATCAATTTAACTTTCACAACAAACTAATCATTGTAAGCTACATTTTCTCTATGAGTTTAATCGATTAATAGTGATTACCCATTAGTCACAGTATTATTCCGACGTGCAGCGCGTCCATAAATCACGGTTCTCAGTTTTTCATCTAATTGCAAATTCTAACAACATGAGTCACCCATCACATATGCTGCGATATAATATACAACATTGAAAACAATGGACCAACAATCTCCTATCTAAACCTTCTTTGTCCGAATCGTGTCCCGATACAATTTGAATCCGATGACCAGAGATGAACATTAATTAAAAACGAAGAAGGCGGTAACATCATTAGTCAATGCAATCTTATGGATGCCTCTCGGATTCGGTTTGATTGCGGGACTTTAACATATGATAACAAAGACCGACCCAGAGGTTTACCGTCACAATTTCCCATAAATTATCACGAAGGCCAAGTGAAAATTTGTATCCATCTAAAAGCGATTCTTATAAATCATTCAGTTAATGCTTCTCTGTCCTTCGTCAGAGAGAAAAGCAAATCACATGTTACTTCCAAGAATTCCCCGAAAATACAGGCCATAAGACAAGATCCAACTGGCAAGTGATGCTCGCTTATAGCAATACTCCGAAGTCTTGCCAAGCCCCAAACCCTCCCGAGAGGAGTTCAGCTGTCATTGCACCCATAACGAAGTGTTTTTGATATGTGAGCGCCCCGATCCGGTGAAGGTCGATCGGAGTAGGGACGGCCCATCAAAACTTAACCGGAAAATAAAAAATTGTCTTAATTTAATTTCTTTCTCTTATTTTGTTTTTATTTATATTCTTTTGTTTTTACGTTTTCAGTTTTCATTCGAGAGAATTACCAGCAAAGGAGGCCAGTGCATGGTCAATTGAGGTACAAGTGGCATGCAAGCAGATACAAACCAAACCATTGTAGCCAGTGTAACACTGAAGCTCTCGTGATTGGAACCAGAGATCCAAGCAAAACTGAAAAAAACAAAACCACATATTTTGTGTGCACAAATACTGTCCTAGACACCCGTATTCGTACCTAAAAGTAGAAAGATCGCCGTACAAAATGAATAAATTATTAGCTGTAGTCACACTATCACTGTGTATAGCGATCACATCGACAAGTTACCTTGGCGCAAGATCAGAAACCCCAGTACCATCTACACGATCTCACAGCAACAGCCACTATCAGCTGGAGCAACACCACAGTCATCATAATCGCAAATTACCAACGACTGCGGGAAGGCACAATCGACGGAATACAACTTCGACGACGGCAGTAGCGGCGTCAGCACCTCCAAAGCTGGCCATGGTCGATAGCAGCGATAATTCGCGGACAATAGATGGCGGAGGTGGCGCAACTGGTGGCGGACTATTCAGACTAAGACGATTAAGTTATGACGAAAGCAGGCAGCACCATCAGGCACACAACTACCGCCGGAGTTACCATCGGGCGGGACGAAGGATCGGTGGCAGCGGCGCTTCTTCATCACCATCAAATACAGACTGGCATACGCGATATAACATCAATAACAATGTGAAAAGTCTCAATACCAACGGTTATGGCTATGCAGAGGCCATGCCTCCAGTAATCGGGAAAGATGAGATAATGCGTGACGTTGAACACATTAATGGAAACGACTTGAACAATGAATGGCTACCCCGGGAGGAACCGGAATTGGTAACGTTGCCGCCTCCAACATCGTCAACAACAACGACAACAACTACCACAAGTACGGCCACCGAAGGCCTATACGGAACTAACTTATTCGGGCGCAAAGGCATCAGCGAGGGCCGACTAGACCCGAAGACTTTAGAGAGGTAAGTGGCTTTGAAATAAGTGGTTGAATTTAAAAACCCAGTCCGATCATCGGCCGTGGGGTGAGAAGGCTTGGAGTGTTGCTATGGAGCTCTTAAAAATTTTGAAATCTTAAGATGTCGATACCGAAACAATGATGTGGATACTAAAACATTTTATGAGAATCATAGTACGTGCCAGATCACTCAACATGTCGGGTATTTCCTCAAATATTTACTTTAGCGTGGTTCTAGTTAAACGAGAGGTTATCAAATGGATTCCCATTGCACATCTGTCATACCATTGTTGCTATCGCGGCACGTTCTGTGGTAAAATTCAGACTGAATGGAAACATGCACGCTGTAATACTAAGGCCTATTCTCCAAATGTGTGTCACTTGGTATTTTGTTCATGCCATGTTTTGGTATACTCATGCCAAAGATTCTTAAGAGACAATGCAACAGCATTTCGGTTTTTCAGCCAAACAGCGCCTTGGTTTTTGCAATCCGAGGGCCTTAATTAACTTTTAACATAAGGACATTAAATAAGTTCTCCCTGACTTCAAACCATGGAATAATGCTTTTGAATTAATCCTAAGACTTTCAAAAGTTTCGACAACAGCGCGAACTTATTCAAAGTATATATATTGAGAGTTCTTGTAGAAAAAAAATTATCATGTTCAGTATAACTCAAAACGTTTACTGGGTAAATCAAAAAGTGGTATTAGGTATAAGAGTTTTTTGCTTAAGATTACGAGGAATAAAAACGTTCCTTACATTGATACTATGATACACAAATTTTATTCAGCAATCTCTAAGACCCATAAAACTCTGAAAGTTGTTCTGATTCATCATCATCATCGGCACTAAAACCGGGATCCGGTCTTGGCCTTATTTAATAATTCTCTCCACCGGTCCCGATTTCGAGCCGATGTCATCCAGTTTGGCACTCCAGACTGTGGGCGTCCTGGTCTACGCCGTCCCTCCATCGCAGACAAGGTCTGCCGCGCTGTCTCCTTCCATACATCCTGCCACAAAGAACTTTCCGGGCAGGCTCCTCTTCGCTCATTCGAGCTAGGTGTCTCGCCCACCGCAGTCTACCGAGCTTGATTTTTCTTACAACATTAGCTTCAAGGTAGATTGCATACGACTCATGGTTGTAGCGTCTCCGGAATCGTCTTCCCTCACATACTGGGTCAACAATTCTCCTTAAAACCTTCCTCTCGAACGCGGCTAAGAGTTCAGAGTGCCTTTTATTAAGCACCCAGGTCTCGGATCCATACATGAGTACTGGTAAGACCGTGGTCTTGTACAGTAATAGCTTGGATGTTCTGGATAAATTTCGGGATTTAAGGAGCCTTGATAGACCATAGTAGGCTTTGTTGGATTTCATCAGCCGTTCGCATATTCCTTCTTCCATATTGTTGACGGCTGATACTACTGACCCAAGGTAGTTAAAGGAATGTACTACTCCAAATTCGTGCTCCACTACCCTGATAGTTTGACCAACATTAGGTCTTCTCTTCGCAGAAGTTGTCACCATGTAGTTAGTTTGTCATTAATGTGCAATCTCAGTTTTTGTGCCGCCTGCTCGATCTGGGTGAAAGATTCCTGTACAGCCAATTCGGTTCTACCGATGATGTCGATATCCTCTGCGTAGGTAAGCAAGTAGGACCAGCAAGTATCTGGCTGGACTTGGTGACAATAGTCCCTCTTGTTATGACGCCAGAGTCACGGATTGCTTTCTCCTACGCCAGGTTGAAGAGGATGCAGGCCAGGCCGTCCCCTTGTCGGAGTTCATTAAAGATGTTTATTGGTTTGGACACCAATCCCGCTATTTTTACTTGACTAGTTACATTGGCCATGGTCAACATACAAAGTCGTATCAATTTGTTTGGAATGTCGAACTCTCTCATTGTATTATATAGTTCTACCCTGGCTATGCTGTCATAGGCGGCCTTAAAGTCTATAAATAGATGATATAATGGAATCTTAAATGCCTGACAGTTTTCCATCGCCTGCCTAAGCGTGAATATCTGATCAATTGCTGATTTTCCTGGAATGAAGCCACACTGATATTGACCAATGATGGCTTTAGCGTATGGTGCTATCCGATCTTGTACAATAGTGGAGAGTATCTTATAGGCAGTTCTCAGCAATGTTATACCCCTATAGTTGCTGCACAGTATGATATCTCCTTTCTTATGTATGGGACAAATTATACCACGACGCCAATCTTCCGGCATCTCCTCTTGCTCCAATACGTGCACCACGATCTCATGAATTGTCTGATGTAACGCTGTCCCTCCTTGTTTGATCAGCTCAGCTGGTATGCCATCAGCTCCACGGGCTTTATTTGATTTGAGCTGTCTAATGGCTTTTAATGTTTCCTCAATGCTTGGTGGCGGCAGCATTTGGTCTTGGTCTTGCATTGGTGGAGCCTCCAATTCTTCTGTGAGCTGACTATTTAGTAATTCATTGAAGTGCACTTCCCATCGCTCCAGTCAAGGGGAACATCATGCCAATATTTTGATAAATAACAGATCTTTAAAAAAATCGTCATCGCGTAATCGGGTTCGTTCTCGAAACTCCGTGGACGTTTGACTGATAACAACATTTTGTAACACCAGGGGCATCGGTTTCACAAATACGAATGTAAACGCCATCTACCAAACAGCGAAACCCGATATCCCTGCCCTAACTGAGACCAAGTACGTTTCGTCTACTGATTCGACATATCTTCGTTGTTCAGGACACGACTTGCATTTGAGATTCTGTTTTAAGGGTGGAGTCTGCGTGTTCAAGCAGTCCATTTTGGCTTGCCAAAGGATGATGGCGTTGGAACCCAATAACATGGACATCATGTGGTTGAAGGTCGTGCTGTGGAATTCTGTTAAATTGCTTTCTTGTCATTACCACTCCCCGAATGACGAACAACCAACGACATTTTTCGAACATCACGTACCGTCGACTGGATACAGTTCAACATCCGGCTTCTGAAATTGTCGCCCTTGGCGTTTTTAATATACACAATTCTGATGGTCAGTGGGTTCTAACACAACCGCCGAAGCTGGGCGGCTGGTGGAGATGTTCGCTGTTAGCCCCAATTTGACTCAACTCACAGGGGAAACTACGCGAGTGGCGGATACCCGAGCTGAGCGTATATACCGGGGAAGTTGCTGCGCCGCTGAGAAAACTTAGATCAGTGCTTGGCATTTGTCGCACAACCACTTGCATTTCAAAAAAATAACCGGCCTAAGCAGCTTCGCCATGAATGGAGGTATGGAGTTTCCAACTGGAATGATTTGGGAGATTTCTTCGCATCCTTTCCGTGGTCGGTGGTGTGATTTGGAGACTGCGATTTTAACGCACCCGCGGAGTCTGTCACGGAGATTATTCTTCTTCGGATGGAGATTTGCATTCCGCATTCCATCAAATGAAGTTCATCTGATAAGCCTTGCTGTTGATAAAAATGCGAGCAGATTACAGCGGCAAAAAATTGAGATTTTAAACAATGGCGCTCCAAACCCACCGAGGTTAACAGAACGAATATTATTAAAATCCGGAACGCGTGCAACCAGGCGATAGACACCGCGGAGAAGGCCTACAACGAAAGAGTGACCAATAAACTCCTCCAGTACCCAACTGGTCATTGGCAAGGGGTCTCAGCAGTTACTTCAGTTCCTCCTCTTTCCCCCCGTTAGTGACGGGCGCGGGAGTGTAGTCACAAATTCATAAGATAAAGCTTCGCGAATTTATATACTGCGAATTCAAACCTCGGTGCCGATCTTTTGGAGCTACCTGTGATCGCACGGTACGGTCTACGAAGTGGGATGTAAGATTCCGTCCGCGCAATATTCAACAAATTCTTCGTGGTCTGGACTGTAGGAAAGCAACCGACCCCGACGGAATGTCAACAATAGTCCTTTAGAACTGTGCTCCAGAACTATCACCGGTTCTTGGCACGGAGTATATTTCCTAGCGCCTGAGTTCGCAACCTGCCAGCGCCAAGCGGGAGGAAAGAACACAGAGAGATAGTAGCGACTTAGGGTCGAGAAGCTTCGAGGGCGTAGGCCTGCGACGATGGGAAGGAATAACTACGAAACTATGAGGCTCATGATAGCTTGGAAAACTCCGGCACAAAAGGCCGGTCGAGCAGCAAACCGAGAATCGTTCTGAGTTTTGCATCAGTCTAGTGTACTATAATAATTTGCCTTACCTTGGTGACGTCAATAGGGGATTGAAACGATAATGATGGAGCTCGAGCGTTCTGTTGGATTAACTTGACCTTTCATACTATTCTAAGGAAGGAAGACTGTGAATTATCTGTTGAACTGCTCGATGTGCTATTGGTCACGAGTGAACTCCCTTGGTGAATGTGTCGATGGGGTAGTATTACTATAGCGTATGAAATAATAGTGAAGAAAAACGTGTGATTCGAACTGGCGCTATGACAGTTTGAATCACCAAAAATTGTACCTAAGTGTTACCCATCAGGCTACTGACCGATTTTAGAATTTGATTTTCAAACTCGACTATACTCCACTGATGTGAATTGTTATGTTATCGCTTGGTATACGGCTCTGATGTATTTTCTTATTCGATTTTTCGTTCGGTGCTCTTCACTATTTTGCTTGTGAATTGTGTGTATCTGTTAGAGTCGCCACATTACCACTTGTTGAAGATGATTGTGGTTCCGCAATTGACGGCTACGCGTTGGCTGGAGCTGTTATGTTCGTAGATGCAGCTAGACAGGAGTCCTTGGATGAGTCCTGTGCGGAAAAGGCCAGCCGATTATCCGCAAACGTCAGCGTCGTATTTGAGGGTGGTGACAAACCGATGGTAGTTCATTAACTTAGCTCACGTTGGTAGTGGAGCGACAACACACCGTGATGGCGCCCTAGCGCTCCTCCAGTCCCGCAATTGATGTCACAACGTTGGCGTTCACTGCTACGATCATCGCTGAAGTTAGATAGTCGTTCTCGTGGAAATCATGGGTTGACAGGGCGATAGATGATCTGAGGACGTCAGGTCGTCGTCGGTGGTGACAAAACTATGGACGCTCAATAAAGGTTGAGGTAAAGAGAGGTGGACAATGTAGGGATGGATCCTCGCCCGAACGATTAACTGAAACAGTAAAAAAACACTGGTGTAGTATCTGCGGTGAGGGTCACCGTGTATCATCACCGTAATCCTTCATCGACAGGTAACTGGGATCAAGCAACCTTGCGTAGCGTCCACAAACACATGGCGGAATTCAACTGTGGTGGTAGAGTTTGTTCGGAGTTATCCCAAGTAAAATTCTTCACATAATCCTTAAGCATTTGAAGGTCCACAGTCCACTAATGATGTAAAACGGATCCCCCCCGAGAGAATAACTATATCCTGCTTGGCCGTGTACAAATTGTTTCCAACATTTTATTCATTGATTGTGCTATTACAGGCATGAAGTTCGTAAGGACGCAAATACTGATATGCACTTGGTTTTAATGTTAGTTGGTATTCACACAAGACTAAAGACCGGACCGCACAAAGATTGAAACAGATCGATGATCAGTGTGGTGGACTATGTATGGACAGCACAAAAGGATGTTTCGATTTTGTTGAACGTGCGGTAATCGCGGAGAGCAACAGAAGAGCGCACCACGTTAAGTACTCCACCATTTTGGATGTTTCAACAAAATCTTCACAACGCGATACGCGCGCTTTACGGTGCAACCGGAACCAAATCAAACTGAACTGAAGTAAGTATTATTGAACACTTTTAGAACACAAACAAGAAATTCACTTCCGGATGCGAAGAGCACACAAAACAAACCGATATCCGCCGGATAAGTCGGAATGCGAGGCGCTCAGCGATCGATTGTCAATTGACCGAAGTTTGCTACTTACTCTCTGATCCGTGACTGCGAGTTTCAGGTTGTCTCGCCACATCTACCTTTCAAAAAAAAAAAAAATAGGGCGGCGAGACGCTGACTTTAGGGAGGCAATGACAGATGTGTCCTTCATCTTGTCTCTGGCTTCTTGCTATAACCAGAATCACCCACATCCGTGAGGATGTTGGGCTCGGTCTCGAGATATCTGAAAAGAAAGGGGGAAAGGAGGTATCTAACGATAGTGTGGACAGGGTTAGTTCAAGCGTTCTCAAACGACTTGGATTACTTGGATGGGGGATGGTGAAAAAGAAATCGCACAACACCGGTGGATCTTGAGTGTGGTAGTAAACGCAGATCACGTCTTTGGCGTCTGAAAATCTGCGCTTTACATCTACCCTTCAAAGGATCTCTATGGTTATATAATGTCTCCGGAACGAAATCACAGCGAGTGCAGATGTTTGGCTTTATGGGATTATGCGACCGATTGCTAAGGGTTGCATTTGGCTGTCAATTCCGGGAAATAACTTACGAATCGGACAATGTGTGACGATAAACATCTCCACTGAAAGGGAATGTTTGTTTATGGTACAACGGATGTGTACATGTTGGCAGCGGATTCGGATGTTGGCCTATTACTTATGTTGATGTGGGGCATCTGTGCCAATTTGGCGTTACTCACCCTCAAGGTAGATGACCAATTGTTCCTCGGCTTCGGCTTGCGTTCTGTTGTTGTCGTCTTCAACCTGCAGTTCGTTTATAAGGATTCCGTTAATGGTCATCTTGCTCTCTTCGATTTCGGTTGAATCTGAACACCTGATTCTCGTGCAGGATGATATTCGCCATAGCATATGCTAATTCTAGATTCTCTGGTCGGTTGGCGTATAGTGTTCCTCGAGTGAATTTGCAGTTTAGGCCGTGGGTGAGTGCTATAACTCCGTCTTTAATGGCGTTCCTCGTGAGAGGTTTTTCGATAATAGACCTTAGTAAATGGGCGTTGAGGAGGCTTGGCGGGTGTGGATTTTCAACAAAACAAAAAGGCAAAGTGTGTAAATAATAAATACATGCCTATTTGTACATCCTTTCACCTACCAACTTCAATAATGGCCTACATAACGAACATGCCTCACCTAAATATATAAGGTTGCATATGCCCAAAAATAAATGTGACGCCTTCGTGAGGGGGAACTATGAGGCGCACAGGCTATCCGGTTGGAAATCAGTCGCTTCATCCCGCGTTCATGGGTATCCCTGTGGCCGTAAATTAAACATACTGCATTGCGGCAAAGCCTGTACGAAGTAGAAAAGACTATCAAACGCTCTTTTTTCGCCCCTGTTGATTCATTTTCTGTCTCAATACTGCATAATATTTCAAAACCATGAAAAACGTTGGCTATATCCAGAACAATGAATATTAGACAGATCATGTTTTAGTTGTTTGGAAAACTCTATAGAAATCTTTTAATTAACGCCAGTTAAGTTGAACGCCGTTCAATATCCAGGGTTGATAATTCAGAATGTCCAGAAGCTCCCATTTATCCTCAAATAGAGGTAATTAATCTGTTAAATTCACATACAAGTAGTATCTACTCACATTCCTTATGGGTGATCGGCTGCTTCCACCGACAGCAAAAAAAAAAACGTGAATAACTCGAAACAAATTTACATTGACTGCAAATTCCTTTCCGTATTGCTTAACAAACAGACTTATCACAGCCCCACCTAGTTGACCACCAGCATGAGCAATTTTCCATATAAGGCGAAATTTGCCTGCCGGTTTGCTGTTGCATAGAAGTAAATACAACCATTTAATGCCATTCGAGGCTAGTCATCGATCAACCACCACAAAAACCCACAATAGGATCCTCACAAAGGAACAAGAACGATCGTTCTAACTTCAGTGATAATACTTCCCATTCCTATTTGATCTTGATAGTTCGTAAACAAGCTCACCATACCGTCATCCCGGAAATGGCAATCGAATTACTATCACGACAAACCCTAACGAAGATCTTTCCTTGGCATTAGCCTTAACCGCAAGACTCCTGGGCCTGGAGTCGTTGCGGTTTACCCTTGTGCGTAGATCCGCATACCTTGAACGACTGACAGACTTAGCTCGCGCTTATACCACTGATCGTCTGTCTGCATCTATTACGTTATGTTCGTGCCAACGTGTCGGATTACTTATTTGCAGTTGTTGGCTTCCTTCATGGGAACAAGAAAGACAAAAAGGTTCTTGTCAATGCAGTCACACGGATATTCCAAGGAACCTGGGATAAAGTTCCGTCCCGAGGCTTCACATTCCCGTGGTTTGCTGTCTTTAATGGGCGCGAGAATGATCGTTTAGTTGAGATAAGCACGAGGATCGTTTTCAAAGATGTGGTTTAATGTTCCAGTAATTATCCTCAAATCGATGACAAGCAATTTGTGTGTTTTGGATACTAGGGATCGTGCACCTCGGCAAAAGACTAAATCTCTGGAACTTACGAAATACTTATAGATTTCTCCGCCCATTAACATTAAGCAAACACCTTCGCAGATCACATGATGACTGAACAGACATACTGCCACTTCAATACTCCCTGAAAGTTACGGATGTGGTGTGACCCAGTTCAACTGCAGGATCATTTGATCAGCTATAAACATCAACTGCCAACGGACATAGCAACATACAAAAAATAAAGCAGAAGATACTGTGAGAAGAAGAGAGATGCATATATGTGCGAATATCCGTGATCAAGTCAAGTCCACAGCATGATCAGTGAAAAAGCCGCACCTTCTCGATTATGCAATCTTCTCGTATCGTGTCTCGTCTCCCGTCTACTGCCCTTTTTGTCTGATGCCATCGACTGCACATTTGAATGATGTTCCTTATTCAAATGATGAATGATCGCGAAAGAGTGATCAATCGATCAATAGAGATGATCAGGCAACGTGCGAAATCAGCAGCTCCGGCAAATGATAATAATCCTCTCAGCTTCCAGTTGCTGCATCGATCGTTAGATCGCGTTGAATGGATTGCATGTTAGAAGTCGGCACTCGTAAATGAATGCGCCGTCGTCAGGACACGCCTAAGACGATCTCTTAAGAAGCTTTATTCGTTGTTAAGTGGTGTAAATTGATTTGTGATGATGACACAAATTTGACGCAAAGCCGATCATGTGAAATATTTGATTGACAATCAATTAGTGACCGAATGATGAACTGTGGAATGAATTGAATCTTTAAAGATAAATGGTGTTAGTCATTTGGAAAATGGAAATTGTATGAGTTTACAGGAAAAACACGACATGTGCATCGTGCGTCTGTACATTTCAATGAATCAGAGATTTCATCTACGACCCTGACCGTAATCAATGGAGGAGACAATGAGAAGTGAAGAACAGTCGTTCAATTTATACAATTTAGTTGGGTTGCTGATAAAGACATGATGAATTTCGATGTTTGAGATAAGCAGTTTTTAAAATTGCTGGAGTACGAAAGGTATTTACATTAGCCCGGTTAAATGATGCACTTATCATGGGATCAAGACACCCATATAAAAAATTGATCGATTCAAATACTTTAAAACTAAAGTTTTCTTTCTGAACCACTTATATCCTCATGTAGAACCCTTCTTCCAAATTCGACCATTTACCACCGCCGATCAAAAAGTAACAACAACAATTATGCAGAACAAGGTTTACAATTTCAATGTACGTTTATTTTATCAACCGGATCCACCAGCCAAGCTCCGATAGACGGCCAAGAGTTCCTCCCAACCATTTCACGGAGCCTATAGCTTAATGTGGTGGTATTTCTTCGGATGATTGGGCATTGAGACGCAAACTACCATTCAGTAATTGTGAAGAAGTGCCACGATACCAAGAGTCGTCATTTGAACCTACGTCCGCACACTAAAAGGCATGATCATCATCATCATCGGCACTACAACCGGGAACCGGTCTTGGCCTTATTTAGCAAGTCCTGAGGCTTGTTAAATTTTCCATAATAATTTGTTTTTTCCGGGCAAGGTCATTAGTCTTGCGCATGATACGGCCCTCTTACCAACTCAGCCAAACTCTTCTATTTTGGCACCTGCAGTCGCTAGCTTTTGAGAATATGAAATTTGCTTAGGACCTCCAGAGCTGAAACTACCAGTGGTGGACACATCAATTGATATTGATAGGAGAAATCTGGTTTAATGGTTTTCCTAGTCCCTTTAGATATAACCATTGTTTGTATTGCGTAGTATTTGAGGAGTCATTACTGCTGGCTGCGGAACTGAGCACATCGATTGATGCCATTAATGGAGACAGTTCGATCATATATTTCGGTTCTGTGTGCTATGTCTGCAAAAGATTGCGGTTGACTTAAATTATGTTGATCTGTCGTGTTGGCTTCAACCCCTTGCTGTATCTATTGGCAGATAATAAATTGGATTAATCTGATTTATTAGAATGGTGCATTGAAGATGTCGACTTCTGGCGCGATTTATCATTGTTGTTATCCTTATTAAAGTTAATATTTAGGCTATCACGATCTGCAGTGAAGTTTAGCTGGAATTTTTTACTTTGGTACGTAAAGCCAAGATTTTGATGAGTATAGTTGGAATGGAATTTCTGCTTTTATCCTTGACAGGTTTTGGTTCTTTTATTTGCTCTTTCCTTTCTTCAGTTGCGTTATTCTCACCTAGGTGTGTGAGCTCCTCGGTAACACATAATCACCTTTCGCCTTTACTTTCCCTGCAATAGATATGTTTCGGGTGCTCATTTTAAACATGTGGTTGTATTCTTCCATAAACCTTCCATGAACCTCATGGAATTGTTGTTGAGATCTAGAACTTTTCTCTGAGCCCCGAGGTGTGATCACTTCTTGGATCCAAAACCATTCCAAAGGGTCATGCACCGATCGATGATAATCTGATGGCTGTTTAGAGGTCTCGTTTTAATGGAACTTGATAACTTTAAGGGTGTTGCACCCATCAGTGCATATCTCAGTTTCATAGCCTAAGCAATGATGTTGGAGTTATCGGTTTTCCTCAACCCTTCAGGAATAAGCGTAGGGTAGAGATCAACTCCGATGATAAGATCCACTTTGTCGTTCGAGTTAATATTTGCATCTGCTAGTTTTAAGAGATTCCGTGGCAACGGCCGTGGTGTCGGTATCATAATCTAAAAGACACGATAAGATGAGCACGTTTGGGGACAATGCTGGGAGTTGTTAAAACGAGATAATATGGTATGGCCACCGTATACTGAAACGAACGATGCTTGGCGTCGAAAGCGCTCCTATTGAGCAAGTGATATGGAGATAGAAGTGATCTCTCATGGGTTTACCAGAGCACGTACTTAAACCTTGCGTTGGAGATTGGACCATCACTCGGCCAGTAGCAAGAAGCAGCATCTGGTGAGGAGATGCAATAATATGTGAGCAGATCCCTGGATTCTGTTCGTCAGAGAGCGGGGCCTTGTACTCACTTCTTGATGCGGCGATGACAGTCAAGGACGTCCTAATGTACAACAGGGTATGATAGTGTGGCAGTCACGCAGCACGTATCGGCCTAAACAGTTGAAGCATAAACTATGTTGGTGTACAAAGGATTTTCGTCTTAAAAACCGTCACAGGTGGATATGTGACGTGATGCTCCGCATAACGGGCATGGAACTTATTCTTTCTTAGATGACTGTAATGCTGTTTTGAAGGTGGAAATCTTCAAATGATACTTCTGGACCGATCCAGAGGGGTGGGGGATTTTCACAGACTAAAACCAGCTCACGTCAGGCACATACTCTCGTTGATCCCGCGGAACTTTCTTTTAAATATTCCATCGCAGGACGAAGTTTAGGTGTTACTCCGCTCGTCTCGTCGCATTTGCTGCATCACGTCACATAGATTATAATCTGCTACGGACCATGTTTGTTTCGAACTTAGCATGTATTCTGGTACTCCTACCGAACTAATTGTCCGTCTTATGCGTCTCTCCAAAATCATTCTTGCGGTCTCGAATCACACGCACTCTGTTAGTACGTGCTCCCCATTTTCTATTTTGCCATCGCAAAATAAGCAGTATGGGTGATTCACATGCCTATACTTGTGCAAGTATTGCCGAAAGCATCCATGTCCTGATATTAGCTGAGTCAAGTGGTTATTCAGCCCGCCATGTTTTTGTTTCACCCAGGTTTCTACATCAGGTATCATGGTGTAAACCCCTCTTCCTTTGACGGAAGAATTCCACCTTCGTTGCCATTCTCTTTGGCCTGAGAGCTCTAATTGTGACCCCATTCTCCGGCCATTTTCTTGTGTGATCTCATGCAACGCATGGTTTTCTTTAGTTGGAATGGCAAGTGGTGTTCTCCCACCCAAAACATTTATGACATGTTCGGATACCGTTTGGAATGCGCAGCATACTTTTAATGGGTCCAGCCCATGTGCTGAGTGCACCTGTGGGGGTTCTTTACACCACATGGAGACCAACATTGACCGCTAACAGTGCGTCACCTTACCTTAACCTGTAACCCATCTCCCCATGCCAAATCCGTAACAGCATACATCGCAAACCCTGCAACAAACACATTCCAAACCTTCAACAGAATATAATTCAACAAAATATATTCTAATCATCCCCGCATTCATTTTCCCAAAATTGCTTAGATCAACTCTCTACTCAAATTATATTTTCTCATTGCAACTAAGCAATCTTAATTTCCCCGAAATTACTTCGGTTAATATTTTACCTAAATGATATTCCTTGCTTGCACCCAAGCAATTCTAATTTCCCCCGAAAATGCATGCCCATACTTGCTCGCGTTCCCAAAGCCAATTTCCCGGTACACCCAACCAACGAATCCAACTTAGCTTATACGGCGAGGATTCGCTGGAACTAAATTCTTAAGTAGGCATAGCAACTCTTCCACAAATTCTTAGTAAGTGGCAGCGAGTTTACTTCTGCTATGTTTCAGCCGCCACGACGCGACGCGACGAATAGATTTTTTTCCATTTCTTCAGTCAGTCGTTGTCCAACCACTACAGAGTGCGCGTCGTCCCCTCTTCCTTGCCCCGTAGAGTGTCATTTTCAGAGCCAAGTCTCTACCGCGAGTCAAGGTTAAACCGCAGCCGGGTCCGGACATAAAAAAATCGAATTTAATCTGCAAAAGGGGTCAGTCGTTGTCGCCCGAGTGTCAGCAGAAGGTGGGGAGACAAGGAAAAGCGTTATTTGTAGAGACGCTTTTCTACGATTCTAGAAACGGTTAATCTTATTCGGTTCCGAAGGACGCGGTGATGCAAACTACTCCGTAGGCGCGGGAAAATAAGAAGTGGGAAGGAAGTGAACCAGGCGCCCGTGTCTTGGCGCATATATTTCCTCACCCCCACACACTCCCCGCGCAATATTTTTTCATTACCTCCTAGCTATCGTGCTCCAGCTATAGCACTGCGAACGATGTCGCACACCACATATAGTGCCTTAGCGGTTAATCTACCTTTTCGGAGCCCATACTGCCATTCAGAGAGCCCTGATGTCCCTTCAGTTAATTGCTCCAGGCGAGTGGCAATTACTCGCTCAAGCAGTTTCCCTGTTGTTTTCAGCATGCACAACGGGCGGTAGTATAACGGCGTTTCTAGATTCTTGACGCCTTTTTGGTATAAGCACAAGCCGCCGTTTTTTCCATCGTTTAGGAAATTGTCCTGTTTGGGGGCAGGCTGTAAAGAGACTGCCGAAGACTTCCTGCTTTTTTGTTAAAGCAGTCTTCACTACAGAGTTAGGAATATCATCAAGTGTCGGGGTCTTGTTTTTTTAACACCCTTGCAGCCAAGAACACCTCTTCGGTGGTCACGGGAGGTATTTATCTTTCAGTGATGTTCTATTCCTCGTACGCTTTCAACACCTCATCACACTGCGGGAAGATAACAGCAACGATTCTGACCATGTCGCTTTTACTTTTTTGCATTTGACTACTGTTGTGTAGTCTTTTCAGGACTATGTAGGTGCTACCCCATGGGTGGTTATTTAATTCATCCCTTAGGTAGCAGGACGCGTCATATTTACTCTTGCGGATCACATTCCTCAACTCTTTCCGTTTGTTGACGAATTCTTGCTCTTTGTTGCAAGCATTGTAACCTGTTGCACTCCAAACACACATGGGTGATTTCTGGGTTCCACCAATACATTGGTTTGATAGTCCCTGCTGGTTGTCTTTGTCGTGGCATAGACGCATCACATGGGATATTTACCCACTTCATGACTTTTCCAGCCTGTCTGTTCGTATCGGCCTCTGTGTCATACTGTTGAATTTGTTCTTCCAGTATATAATCGAGCAGTTCCGCATCGAGGTCCTTCTCTTACCACCCATTTCTCGGTGGTTTCTTCGCCAATTTCTCAGTGATAAGCCCCCTGTGTGGTAATATTTCCTACATCACAGCTTGGTGGTCACTATGGGTGTATGTTGTTGTATTTGTGTTTTTTTTTTTTGTGTGGGTAATTACTAGTTTGAATTAAGACTCACTTTCTTCATAATCCGTCGGGACATCTATCAGCATTCAACATCACAATCTCGGAAACAATGCCTGTTGGGTTCTTGCATTCGCCAGTTTCTGTACTCAACTCATATTTAACCGTGTAGAAGATCGAATTTGGGGACTTCTATAGTCCCTTAGCTCGTGAAAATATTCCGGTAACCGGTTGTCAATCACTTGTAACGTTGTTGTGAGGCACCGTAGTGGCGTCGAGCCGACGTTCTTTCTTAACGGCCGCCAATCAGCACCCAACAGTCACCGAGTAGCCCTTTATTTCCTGTGATTGGAACGTTAGATATTCACCGTTTACCTGGGTACAGCTGCATCGCCTGGTAAAACTGCTGCCGGGCCAAGATTCATCAGCTTGCGGCTCCAATGCTTGGGTAACTCAGCAGGAACAGTAAATAGAGATAACACTTCCAACGTATTTCAATTTATTAACAATGATCTTTACATGAAACAATTTACAGTCCGACAAAGAGTTAACACATCTTAGTACTTTCAACAAAAGGGTTTTCAATTTGTTTATTAATTTAAGACTTTTTCTTTTCCAAAAATTAACACGATGCTGATCCGACAAAACCAAAAAATTAACACGGGACAATTTCTCTGTTCCTTCCTGCTTCTCCGTTAACCAACGTTCTCTCATCGACCACCGTCAACAACGGAACCATAACAAACCGAATTTTAACATCCTCCTGTCTCTCTCATTTCGCTCTCCATTCACGTCCACTTCGAAAACCGAATTCGAACTCGAAGAACTGCACGATCCACTCCCGAATCGGGGCGTGTTCAAAAACTCACGTCTGGATCGTGCAATTCCACCACCACCTTACCATCATACTAGCTTAAAACAAAATTATATTAAATACAAAGTATCAAATGATGGTGGTGGCCGACGTACGTGACAATGTGACCAAAACTCTCCACTCCATACTTCTTGCCAACATGAAACTGGCAAATGTGATTTTGATGTCATCAGCACTCACATCCTCCGTGCATAAGATAAGCGAAAGAGTCTGGCAAGAACCTGCGACATTTCTGGAGCACAGTTCTTGAGGGCTATTGCAGTATTCCGTCGTGGTTGGTTGCCATGTTACAGGCCAGTCCACGTAGAATGCACGGAATATTACGCAGACGGAACCTCACGCCTCGCATCGAAGACCGTACCGGCGCAATTACAGTTGGCTCCAAAATATCGGCATCGAGGTTTGAGTTCGTGAATACATTAGCTTTATCCTTTGAATTTGTGACTAGTGTCTCGCTCTCCGTGACCAAGGAGGAAAAGAGGAGGAAGCGAAGTTGCTGCTGACAGCCCTTGCCACTGACCAGAAGGGACCCGAACGAGGTGCGTACTCAAGGAGATTATCGTCGTAGGCCTACTTCTCGGTATCAATCACCCGGTTTCACGCGTTTCTGATTCTAGCAAAATTCGTTCTGTTAACATCGGTGGGACTGGAGCGCCATTGGTTAAAATCTCTATTTTTTGCCGCTGTAATCTGCTCGCATTTTTTATCAAACAAAGGTTTATCAGATGAATTTCGTTTGATGGAATGCGGAATATAGATCTCCATCCCGAAAAGAATAATCTCTGCGACACTTCTCCACGCATGCGTTTACATCGCAGTCTCGAAAGCACACCACCGACCACAGAAAGAATGCGAAGAAATCTCGCAATTCGTCCCAGTTGGGACGATTGCTTAGGTCGGTTAGTCGCTTAATATGCAGGTGGTGGCGCGACCAATACCAAGCAGTGATCAGTTTCCCAGTGGCGCAGTGGCGCAGTAACCTCTACGGTATAAATGCTCGGGTCGGATGTCAAAACAGATCCAGGGTGTTAGTAAAATCGACATTCGGCACTAGGGAAGATTACTCCACGAGTTGAGTCAAATTGCGGCTAAAAGCGAACATCTCGCCCAGCCTTCCACCATCGTCAGTTCTGTTAGAATGCGCCAACCAGCCGGAGTTGTGTATATTATTGCCAAGGGCGACAATTTCAGAAGTTGAGTGATTGATCTGTATCCAATCGACGCTACGTAAAAGATATTCGAAAAGTGTCAGCGGTCGTTCGTCATTCGGAGAGCGGCAAAGACAAGAAAGACATTTAACGGAATTCCTCAGCACGACCTTCACCCACATGATGTCCAAGTTATTGGGTTCTAACGCGTCCATACTTGTTTGGCTATTTACCGAAATACTTCCATGATGTTCCCCCTGACATAGTCCCCCCCCGGAGGTCCGAATGGGAGACTGATTTACTTTCGGAATTCTTTGTCTCAGAAGGTATCATCATGACGTATCTCCTTGTCAGTCCGGGCTATCAGCCTTGCGTCCGAAACATAGTCGAAGATTTCTTCCGACGATATCACGGAATGTACAGCGTAACGGGGTGGTATCTCACTTTGGTACCGACCACCATATAAACTAACCTTTTCTCGAACCGGTGCATCAGCCAAGCTCCGGAAGATGGCCAGGGGTTTATCGCGTTTGCGATGATAGTGAAGAACGTGTGATTCGAACTGACGCTATCACAGTTAGAATCAACAAAAATTGAACCAATGCTTAACACATCAGGCTACTGACCGCGTGTATGGATTCGATTTCTAAACTCAAGTACACCCAACTGATGTAGAATTATTATGCTATCGCTATGGTATACGGCTCTAATACAGTTTCTTATTCGATTTTCGTTCGGTGACCGTGTTTTGAATTTGATTTTTAAACTCGACTATACTCCACTGATGTGAATGGTTATGTTATCGCTAAGGTATACGGCTTTTTCGTTCGGTGCTCTTCACAATTTGCTTGTGTATTGTGTGTGTATCTATTAGAAACGCCACACGTTCCTCCCGACCACTTCACAGAGCCTATAGCTTGATGGGGTGGCATTTCACCGGGTGACATGGCGTTAGGACCCCACCTACCACTCGGCCTTTGGTCACCTCTTACGACAAGCCGGCCTAGCTGTCAGTATATTCGAATGACCTACTCACGGGGCTTTGCTTTCTACTATATTTGTTGTTCTACAGGAACTCGAAAGTCCATGATCTCACTAATTAGGCTACGCCACCGTTAGTTGTTCTGCACACCTTCGCATTACATTTCGCCATTTGATCCGATTTCCCCAACGTCGCGGTTGATATTGAGCTCCCATCTCTGCTGCGGCCTTGCCTCAGATCCTTTTCCCGGTTTTCTTATGACGGCTCACTATAGTTGGTATAGGGTATAGCTCTTCTAATTTACTATTGTGGAATGCGCTCCACTATCCCGTGTCCTCATTAATATTGCGCGCCAAAAATTGTTTTTGGAATTTGCTTTATTTTCAAATACATTACTAGAGTTTACTATAATTTACATTGCATTACGGTACATGAAATTACATCACATTACATCACATTACATCATATTACATTACGTTACATTAAATTACATTACATTACATTACGTTACATCACATAACATCACATTACATTACATCACATTACATTACATCACATTACATCATATTACATCATATTACATTACATTACATTACAGTACATTGCGTTACGTCACATTACATTCCATCACACTACATCACATCACATTACATTACGTTACATTACCTTACATCACATTACATTCATAGCACAGCGACAACTGAACTTTCACAGTTTTCCCTCATATCTCTACTCACGTAATGGTGTTTTAAATGTTTTGGATCTGTAGGCACCATGGCGGAGTACCACCCTGCCGAGGTTTTTTGGGGTGGCTCGTATGGTCGCCACAGGGTCCTAACGGTTGATGTCTTGTGGCGGTTGGGTCCCACGGCCCACTTACCTTAAAAACCCCCATAACTACATCCCAATCAGCATAAGTTTTCGCCTTAAGTGTTTTACGCATCTAGGCTATCAAATTTATAATCTAAAAGTCCCTGTAAAAGAAAACTTACCTTTCGTGCGTCTTTTCGCATACAATTCCCCGTAGATTTCTTTTCTACCTTTTCAGGTATCCCAAAACCTATTCGGTACCTTCGGTTGCTAGGCAAATTCCAACTTTCCCACACCTGCACCGCAATCTCCACCCAGCGTAAACATTTCGTACTACAAGGACATTAATGCTTTCAACGCATTACATGAAAATTCCTGAAAGATTTTGTTCACACATCTAGTCCATCATTAAAATATCATCACTAACCCTAGTGTTGCAATCCGGCAATTGACAGCTCTGTCGTAAAGTTGGACATTTTTGAGGTTATACGCACTCAGAACGTTTTGACATACGAGCGCTATTTGTGTTGTTTACAGTAACTTAAAAGATTCATCTCGGCCCAAAAATGGAATTAAATCGTCAACATTTTCGTGCGATTATTTTTTACAACTTTCGGCGTGGATTAACTCAGCAACAGTGCATGGATGGACTTAATTCAATTTTTGGCGATGAAGCTCCATCAAGGACCAGTGTTTATCGATGGTATGGTGAATTCAATCGTGGTCGTAGTTCACTCCAAGATGAATTTCGTGAAGGTCGTCCAAAATCAGTTGTTGTTCCGAAAACCATTGATGCTGTGCGTGAGCTGATATTGGAAGATCGTCATGTGCCCTATCGTGAGATTGAGACAACCTTAGGCGTTAGTGGCACCAGCATACATTCAATATTGCATAAACATTTGACTGTCAAAAAAATTTGTTCGCGTTGGATCCCACACAATTTGTCAATCGCCCAAAAAAAGGCTCATGTCAATTGGTCGAAAGAAATGCTCAAAAAAATACGGTCGCGGTGCTTCGAAACACGTCTATGACATCGTGACAGGTGATGAATCCTGGATTTACGCGTATGAGCCCGAAAGTAAACAGCAGTCGACTGTCTGGGTGTTTCAAGATGAGCCAAATCCAACAAAAGTTGTTCGCGCACGAAGCACTTCCAAGCAAATGGTCGCCTGTTTTTTCGGAAAAACTGGACATGTCCCAACCGTACCACTAGAACAACGCAGAACAGTCAATTCTGAGTGGTACACAACCATTTGTTTGCCTTGTCTTCCAAGAAATCAGGAAAACCAACCGCCGAAGACGGATCACTCTTCACTACGACAATGCGAGCTCTCACACATCGGCTGCGACAACTGCATTTTTGAGCACCCAAAACATCGATTTGATGGGTCATCCGCCGTATAGTCCTGACTTGGCACCGAGTGACTTCTTTTTATTCCCGTACGTAAAAAACAAACTGAGAGGTCAACGTTTTTCGACACCTGAAGAAGCGGTTTTTTTTTTTTTTTTTTTTTTTTTTTTTTTACAACATTTTTTATTTTTCTTTTTATATTCTTAATTTCTAAATTAAAGGCTAGACAAAAAATGCTTAAATTCTAGCTTAATTATCTTATATAATAACTTACTGGTCCTTCGCAGACGCTCTAAAATAAACATTACTTAACATTTGTATAATTTGCCTTTCGGCGACAGAACTTTGTGGCAGTACTGATATTTAGTTGAAATACAAAGAAAAATTTGAAAAACTTTGTCAATTTTTTGTTTTGTTTTTTTTTCTTAAAATTTAACTTACTTAACTTACCTACTTTTTTTTTTTTTTTTTTTTTTTTTTTTTTTTTTTTTTTTTTTATGTACAAGCACTTAACCTAACTTAACTTAAATCTTATACTACCCTAATTCTAGAAAAGCTAAGCCTATGTAAGCTAGCTGATGATAGTATGATTTTTTACCGACTTTGGTACCCAGGTCTTTATATGCCATTCAACCACCAGAACTGTTGACGCTGTCTAATACTATCGTCCCGGTCTCTGTGGGAGATAGCCCTACTGAAGCGCAGGAGCTCTTCTTCGGTGCGCGCTACTTCCCGGTCGTAGCACAATCGCCCGTCCACAGATGATCTACTTACATGATAGATCAGCGGAATTCCGGATCTATCCTGTATAAGCCCTTTCATATCCAAGTCAAGGAACGCCTCTGGTGGAACAAAGCCGTTGCGACGCACGCTCTCATAGTACAAGGTGTTTGGATAATAAGCCCCGAAAATTAGGTCATTGGACGAGCTTATTGCTCTCGCAATATGTCCTCTGATTAATTTAATCATAAAATTATCCACCCTATTTATGTACGCTTCATTATATAAAGTCTCATTTGAGTAATACTTTTTATAGTCCGATTCCGGTGTCCGATATAATCTGAGACAACTTCTGAGACACTTTCTTTCGAACACCCGAATCTTTTCTATCCAATTTGGACCTATGTTGAACCATACTGGGCAACCATATATGAGCATTGGCCTGATTAGCGTCATGTAGCATATGACTTTTACCCTGCTGTCAAGTTGGCTACTATGAAATAGCCTCCTTGTCATAGCAAAAGTTTTCCTCGCTTTGAGCAAAGCAGCCTCTACATGTCTGTTGAAATACAGATATTGGTCTAGCCAGATGCCCAGGTATTTAACTAAACTCTTGGTTTCCAGTTTATCTCCATGCGGTCCCACGATAACTAGCTTTCGCCAGTATTTCCTTGTGTCGTACGTGGCTTTATATAATGGAGTTCTAAATAGGATGGCTTCACATTTCTGGAAGTTGATCTTAAGTTTCCAGTCATCGCAATAGCGCTGCACTTTGTTGAAGTCTCGCTGTATTAACCTATTTATGATCGCAACTTTCGGAGCTGTTCTGTAAATTATGAGATCGTCTGCGTACGCAATAGCCTGCGGAAGTGCATCTAATAAGTCGCTAATGTAAATGTTGAAAAGAATCGGAGAGAGTACCGCGCCCTGTTGCAAGCCATTCTTGATATTATACGTTTTATTAGAGGTCACATTACCACTTTTGACCACGAACCTCCTGTCCTTTGACATATCGTAAAGTACATATAGTAAAGGCTTATGTATGCCATATCTGACCAGTTTGTAATACAACCCTTCGATCCAGACGGTATCAAAGGCTTTTTCCAAGTCGATCAGACAGGCACCTGTGCATTGGTTTCTACATTTATTCCATTGTATGTCGGAGACCAGTTTAGCTGCGGCATGTGTGGTTTCATGACCCGCCCTAAAGCCAAACTGGTTATTTGGAATAATGCTATTGTCGTCTACCCATTTTAGCAGAGCTTTGTTAATGATTTTTTCAAATACTTTACTGATGCTTGGGAGTAAACTTATCGAACGCATGTTCATTGGGTTTGTACAGTCTTTGCCCTTTTTTGGGATGGGCTGAATGATAGCCGTTTTCCAACGCGCGGGATAATATGCATTATTCAACGCGTTGTTAAACAGGACCGTGTATATATCTATTGCCTTTGGGGGCAGATGCTTGAGTACGATGTTAGGTACTCCATCTATTCCCACTGACTTTTTGCTTCTTAATGAGTCGAAGATACTCTGGATTCCTTCCCTTGTTATTAAAAGGCTATTAGCCACTACACTATTGGCATTAATGTCAATTGACAGATTATCGTCACTGAATTCCGTAAAACCAGGATTCTCCGATTGCCAATGTGAAATTTCATTCCGGAGGTGCAGGTGATTCAGTCGAATTCTGTCCTCCAGGTCATGGTTTCGGTGAATGCTTTCATTCACCTTGTACATTTCCTGAAAGACAGCTCCCACAGCGTTCGCCTTCTCCAAAGGATCTTCGATCACGAAGAGCTCACTATTGAGGATAGCGTTCTCTGTATCTATGCCAATGTTGGTTAGCAGCTGCTTGTTTACCTCGGTACGTGGAATTTGGAGACACTGAATCTCGTTTTGATTATTTCTCCTGAATATTTTATTTATTTGTGGGAACATATTCGGGTTATTAGTTTTTATAGCTCGAATTCTGTTGTTCCAATACAAATTTGTTGCTAATCTATAATTAGCTTTAAGTAATTGTTGGAGGTTTTTTAATCGGGATTTCAGTGATATTATATCCTGGTCTTGTCTGTCTGTAAACTGTCTGTGTAATTGTTTTAATTTCGATAGCAGTCTGCTCTTTTTCTTGTGGAGTGCGTTTATTGTTGCGTTTCTGTACATGTTAATGTGATCTGTAACTGTTGTTTTGGGAATTGTTTTGTCCATTGTTCGTTTTACGGTTTCGTCCATTTGTTGAATGTATTTGTCGATTTCGTCATTTGTCAGGTTTCTGTTTACTGGCAGATTCAAGTCATTCGAACAAAGTTCTCTTGTTAATGATCTGGTGAACCGCGGCCATCGCATTGCCCTGTAGTTATAGGGTTGCGGAATCACGAATTCCTCCAGATCTGCGAGCTCGTTCGGAAGCTCTATTACTGCCGTGAATGCACAGTGGTCGCTGTCGTATTCAATTGTCCGTAAACAGTTTGTGTTTCGTCTGTTGGTGTTATGTAATCTCAGTCGTGAGTCGATTAGCAAGATATCTAAGAACGATCTACCTCTGGGGAACGATGGATATTTCGTAGCTAGCAGGTCAGTTCTATATTCAATATGATACTGATCTAACCAACCAGCCAACTGATTTCCTCTGGCATTAGATATATAATTTCCCCAATTTCTATGCTTGGCGTTCATATCTCCCCCTAGAATAAAGTAATTTTTGTCCAGGTGCAATTGTAAGCATCGAAAGAGTGTCTCGAGCTCAGCTATAAATAGGTTTTGTTGGTGCTCCTCAGGTGCGTAGACCGCAATCGCATACAAACCCCTTCCTTGCTGAAGGGGTATGCGGACGATACAGGCTTCCAGCACCCGGAACCTGCGCACTTCTCCACTATATATTACTTTATGATTGATCCCTTTTCTAATAAAGATTGCGACACCCCCCCCCTTGAGAGGAGTTAGGTCGATCTCTTCGTATAATATCGTAGTTTTTATGTCCTATCTTATGTCTCTGGTTTAACTTTGTTTCCCCCGCCAGAAGTACATCAGGTTGTTCCTCTTGCAACAGGTTAAAAAGATTGGCTCTTCTCTCAGTTCTTATTAGTGAATTTACATTCACGACAAGAGCTTTTATTGATGTTGTGGTTAGAGGGTTTATATCGACTTGTTATTTAGACTGGGCAAATGCGAGTAGATCTCGTTTATTTGGCTTTGTAGCTGTGTCATCTGTCTCTGCAGATTGAGCAGGATTGCGAACACGTCCGCTTGCGGTGTTGTTTCAGTCCGTGTGGGAGTATTTGTGGCTACCTGTGATGTAGCCTGATTTGGTGTTCTCCCACCCGAAGCAACTTGTGCGTACGACCGCTGCGATGTTACGGGCATTGTTGTAGTACGAGCTGGCTCTGTGTTTTTTTGCCGGGTCACACTTCTTGCCATTATTTCTCGGAATTTAGGACATCCTCGATAGTTAGCGGGGTGTCCCTCATTCCGACACCCTGCGCACTTTAGAAGGGTTTTGTCTTCTACCCTTTCTTTTCCCAGAGGGCATTCTTCTGCCTTATGGTCCTTTCCGCATTTTACGCAACGGCGCTGCATTTCACAGTTAGCCGCCGAGTGACCAAACCTTTGGCAACGTACACATTGCAGGATGTCTCTGCCTTTTTTTAATTTGTCCCATGTGACCATTTGATGATCCAAGACTGTAATTTTTCTTAGACCACCAATCCTACTGTTGGGTGTTAATTGCACCAAAAAGAAGGGTAGCTTGCGGTTTTCCCTTCTTGCCTTGGGTGTGGTGAATGGTTTTACCGCGGTAAACTCGAGATCTTCGTGCTTCAGGTTTTGAAGCATTTCGAGCAGAGCCTCCGGTTCCATTTCAGGGTCGACACCCTTTAATAGAACCGTTAGGCTCTTCGTTTGTTTCGGCGTGAACGAGTAAAATTCCGCGGTGGCTCTTTTTAAGACCTCTTTAATTTTGTCGTGGTCTGCCACCGTATATGTTTGAATGGCGTGCCTGTTACCCGTCAGTCTTTTAACTGCAAAATTGTTACCTATGGCTAGGTTACAAAGACTTACCAATTCCTTACAGTCAACATCTATGGTGTTGATTGGTGGCATCTTTATTTTTCCGCTGTTATTGTTGCTTTGCTGCTGCTGTGTTGCTTGCTGGTTCGTTGATCGCTTTTGTGTTGATTGTTGCTGTTGCTGTTGCTGTTGATGGTGCTGATGTTGAAGTTGATGTTGCTGTTGATGGTGAAATTGTTGCTGTTGGCCGACTTTTGGCTTTAGCTTTTGTAGTTGTTGCTGGTTTTGTTCTTGTTCGAGCGCCGCTATTTTTTTCTTTCGGCGTCTCTCTTGTAATCGGGCTCTTTCCATCGCCAGTTTCGCCTCCAATTCACTTATCTCTTCCTCTTCATCCTCAGACTCTGAGGATGCAAGAGAAGCGAATGAATTATTTGCCCCATATATGTTAAAATTGGAGGGGAAGGGAAGCTCACTGTCGTCCGCCAATTGTTGATCTCCTTTATCCATCGTCAATTTCGCGGTTTTGCTTCACGTCACAATGGAGTTTTTCGGGGCGCCTTTTCGTTTGTGCGTTGTCGTGTTTTTATCGTCCTCCGTGTTCATTCTGGTTTTTTTCCAGTTTGTTTTCATTAAAAAAAAACAAAGTCGACCTTTTGAACCACGGCGGCTTGATTTCTCCTGCAAGCTGAGTTGAACTCGCCTACCGCCTGGTAAGAGTCAGTAAGCTTGCACTAGCGCCAAACGACGATTTAAAGATTCCTTTCTTAACAAGCAATATATTGTTTGTTTTAATTTTCGCGTTTGCGACCGAAGTGTTATCTTTTTATTGTTTTTGTTTTTATTGTCTCGATCACTTTTTGCACCTCACTCAACTGTTTTTATATGCACTTATTTTGATTTTATTTAATGCATTTATACCGGTACACCTGGTAAATACAGATGGCTTAACGAGCAATATATTTTAATTTTTGTTTTTTGCGCTTGCGACCGAGGTGATATATTATGTTTCTTATAGTTGATTATTATTCTATTTTTCGCACTTCACTGCAATATGCACATTTGCTTTTAGGTTTTATTTTAATTTATGTGTTTTTAATTCACTTAGTATTTACAATTAAGTTTTTACGTTTATTATTTGTTTTGTTTGGTTTCTGAATTTCATTGTTTTCACTATCTTCACTGTTTTAATTTTGGTCACCACATGTCTATTGAATTTAAACTTTTGGCGTGAACTCGAGTATATTTATTGTTTGTCGCGCTTGTTACATTAATATTTAGTTTACTGGTGTGTCCTTGATGTCTTTTGTTTGTGAATTCTTAGGAATTGTATTTGTTGTCAAAAATTGCTTTTGACATACTTTTACTTTTTAAATATGTAGTCACTTCACTTTTTAACTGGCGCACTGTTAAACTGGTGTTCTCTGTAAGAGAGTTCGCGGGTGACTGAAGAAGCGGCTACTGCATTCAGAATGCATGTGTTGGAGATACCACAATCAGAGTGGCAAAAGTGCTTCGACAATTGGTTCAAACGCATGCAAAAGTGTATAGATCTTCATGGGGAATATTTTGAAAAACAATAAAGTGATTTTCGATGATCAATATTTGTTTTTGTTCTCTAATCCCGAAATATAAAAGGCAACCCTCGTATCTATTAAAAAGAGAACTCACATGAATTACACATTACACATTACAATTCATTAAAATGCGTTAATTCAAAAAGGGGCCCTCCAATAAATTGTGTGTTGTTCGATTTGTGACTTCTGACTAATACGTTTATTTAAAAAAAATTATTTTGTTACTAAATGGACTGAGCTTTGACCCTTTCACCATGCAGAGAAACATGTTAACGACTCTCGTTACGGGTCCTCGCACTACACAGATCAACATACAAAAATCATCATAGTTCAGTTCGCATAACCTTTAGTGAATTGCTTTTCACACATCCAGACCTGTCTAATTTATTGATCATCGCAGAATGACCCATTCCCAATTGTCTGCACATGGTCCAGAATACCGCCAATATTTATGTACACATTTCCCTTCCTTTTGTGGACCCACCCGCTGAGTTATAATTGGAGACACACTTGGCAAAGTGATCAGCATCTGCGTGTGGCCTCCGCGGACAAATATCCACAATGTTATGACTCTTGATGGGGCACCTTGTTGTTTGGCCATCGGTACATCGATTCACCAGTTAATTGGCGGTGCCAAGGGGCGTTCTAAAGACACCCTAAGACCCCTGTAGCCGCATCAAATTTTTGGATGATTTTAGTAGAACGTGACTGGTCATAATCACGCAGCAGTTGTGCGACCTAATCCCCACAGGTACAGACAACGGCCGTCAAGCCCACAAACGAGAATGGTCGTAGCTTTGGATCAAGCAACAACTCTAACGAATGTTTGTACTGCTAGCAGTGATCTGCGGGCTATGGACCGTGATGGGATTAAGCCCCAAACATAAAACGGATCGTATTTCACGCGTTGTCGCAGACGTCGCTTACGAAGCGACTCCTTGGCTTGCCGGATAAAGGTTGTTGCTTGAATACGAAATGATGAAATTCTAATCACGTAAATTATTGCATTATTTTATGTCTAGGAATTTTTGAAAGCGGCTTGTTGGGTTGTTTAGGGGATAAGTGAACGGTAGGACAGTGGGTGTGATAAGGCTCTGGGAGCAACGTTTTAATCAATCTTAGATTGATGGAGTGTTAGGCAATTGGATGAAAAATTCTCCGGATTGCTTCAGAAGTATCGTATTTCAAGAATGACATGGGGATTTCGTGGGTTCTTTTTCGTGCACCGATCATGTGATCGACAGATGCGACAAGTTGATCATCATTCTTGGATAAAAAAAAGTCAGACGACAAATTGATCGCTTTATGTTGATGAGGATGTGTCTCATTTGTTGAATGTCACATTAAGTTGATCTAGATTGATTGCTTGTCGCTTCAGATAAGTCTCTTGATAAAGCAAACATATTCAGTCACCACAACACAACTTTAGAGGGAATGATTTGCAGGAAATTAGGCACATGCGAGCTGTTTTTTTTTTCTTAATATAAGACATTCCACTTTCCATTGACTTTGTACAATATTTTTCAGCTGATGCAAGGCTGGTTCTAATAGGGATTTCTCAGTAATGCATGGTACTTGTGTAGTATTTATATAAGAGTTTGATGTCTCAAACTGTACCATTTAACCATAAAATAGTTTTTGCGTCGATATGTGACAATGGATGAAACATGGCTCCATCATTTCACTCCGAAGTCCAATCGACAGTCATCCGAGTGGACTGCATACGATGAACCCGCCCCAAAGCGTGGAAAAACGCAACAGTCGGCTGGCAAGGTTATGCCGTCTGTATTTTGGGATGCGCGCGGAATAATTTTCATTGACTATCTTGAAAAAGGAAGGACCATCAACAGCGATTATTACACAGCGTTATTGGGCCGTTTGAAGGACGAAATCGCCGAAAAAAGACCGCATTTGAAGAAAAAGAAAGTGCTGCTTCACCAAGACAATGCACCGTGTCACAAGTCAGTGAAAACGATGGCAAAAATCCATGAATTGGGCTTCGAATTGCTTCCGCATCCACCGTATTCTCCAGATCTGGCCCACAGCGACTATTTCCTGTTCTCAGATCTCAAAAGAATGCTCGCTGGGAGGAAATTTTCGTCGAATGACGAGGTGATCGCCGAAACTGAGGCCTATTTTGAAGCAAAGGACAAATCGTACTACAAAAAAGGTATCGAAAAGTTGGAGGGTCGCTATAATCAGTGTATCACCCTCGAAGGGAATTATGTTGAATAAAAAAAAACGAATTTTGCCAAAAAAATGTGTTTTACTATGGAAGGCCGGGGACTTTTCAATTGACCTGTTATATATGAAATAACTAATATATTAGAGGGACTCCTCGTTTACATCTATATGTATACATTATTTTATAATTTTTTTTTTGTTTTTTTTGTATAAGAAACTTCAAAACGAAACGAAAAGGTAATTAAAAAAATAAAATAGAATAGCTGCAAAATAAGTAATAAACGTAATGGGGGAAGGCGGACGGGGGGGGACAAGAGGAAGGAGAGCGTTGCGGTTGAGAGGCGTACTATATATGAGGAAGTGTAGTCCTCTCCTCGTTGAGAAGCCAGGGCTTAAGTAGACAGGAAACCGCAATTGCTGAGTTTTTGTGATAGCATTCATCCGCACAGGGACAGGAAGGACCACAAGCTCCGGCCGAGAACCAAAGCGGGAGCAGGGAAACAATCTCCGACCCAGACCTGGAAGCATGGAAGGAGGCGGTGCTCACCCCTGCCTAACCTCTGTCGCTCTTTCAATGGGGACAACCAACTAACCGCAGGCTTAACTCCTTGACAAATTAACATCAGGTTGCAGCCAATCCTCAGGCTTAGAGAGCCGGAAACCTCCACAAATAAATATTGTATAGCAATATACAACAGCTTAGGGGGGTGGCATTTCACCGGCGGCTGGGCTTTGGAACCCTACCTACCGCTCAGTACTTGTGCTGAATTGCACAATAGCAACAGTCGTCAGTTGAACCTAAGCTTGCACAATCAAATGCATGGCACAACCACCTAACGAGCAGTTTGTGATATAACCAGCTGCAAACATTGGATGTGCGCATCAAGGCGTGCTTCAATTCTCGTTCATTTACACCACTTCATGATAATCCAGAGGAAAGGTTCGCACTCACTCCTAGTAATTTTCTCATTGGAGCTCCGCTGATTGTCGTTCCAGAGTCAAATATCAACAATGTTCCCACCAATCGGATCAAACATTGACAATAGTTACGTCGGGTACATTAACGCTTCTGCCAATTTTTAGAGTGACGAATACCTGGCAACCTTGCAAACACCCAACAAGTGGCAGCGACGTATGGAGGATGCTATGGTAGGAGACATTGTAATCGTTCGTCATGAAAACTTGTGGGGATGTAATGGTCTGTGCGCCGGCATGGACGCGGATTCTACATTCAACCCACCAGTTCTAAAAGGTTCCGCCAGACCGAATTGTTACTGCGCTAAGGAATGCGCACCAAGTAGACCGTTCGCACAGTCACGAGCCATTAAGGAACAATGCAAATGAATGAAACACCGGAATTTATTTGTTCAGTTTTATTTTCTTTGTTCTCAGCCATTATTAAATATGTTTGTGTTTTTATACTTCACTTAGAACTTATTATTAATATTAAATTGATTTTTATAAATTTTATACAAGACGAAACACTTCTTTCTCGACACGACTTCTACTTCTCCGCCGCGCGACGGAGAGCGGGAGGCAGGTCGACCGGCTCGGTCGGCTGATAGAATTAGACTCTCCGAGATTCATTCGTTATCAAAAGAAATTCGGCCAGTGAAACTGGCTCTCTTAATTAGGGGGTGCATTTTCCTATTCCAAGGGAGACGTAAAGTCTCTCTTTGGGGTAACCAAACAGATCTCATAGAGAAGATCGTCACGGTACACATGTATGTGTGTAGATTGGTTCTTTTATGAATCAAAGCCATGGGAACGAATCTAAAACAAAGAAAGGGAAAATGTGCACCCATGAGATGTGAGTTCGGCTAAGCAAACAAGCCGAATCTCATTGGGTGCTAATTGGGTTTGCGTTTGCTTATGTGAGAAGGTCAATGGTAAACAGATCCAGGAATATGTAGAACAAAGGGGAAACGACCTAAGGCATCGTTCGGTAATGAGGGTCAGATGAGTAAATAGCAGCCACTCATTATATTCTAAAAGGGATTGCGATAATTTATACAATAGAGATCGTATATCGTCTCTCTGTCGAGTAGCAGAATCGGATTCTTTTGTTTGCATATGTTTATGCTATTGCAACCAATCCGCCGTTGGGGATTGTTTGAAGATTTAAACAAAGAAGTATTTTCGAGAGAAGTGCTTGCAGCTGAATCAATAGTTGCAAGTCTTCAGAAAGTAATTTATATGGATACATAATGACGGTTGTGTATACCATCTGTGTCAATTATGTGTGGCATCTATGGAGACGCCAGGATCGAACTATAGTGTGAATACCTACACTAATTGGAAATTCGGTTTTTGGTCGCTTATGCAGAGATGCATTGATACATGTATGAATGCGCTTGTAGGAAAAATTCTTTGCAGGCATTTCCAGGTAATGCATTGAAAGAATTAAGTATCATTGGGAAGAAAATGTTTTTGCGGCGCGGAGATTGCGGTGCAGTTGTGGGAAGGTTGGAATTTGCGCGGCAACCGAAGATACCGAATAGGTTTTGTTTTATGCTCCTATATAATGGAAAGAATTCTTGTAGGGAATTTGTATGCGAAGAAATGCATGAAAGGTAAGAATTCTTTTACAGGTACTTTTAGGTTATATAAATTTGATCTATTTGATGCGTGAAGCATTTAAGGTGCTAATGCGATTGCATGAGCGAAACTTATAAGGTTGGGTCGAAGTTATGGGGGTTCTACAGGTAAGTAACAGTGGGGTTTGGCGGAACCGCCACAAACTTACCATCGATGCACTGGTGGTTGAGCCGAGTGGTCGAAGTCCATCCGGAATGGACTGATACACAATGCGACTCTGAGGACAGCAAATGATATGTGCACCCGGGCAGTTCAGAAGTTATACCGAATCGTGGAAGCTCCATGTTTCGAACCACCTGGTTCAACCAGGCAGCATGTTTGAGATTTAGAAGCACATCTCCCATGGGTTTGGGAGCACCCTGTCTTCCATCTACGAGGGTTGCCTTTTATATTTCGGGATTAGAGAACAAAAACAAATATTGATCATTGAAAATCACTTTATTGTTTTTCAAAATATTCCCCATGAAGATCTATACACTTTTGCATGCGTTTGAACCAATTGTCGAAGCACTTTTCCCACTCTGATTGAGGTATCTCCAACACATGCATTCTGAATGCAGCAACCGCTTCTTCAGGTGTCGAAAAACGTTGACCTCTCAGTTTGTTTTTTACGTACGGAAATAAAAAGAAGTCATTCGGTGCCAAGTCAGGACTATACGGCGAATGACCCATCAAATCGATGTTTTGGGTGCTCAAAAATGCAGTTGTCGCAGCCGATGTGTGAGAGCTCGCATTGTCGTGGTGAAGAGTGATCCGTCTTCGGCGGTTGGTTTTCCTGATTTCTTGGAAGACAACTGGCAAACAAATGGTTGTGTACCACTCAGAATTGACTGTTCTGCGTTGTTCTAGTGGTACGGTTGCGACATGTCCAGTTTTTCCAAAAAAACAGGCGACCATTTGCTTGGAAGTGCTTCGTGCGCGAACAACTTTTGTTGGATTTGGCTCATCTTGAAACACCCAGACAGTCGACTGCTGTTTACTTTCGGGCTCATACGCGTAAATCCACGATGCATCACCTGTCACGATGTCATAGACGTGTTTCGGAGCACTGCGGCCGTATTTTTTGAGTATTTCTTTCGACCAATTGACACGAGCCTTTTTTTGGGCGATTGACAAATTGTGTGGGATCCAACGCGAACAAATTTTTTTGACAGTCAAATGTTTATCCAATATTGAATGTATGCTGGTCCCACTAACACCTAAGGTTGTCTCAATCTCACGATAGGTCACATGACGATCTTCCAATATCAGTTCGCGCACAGCATCAATGGTTTTCGGAACAAGAACTGATTTTAGACGGCCTTCACGAAATTCATCTTGGAGTGAACTACGACCACGATTGAATTCACCATACCATCGATAAGTACTGGTGCTTGATGGAGCTTCATCGCCAAAAATTGAATTAAGTTCACCCATGCACTGTTGCTGAGTTAATCCACGCCGAAAGTTGTAAAAAATAATCGCACGAAAATGTTGACGATTTAATTCCATGTTTGGGCCGAGATGAATCTTTTAAGTTACTGTAAACAACACAAATAGCGCTCGTACGTCAAAACGTTCTGAGTGCGTATAACCTCAAAAATGTCCAACTTTACGACAGAGCTGTCAATTGCCGGATTGCAACACTAGGGTTGCCAAATCCCGAAACATAAGAGGCAACCCTCGTAAAGTTTAACATCTGCTGTCAATTATGAATGTGTCATTTTGACTCAATACGAGTGTTTTCTTTCCTTTGGTTCTGGCTGTTGGTGCACACCCACGTGCTTTGGTTTACACATGGTGTTAAGCAAGAAATATGTTATCTAAAATAAAGTAACGTAAAATAAATACCAAATTATAAACAATTACCATAACTTTCTTAAAGATCGTTTGAGGTCTGACCGTAGCTCCCTTGTTAACACACAAACCCGAAATTGTTATTAAAATCGAATGCAGATAATTCATTCCAACAGTGTATCAAAATCAGTTTATTACTCGCATCAATATCGTTTTAAATTTTAATGTTGTTGATAATTAAACGCTTTTTTAAAAAGAACTAACTAGGAGCAGGTAAAATAAAACCCCAAACTGAGGTCCCACTATAAATGTATATTGAGCATGAGTTGCAGCATCATAAAACGCGTACAACGATGTGTTCCCCATTGTGCAAGAAGGTATTAAAAACAGAAGAAATAAACAACCATTAGAAGCATTTCAAATCAAATTGGCGCCATAGCAAGAGAATCAAGATACCACCAGAATGTCTAATTGAAACTATAATTAAAGATTTGTGGCGTATCTACCAACGCCACTGCTATCTTTTCAATCTACCTCAAAATCTTCCCTCCTAAAGCTCCATTAATTTCATAATTTTACCATGCAAGCGCAATAACTTCCCCAAGCATTCTCCTACCGATTGCATTACCTTTCGGTTATGCAAATAGCATCCAACATCAAGCATCTGCCCATCAAGGACATTCACGCAATTAACGCGTTATATAAATTTCCCTAGAAGAAATTCGGTACGCCAGTACCGCATACATCAATGCATCTCAGCATTGTTCTAAAAGGAAAACATTTCGGTTGCCATACTAGTTAACCGAAGTGGATTATAAAAACAATCAGCAGAACCCCTGTCTGCCTGCATTTACTGTCCCACACGTGCGCAACAGATTTTTATGTTGCACCAGTACTCACGGCGGCTTTTATGCAATCTTCAAAGCACCGGCGCAATTCGCGCCTAGCTGCCAAGAGCCGAATTCAATGCCAGTGTAAATACTCACACTGGAATTCGACCCATGACTCCCTAGGATTGCAATACACAATTAACATGGTTGTAAACACAACCATCATTGTGTAATTATCCCAAATGTATCCTAATCCCTAACGTAGTATTTGGACAACTGCAAATACTTATCCCGAAGATGCTTTTTCAGGAATTTTCATTCCCACGGTTCTACCACCCATGAGCTCGCGTCACGAGCCAACAAGGTGATCCGCGCACAAGAGTAGTTAGTCGAGGAAAGTGTTGCAAAGGAGTCGAGTCTGCTGGAGTCCATTATTACCGTGAACAACAAACTAGGCTGCGGCATTCTTTGCACAAGTCTCCTAACTCCAAAATTATATTTCATTAGTGATAAGAAAGTCTACAACTGTGTTCATGATCGAAACAATTTATTTTCTGTAATAGTGCAGTTCCTAATTTACATAAAACAAATTAAGGACCGGTAATAAAGTTAATCTCAGAGAGAGCTTGTGTGTTTTACTTCTTGTGGACGGTCCGTCGCGGAGTTTTGTTTCCTTGGAGGACAGTGTTCGGCGGAACTATCGTGAGGAAATCTTGGTGAACCTTGCCAAGGCCGGCATAATACCTAAGTGAAACCCCCACAGATTCCTGTTAGAATGTTATTTCTAGCGCACGTATCATTTCAATGCTGATGTTAACAGGTAGACAAACTAAGCTGTTGAAACTATATTGCCTATTTTTTTAGAAATTAAACAATTTATTTTACCGTATTGAGAAACCATTCATGCTTTAAACTTTTAATAAAGCTAGATAGCCCTGCAAACGATGAGTTTTTTGGCCGCGCCTTTACACGATTCCAACTTTCATTGCAGGTGCTTAATATAATTTACTTACCACATGTGTTCTGGGATGATTACCAAATGAGGAAACAACTTTGTATCCATTCCACGTAGCCAAAGATCTATCGTCACATTATTCACTCTGTAAAGACAATCGCCAACACTTGATACTGTCGCATAAAGCCCCAAACGACTAAACTGAGACAAAATATCATTAATGCCAGACGTAGAGCTTCACACCTTTTTAATTGGTTTAAATTGACTTAATTTATGGATTAACGATATCCCAGGTCAACTCTGACGCCGTGGAGCGTTTAGACAATACGATATTTCATTTAAGCCCCCCTCTACTGCATGGTATCGCATTACTTCCTGCTGTTCATCGGCATATCCGAGTTGTACCTAACCATCGCAATTTCATAAGCAGACTGCTTTTTACGGAAAGGGAAATCATATCAGCCGTGAAGACTCTCGAAAATTGCTTAATTTGAATGCTTTAATGAGTGTCGCCTACGAAGACATCCACGACGTCGGCGACGTCGAAAATCTGTAAAACCTTGGTAACGCGGCTAACGTCTATCGTCACGTTTAAATCGACATGTAAATATTTATTTTTGCCGTGTCGTATAAAGCGCCTGTGTTTATTTAAGAAAAATAAAAAATACATCTTTCTGCACAGCACACCCAACTTGCTGTACATCGCCATGCAACTATTGCAAAGGGCCGTCTGGTGGGTAATAAAATTCGTTTTAGAACCAAAAATAGAGGAGTAAACTATCAGGATCATTATGAACGCAGGCATGCGGAAAAACAGAGGTTAGTGGCGTACAGTGCAGATGCAACAAAATGAACAAACAAATTGGAATAAAAGAAAAAACCAACAACCGAACTTAAAACAAATATAAAGAGATGTTGCCCTTGCCGTAGACAACCCACCATCAGCTTCAACACAACCGGCGTCTTCGCCTAGATCCAATGCTTCGGCATTCTCCTAGTCCGCCCAGAGAACCTGTGGCTATGGGCCAACGACCTATCCACCAACCGACAGCGAATCCACATCGTTCTAATTCATCTCGGATTATTATTACCGCACTTATTTTCTGTTCTACTGATGATACACTCAATTTTATATGTGGAATCCTCTCATGTGCCGGCAGACATACTCGTGCGAACTTTTATGTTGTTTTCAATCAATAAGGAAGCTGTTTGGTTAAGGATTTAATTTCTGGTCGCACTGCGTGTGAACAAGTTCAATTTGATGGTTAACTGTCGAAATAAAATAAGAATAGACACTGTGTCTTGCTCAAAGAATGTCATCAAAAAGTCGACGATTCACTCGGATTATTCGGTCTGGTGGTATTACTTATCTATCGCCTATCCAGTTAATGAACCTCCGATAAAGTATCATTTCAGGGAGAGCCGCATATTAACATAAAAGGATCGTCAGTGTCGTTATAGTATTCATAGATAAAATAAATAATTTGAATTCATATAACCGTCTGCAGTGAGGTGATATGCGCTCGAAACTCAAAGCGGACCCGATACCGTCCGGTTGGACGAAGCCACCCAGTAAACATGCCCCTGTGGTGAATTAGCTTATAAATAATGATCCATAACGTGAATTAAATAGCTAATTAACACATAAAAATAAAAACGAAATGTTCAAATAAAAGACGACCAACTGGAGCTGTTCCCACAATGAACGCTTGTCTCAGGGTTATTGAAATTCACTCTTGACACAAGTTTATTGAAAATATTTTAAATCTACGGCCAGCAACTAGTGGTCGAACATTTTTCCTGTGAATAATTTCTCTCAATATTCCCACAGTGTCACCGGGAAGCTGTATGATTGAATTAAATAGTTTTTCCGTTGATGTAGCAACTGACATTAGTTTTAAGTCGTAGTCTCTTATATAAAGAGTATTCACTTTAAATGTAGAAATCGATGAACAATTTCCTTAATTAATCAATCCGCTCATAATAAATAGCGTTCCAATTTCTAGATTCCACTTTTTGTAGAAATACATAGGACGACTGAAGTCAATTTTGAATCATAATTTTACATTTATTTATTTTATATCATCATCATCATCGGCACTACAACCGGGAGCCGGTCTTGGCCTTATTTAGCAAGTCCTGGGGCTTGTTAAATTTTCCATAATGATTTATTTTGTCTGGGCAAGGTCATTAGTCTTGCGCCAGGGGCTCCCCGACGGGGAATCGAACCCCGGTCTCCCGGGTGACAGGCGTGTATACTAACCACTATACTATCGAGGATCCCAATTTATTTTATATACTTTTTTTTATTCTACTCTCAGAGCCGAACCTATAGCGTCCCGAGATGCCACCAAATAACCGTTGCAGTTCTTCTTCAACAGTTGCAGGTTGTAACGCTCCGAAAACACTCCGTGGGGGTTCTTTAAACATACGCAAGAGCTACCCGCAATTCCAACCCAATTCCCTTTGCAAACCTGTGGCGGTTCTTTAATACATTCCCAAAGATCCGCCCATCCTCTTAAATTAACCACCTTCGTAACGTAAGCTCCCCTGCAGCATCATACCTGAAAGGAAAACCTACCCGACGGCATCCACACATTCTGAATTTCCCTGGTTCATATCCCATGAACCATTTCATCTCCTATCGGCTCAGCCTGTCTTCAATTACGATAAACAAACGCTGACCAGCGTATTGTTGACATAGCTGTAGCCGATATTCCTGCCATAGGTCACAATTGTATATCGCGCCTATACCCTTAGGTCCGGGACAGTTGCGACAATTCCCCGTTATCGGCTATCAACCGATCATGGAATTTGGGCATGGATATGATCATTGTTTAGGCAATCTTACCCATGCCATCCCTATGATGGCCCGCCTGAAATCTAAAGTAAACATACAGTATCTCACTGTGTTCGTTACTTACCCGCATATTAATTCAAACATAACGCCATCCAGCCTGACCCTTTGCCGCCGCCGACGAGGTTTCTGCTGACTTATGTCAACATAATAATTTGCCTCCTTGTGCACCGGAGCCATACGGCTAGATTGGATATTACCTACATCGGTGTTTCCAAGGAATCTTGGGCAAATACCATGACGACCCCTTTGTATCATAGGCACATCATTTACATCATGTGTGCCACCATTTGATCTGTGAAATAGCGTTTTTGTTTACTTTGAAACAAAAATCTATTTTGATCCCTGACATACATCATCAACGATGTATGGGTACATCGCCGCAGCCCCCGACGATCGTACGTTTGTTTAATCAGGTGTCCGCCGATCATCGCCCTCATCGCAGGGTATCGTACTTGTCCTATGGGGACACATATAGAATCCTCCCCTATCGATCCAATTCGCGGTCATTGAATCTGATGGATGTGAGTTGCATCGTTGAGTCAGATTTCTACCGTCCAACGGGGCAGACATTTAAAGGTCGTCGCGATCAGAGTAAAATTTTAACACCCATCGAGAAGAAAAGAGTCGAGTCGCTACCGTTGTTCTGTTCGGTTTTATTTTTAACTCTAAAAATAATGCAGTCATATTGTATCTATGAAAGAAGTGTATATTGATCGGAGTACAGAACTTGTCGTCAAAACACAGGAAGAAGTGTTTTTGTGATATAAAGCCCAAAAGAAATAAACAATGTGTAATCAATCCCCTGTGTAAACTTAACTATTATAAATTATTAATAAAGAAGTTTAAAAAAACATTCATTCTCTTCGTCTTTTGTGGTGTACGTGCGACTTGTGTCGAAAGGATCAGCTTACAACCAGTGCACCGAAGAACAAAAAATTTTCGGCGGATTAATCACCCTGTTGTATTATTTATCCAGTGACGTGGTGGGTGTTAAATGAATCAGTGTCCGTGTTGGGCACAGCTATTTACACCACCCACAAACCTGCAAACATTTCCTTCCCAAGGACACCTAATTCATCACCCAGAATTCCCTGTAAAGAATTCTCATCATTCATGCATTTAATGCACCATTCAAAATTCTCTGGAAGAATTCTTTACACCATACATGCATCATAGATAGGAAAAACTTATCGGCGCCCAGTTGGCGCATTTAGCGTCTAACCGCCAAAAACCGAATTCTCCAGCGTATAACCATGCATACAAAGAATTCGACCCTTTCCGCCAGCAAAGATACAGTGCACAATCACCATTGTGTATCTGAATTTCTTTTAGCACCAATTTTCTTAATGGCTCGCAGACTATTTATACAGCTGCATCCACGTCTTTTATGATGTTGTGGGGAGGAAAGTATTGTGCCAGTCACGGGAACTAGGTTCACTTCCTCCTCCATCATACACGAAACAGCTCCGGCGCGAATCGTCCATGACTGAAAGAAAGAAATACAGGTACATCATCTCAGCACACCGTCCACCAGAAGTAAATAATTGAAACACCGTTTGGTCTATTGTAGTGGATGACCTTTAATTTATTTAATGGGTTTTGTTTCTCCTTTTCAACAATTTTCACTTTTGTATTTAAACAGTGGTCACAAGATAATTACTTTTAATTGGATATTTTTGTTATTTGTTTAATCCGACTTAATTTGCGTTAATCACAATGTTCACACTTTTTCCAAGAAGGATATTGACACTTGACAGCGATTTAACGTAAACGCACCGTACCGTGCGCGGTACGGTGGGTGGCGACGCGATCGCCTCGATCCGTGCTTGGTAAAGGGCTCAGCGATATTCGGCTCGTGCAGAGCCGACTCGCTAAAGGAGTGAGTTTGGTGGTGTGGTGAAAGATATCCTCTCCACAAAGGATATGTTTTTACTTACCACCAGAGAAACGTAGTGTCTCTTGGTGGAATAGAAAACCAGATCTCGTAATGTTGCAGTTCCGCAACATATATATTATATCTTATACCAGTCGGAAAAAACATACCACACGGAGCGCCACCTATTGCTGAATAGACAAAAGCAAAATGGTCTATTCATGTGACGTTTTCCATGGTACTGTTTTCGCGCAGTGCTGGTTTTACTGTTTTCGTACACAGTTTGTTTTGATGTTAAAGCTTTTCGATTTGTATACGGTGCTTTCAGCGCCTGTTGTTTATATAACGTCTAGATCAGACAGTTTTGTGCTACGCTGTTTCTTACGTTTGATATAACTCTAATCGGTTTTACTTGTTAACGTGCATTAAATCGTTCCATAAATAAAATTTAAATCGGAAATAAAGTTAAATTAATGTATATTCAAAATGTGTTTAATTACTGCCCGTCGCTGCAGTCATTCGCTGGGCAACAACGCCATTATTTTGCTGTTCTGCTCGAGACGCAGAAATAACCCCCCTTTTGCTGTTTCCCAGTTGGCGAACCATCGGCAACAACGGAGTTGCGGTTCCCGGCTGGCGAAACACGTAATAAAGATCATGGTGATACACATGTATGTGTGTACACTGGTTCATTCATGGGACAAAGCCATAAGAGCGAAACTGAAACAAAGAAAAGGGATAATGTGCATCCATGAGCTGTAAGTTCGGCTAAGCAAACAAGCCGAATCTCACCGGATGTTAATTGGGTTTGTGTTTGCTTATGTGAGAAGGTCCATGGTAAACGGATCCAGGAATATGTAGCACAAAGGGAATTTATGATCTGAGAGTTCAACTGAGTAAACAAGTTGTAACTCATTAGATGGGAGATGCATTTGGGATACTTCAAACGATATGGATTGTTTATCGTATCGCCAGAATGCCTGCAGAAGAACATCATTCTTTTGTTTGCACATGGTGCGAGTTGGGGAAATTGGCTTCAGTGTCGATTGCGCTAATTGAATGCAGCTGCTTGGGTTGTTTATTGTTGGGAGAAAAGGTCGCCAGCCAATGTGTATGAAAAGGGATTTGTTGTACACAGGATGAAGCTGGGAATAGGCGACGCAATGATCATTATCCCTGGTTGGGATGGTTACATGATATGTGAACCGAATTGTTTTCTTTCAGGGATATGCTGTTTATTCCATAAAGAATTCTTTGTTGGAAAAATTTTGCCGATGCGTTAATGCATGGAAAAATGCCCTTGTAGATGCAATTCTTTTTAGGAATTTTAGGTAATGCTTGTATGCATTAATGTCCTTGGAGAAGGAAATGTTTTCAGGTGTTGGTGACTGGGATAAAAAATATGGGTTGCGGATATGGGGGGTTCTTCATGTGAGCTTCAGAACCCCCACAATGTCCTTTGTCCATCCAGGTGTTTGGATTTGTTGTGTCCTTTTTATTTTGTTCTTCTAATAAATGTTAAACTACATGTAAATCAATAAAAATCATATTCGTGAAAAGCGCTTTTAATTAATCGTATTCACCGGAAAATAAACAACATTTATACAAAACAACCTCTCCCTGTTTTATTTCTTCTCGTCCGGTGAATGGTCTGAAGTGTTTCATCCAGTGAACTCGTAGTGGGGTAGCAGAAAACCAGTTCCCGTGCCGGCACACCGACTACGTACCCCCACACCCTTACAACGAGTTCTGAAGGAGGGATGTTCGCGCCGTCCGGAGATGAACCGCAAATTGGTGCGATCCGTCGGATTGTCTTGTGGAGCGCATATAAACCGAATTTCGCGGAACAGTAACACGAATCTCCAAAGAACAGTACCCGTGATAATATCTGTAAAACGGACAGAGGTCGGCTGCGCGCTTTCGATGTGATAGCGACTGTAGTCCCGACGTCGCCAAGTCCCCGATCAGGCAGATCGCTCGTCTTTGTATGCTCTCAAGTGGGTCGAGGGTATGTTTAGAAGCAAAGCTCCAAACATGAGAGCAATATTCGACCGCTAGCCTAATTTGGGATTTATACAGGTAAAGAAGTTGACCCGGAGTAATATATTTATTGGCTCTAAAGAGATCTATTTCTATCTACCTATATATTGGCCTATAGGGTCCCGGAAGTTCACGACCCCGCCAACTCGGCTGCGCCATCATCCCCTGTTCTGTGCACTCTCCTTCCAGGCATGACCATCTGATCCGATTTCCTCAAGGTCAAACCTAACATTGTCCTCCCATCTCCGTCGCGGCCGCACTGCTGGTCTCTTTTCGGTCGGTCTACCGTCAAGAATTCTGGGTACGGTCCTATCGTTGTCCATTCGCGCCACATGTCCGCCCCATCTTAATCTTCTCGACCTGATTACTCTCACTATTGTAGGTTTGCGGTATACTCTTTCTACAACTGTGTCTTGTGCTTTTCGTGGTTGTGAAGTTTCCTCCATTGTTCTGCTTCTTCATCATATTTTCCGCCAAAGATACCCCTTAAAACTTTATTCTCAAATACGCGGAATTTGTTTTTTTCCCGTTTTATGAGAGCCCATGCTTCGCATCCGTATAGAACAATCGACATGATTCTGGTTCTATAAACGCGGAAATTTATATTACGTGATAGCAGTTTGGATCCTGAGAAAGGTTGGCGCAAGGCTAATAACCTTGCCGGGAAAAATAAATTATTATGGATAATTTAACAAGTCTCGGATAAGGACCGGATACTGGTGGAAAGACTTGCTAAATAAGGCCAAGACCGGATCCCGGTTGTAGTGCCGATGAGGATGATAGCAGTTTGGATTTCAGCAACTGTGTGCCAACTAGCGTTGCCGGAATGCAGTCGTTTGTTAATTTCCTTCGACATTTCGATACTGACCGTATTGTTCCTAAATATTTAAATTCTTTAACTTTTGCAAATATCTGGCCAGTGATGTTTATGTGTGTTCCATGAGGACCACCTGCTCTCGTCGTCATCATATACTTTGTTTTGTCTTCATTTATTTCTATGCCCACCTCTTGTGCCGCTTGCATGATGATTTCAGAGTTTTTACTTACAGTTTTCAAATTATCGTCGAAAACAGCCATGTCATCTGAATATGGTAACACTTGTGTGACTCCGGTCAAAAATAATCTTAGCATGTTTTCGTCCTGCACCTTTGTAATGGTATATTCGAACACAAGATTGAAAAGACATGGTGAGACGTGATCCCTTAATCCGTCGCAGATTTCTAATGGATCTGAGAGGTGGTTTTCTATTCTAGCTCGCCCTTTACTTTCGTTCATGCAGATTTGAATGAGGGCGGCATATTTTTTCGGGACTCACAGCTCAACTACAATATGGTAAAGTCTTTGCCCTATGACTGAGTCGTAGGTTTTATTGAAGTCCACGAACAGTTGGTGAACCGTCTCTCCGAATGCCCACCTTTTTTCCAACAATTGCCTTACTGTGAACATTTGGTCGGTCGTTGACCGGTTCCTACGCATTCCGCACTCGTAGTCTCCCAGTATTTCTTCTGCATACGTTGTGATTCTCGCCAGGATGACATTTGTTAGTATTTTGTATGTGGTTGGGAGCAATTATATTACTCTGTAGTTTTCGCAGTTAGATCTGTCGCCTTTTTTGAAGATGGGGACGCCTATCAAAGTTTTTCATTCTTGTGGACTGACTTCGTTCTTCCATATTGTTTTGATGAGTTGGTGGGTCTGTGGGGGTTCTCTAACCTTACGCAAAGAACCACCCACAATTCCAACCCCAACTCCCTTCGCAAACATGCAAATATCTCCTTCATCAAGGACATTTATTGCACCTAATGCATCACCTAGAATTCCCCCTAAAGAATTCTCATCATTCATGCATTTAATGCATTATTCAAAATTCTCTGAAAGAATTCTTTACACCATTCATACATCCAATGTATCATCAAAATTTTCTGGAAAAGAATTCTTTTACATACATGCTTTCTAAATTGGAAAAACTTATCGGCGCCCATGCCCGCCAGCGTACCCGGCCACACATGTGCGCAGCACATTATCCTGGGTTATCTACAGGCTCGGCAGCCTTTTGTCCAATCGACAAAAGCAGTTTTTGCATCTAGCGACTAGGCGCCAAGAATCGAATTCTACAGCATATAAACATGCAAACAAAGAATTCGACTATTTCCGCCAGCAAAGACACGGTTCGCAATCACCATTGTGTATCTGAATTGCTTTTAGCACAAATTTCCCTAATGGTTCGCGGACTATTTACGCAGCTGCATCATGTATCCTATGATGTCCTTTGTTCATCCTCCTTTCTCAGTTTCGTTTTCCCATGCTCTTCGTTGCATGAGTAAACAATGGATCATTAGCACTCTAGCTAAGATCGACTCGGAGAGTTTGTGGGGTTCTTCAAGGCGCCGAAGAGCCACGCATCGCCCCAACCCCATATAACTGCAAATACCTGCAATTACCATTACAATAACTTACCTGCACCTGTTCTACGCAGCTTACCTTTTTATGGGCCGTTCCAAGCCCTCCTTCGAACGGTCATACCTGGAAACATAAATTCATGACAAGATTATCATCTTGCCATGACATCAAACTATAGCATCAACCGAGCTACCTCGGTGCATCCGTCATGAATCGACCGAACAATGGACGGCACATGTCCACCAACACACGCCAACCTTTCCGTGTGTTATCTTTTCACCCATCCATTGTCCAAGAAGACATGCCGGGCTGCTTGCTGGCTTGCACATCTGCAAGCCAGATTTCAAACAGCATGCCTGCGATCTATTTTCGAAAAGAAAAGAAGATCAAATAAATCATTGGCCTTCAAGTACGCATATTTGTTTGCATACCAGCATGACCAATTATACGATCCGTTGCCGTATCTAGGAACGATCACCAGCATCGGTCATGACTAAGGATATGTTACCCAAACAACGAGAAGCCACGATTCTCACGCTGGCTATCGAAACGGCTTTCGTTTACACAAAGAAAACACAAGAAAATATTTTCGCCTGACGGCAACATCTCCGGGGTTAACATATCCTAAAATAATATGCACCCATGCATCGTAACCTCGATCGTCGCCCCGAGGTTTGTTGATATAAGACCAACAGAATAGGAAACCAATTCCTATGATTTATGACGGTATGTTCCGCCAGCCTCACTATCCCATCTACCCTCTCCCTAGCCAGCGTGGGCAAAGGCTCTATTGACTTAACGTCAATCATGGATTGTATCCTAAATGGACGGCGGCGATATGCCCGGTCCATGCATCGATCGGCATGTTTGACCTGTGGCATATGTTTTTCCTTTTTTTTTCCTTTCCTTGCTAAAGACATCTGATTGTTTTGGATAATTTTCATGCGAACCTTCCAATGGAATGAAAATCGTTTTCACTGGTCATAGGGGGCGAAGGAAGGATTGTTTCTCCTGCGATGGTGTGCGTTGAAACCCAACGCAATCACCGAGGCTGGGTCAATGTCGCTCAGCTTAAGTGAGTCAGATTTCTACCCCCACGGAGTGCGCACATACGCTGCCAGTTATCAACCACATATCTCTTTTTTTTATACAAGTCGCTTGTCGCGAGTAAAGTTTTCGGAGTCTTGTGTCAAATCAGTGCATTCGAATGTATCTAGTTTAATTAAAGAGAACAACTTAATAACTGTGAACGTGTACTGCATTTCCATGAGATTAATAGAGAGAACATTATGGTTATGGTTTTTCTCCTTTTCCTTGCGGAATGATTTAGTGCACCGTTTATTGTTGTGGGGTATTTCGCTTAATCTGCGTCCGTGCTGACGCCCCTTCCCAAATACCGCCCACAAGTTCCTCTCCAATTCACCACCACAAAGAGAGACTTCGCGTTTCTCTCTAGAAAAGAAAACTCACCAAGCTGAGAGGGACTCCCACGAGGCTCTCGAGGTTATTCCTTGAGCACCGGGGAGTCTTAATCCAACCACCGTAACGCACACCCCTAAACAATTTTATTTCCATGGACTGCGGTGGAATATTTGTGAACCCGTTCCCGTGCTGGCACCTCGACAAATATTACCCACAGATCTTTCGAGCGGTTGCCTCTCCTCCATGCTTCACAAACTCTGCCGGTATGCAGTCGACTTCGGGAGCTTTGTTGTTTTTCAATCGATGTATTGCGTCTACAACTTCGTTAAAAGAAGGCTCTGGGATATGAGCCTCGGCTGTATGTACGTCTGATGCATTTATTTGTGGTCGATGGCACCCATTGAGAAGGTTTTCAAAGTACTGCTTCCATCTTGTGACGATATCGTTTCTTTCTGTGACCAGACGGCCATTTGCGTCTCGAATTATTTTGGGTCTCCCGCGGTAGCCATTTCTAATTGGATTTATCCCGGCATACATACCTCGAATGTTTTGGTGGAAGGATTGCCTCGGTGGTAAACTACAATAACGGGTGTTTGAATTTATCCATGTTTACAAATTCATTGAGAGCGTTCACTATTGACAGCTGTGAAATATGTTATAAACAATGTAACGTCTTCAAACTTGACATTTAATCTTTATAATGTTGATACTATCTAGCACAGTCATTATATTTGAATCCTTCCATGGCAGGGTTGTTTTTGGCTTCCTTAAATGGTAGGGTCGTCCGACGCTTTAAAAAGTACCTAAAAGTCCTTAAAAAAAAATGAAAAAATTAATGTTATTTCATTAACTCTCCTTGTATAAGGACCAATCGCTATATCAATGATTTTTTAATTTATATAAATAAATAAGTAGATACCTCCCTCACGATTCGAAAAGGGACGGGTGTCCCGAGCCTACCATTTAAGGGTTAATAACTACCGCCATCTATGTGTCAGGCCGATTAACTCTGAGACTGCCCTCGTAATTTCACATTGGTATTTACTGATCCAACTAAAATGAGAATATTATCAGCAACTTCTCTTATTGTCAATCGACTATCTTCGAGCATCAAAACTTTGATTCCCTTGACGCGTTATTCAGTTGGTGTTTGTGGTTATCTCGAACATGGTTCAAGGCGTTTCGGACATCTTTGAACATTAAATGCCAATTATATACTTGTGTTTTCGACATAGATTGTACAGCGAAAGCTCTCTACAATATTTTCAATATTTTCATTACTACATTCCTTGATCAATAAATTTAAACATTGTAAAATACACCAATTTCACCCCTGTTGCTCACAAAATATAAGCGTTCCATTTCACAAACACAAATAAAGTGGTTGGATTTGAAACAGCTGTAATGCTCCGGGCCGTGCTCTCCCAAAACGGCGGGAGAAGAGCCCGGAGTGTCGATAGAGATAAGTGAGAAAGTGAAAAACGGAGTGGAAACAATTTTAGGGGGTTGTATTTTATTCTATTTTATGAAAGTACAAGGGTGATGTGTTTAAGCGATTCGAAATTATACTCATATTGAATGGCCAGCGGTTCGGCCTCTGTACTTCTACTGATGCCGAAATTGAAAAGCACTGCCCGTTTATAGGTTTTGTAGTTGACTTTTGTCAACTATTTTAATGTCAAAATTCCAAGAAGCATACGCAAGACTTGGCGTGCTTCGAGTGGAATTTTGTTCCGAGAATTGTTTAAGGATTTTGTTGGATAGATTCTGGGAAGGGGAATCATGAAATGCGTTTTGAATTTAGCATTTCATGATGTTAGGATTTTGGGAATTGAGTCAATGTACGATGAATTAACTTTTGGTTAAATTCGTTGTACATATGACTCAATATGGGATTTGGGTGTATTATGTGGAATTGAATCAATGTGCGACAAAATGACTTTTGGTTTAATCTATCGCTCATTGATTCAATATGAAATTGGGATTATTTGGTGATACTGGGGATTTGGATAGGAGTAGCGATTTAGGATCGCTACACAGCTCTCTAACACAACGCCGCCAAGTTAGAAAAATATATATCCACTCAGCTTAAACTAAAAATTCAGGTTCATATTTGTACACTATAGTGATAATAAAGAGATTAAAAAAGCCGAACGTCTAATTACTTATCTTCCACCGGGTGACAAAAATCGCAAACTTCAGTCATTATAACTCATTGTCGCATCCATGCCTGTGAATGTACATTTTGACACAGGCCCACTGATCTAGTCGATACATCGACTGACCATGCATGCGCTATGTGGTAAGTTCGACTGGAATATTGTACCGGCAAAATATTAGTAACTTGTAAAACAATGATTGACAAAAGTTTCCAATCCTATGTTGTCGGTAATGTTGTTCAATTCTTCCATTTCAATTGCTGCCCTGATTAAAGAAAAGACGAAGGAGAAAGTGTTTGAGCTCCCCTTAGGCATTTGTTTGACACTTTCACATGTAAGCACATCGAAATGATGAAGTCATGGTGACATCCCACTTCCGTTCAATGGTGAATTCTCTTATCTCCAAAAGAACCCAGATAAACAATTTTGGAGCGCATAATCTAATAAATCCAAACAGACGTATCCCCTCGAGCACTCGTCGACGTCTGCTGTATTCATTAGGCGATAATCTGTGGGCGGATCGCTTAACCGCGATATTAGCTGACAACCGTACCAAATCGTCTGTAATTATAGCTTCGCCTCCGTTGCTTGCTAGACCCCTTTTTCTAATGCTACGAAGCAGGCTCACCAGTGAGCTAGTGAAAACTTCTTCAATTCGGCCACTACATGTATCTGGACATAGAACTTTGATTATACAAAACCTCGAAAAAGAAGAATAAGTGTTCATCGTGACACGATAAAAAAAACAAAAAACCCGAAGAAGCAAATGATGGATGGGCCACTGATACGATGAGTCTCCGAAAGATTGTGAACATCCCGAGTCTTGATAAGAGCATTAATTTTCAAAAGAAACGTAAGCTGCGCACCCAACTGAAATGAGGTATCTGACTTGATGTGGGGCGTTGAACGCGCCTGGTGACTTATGACTTTAGCGGCCTCCTAAGGCATCCCCCCCAATACGATTATGCTCCCCAATGTCTGCGAAACGAATTGATTTGATGGAATGGAAGCCCTCACAATCTGTAGCCAAACAGCGTCTCTTTTTAACCCGAGGATTATTAATTTCGCAGCCTTATCAAGATAGAATTCCGGGAATATCAATCTCCAACGGTATGCAAGCGCAGAGAAGATTTCAGGACAACGAGGGGAGGATATTAATAATCTTACCCCACATGTGAGGCCTTATCGTACCCTAGGGTCGTGTCCAGTTAATAACTGTGAACCTGTTTGAATCAGGACTCACTCACATGGGGAACGGTGTTCATAAATAATTCTGCACTTGCCCTCGCGCATGTAAAGTGTCCAGCAATCGTTTAATTAAAACACTGCCCGCGCTACCATCGATTCTCTGTGGTGCGAACCACAGCAACCAGTTTATGCGTTGATACCATAAAACGTACAGCGGTTAGTTGTATGGAAATGTGAAGGTCGTAAACAAATTACGAGTCCTTTCGCTCGGTTTCGTGCATTACCGTCTGTCTAGATAGTTGTTGCCAATAAAGTGAAAAAGTCAGCAATTTTGTCATATGATCGGCGGGTGGTTGGTTTATCCATCGCTTTGGTGTGGTAGCTTAGCTTAATGAGTGGTTAGGCATGACGGTATAAATTATTTCGAATGATGGCTATAGGGAAGTGAATTCTAATGATATAGGCCTCATAAATGTTATGGCAGGACGTTGTGACACTGGAGCCAGTTAACAGGCTACAGTGACTAATTGGCCATGTGGTTGAAGCTGGAAGGCACTTAATGACTTTTAAATTGACGATTATGGCGTTTGCAGTTGACTTGAGTAACCCAAAGAAACGAAGTTATAACATAAATCGGATATTAGTAAAGAGAAGAAAAGCTCCAAGTTGAGGCTCAATGAAAGATATATATATATATATATATATACATATATATATATATATATATATACATATATATATATACATACATATATATATATATATATATATATATACATATATATATATATATATATATATATATATATATATATATATATATATATATATATATATATATGTAATCTTTTTTTAATACCATCCTTTATTGGATATGAATAGGACAATTTTAACAATTTAATTTAATACTATGTTTGAAATGTACTTATTTTAGTTTAATTAAGTAAAACGTGTGAGGGTTTACTGGACCAGTGTTCAACTCCCACGTCGACTTTAGTATGTTAGATTTTAACATGTTAATTCATGAGGTTTCGTCCGTTTTACCCATGTCAATTCGTGGATAATATCCAAAAGCTGAATAGCTTCTACGTTGGTGTGATTTTGAAGGCATTTTTCGCGTTTGACAGCATATTCTTGGATAACTTCATTAATCCATTTGATGTCTAGGTCATCATGTATTTCCTGATTAGTCACAAAACGATACGCATTGGTGATAATGCAAAGGAATGTGTTCAGGCTTCGTTGAATTATTTCTCTATTGGAATTTTTTTACAGACCCATAATTGGATTCCATACCTCCAGGTCGGCTTGATGATAGATTGATAGATCATCATCATCATCATCATCGGCACTACAACCGGGATCCGGTCTTGGCCTTATTTAGCAAGTTCTCGAGGCTTGTTAAATTTTCCATAATAATTTATTTTTACGGGCAAGGTTATTAGCCTTGCGCCGAAGATTGATAGATCAATCGTTTACAAATAAAGATTAAGTTGAGAGTGATGCCCGATTAACCAATACATCTCTCTACGTTTCAGCTTTATTTGTTCAACTTTTTGTTTCAACTGATGACTCCAGTTTAGTCTGCTATCCAGGTGTATGTCGAGATATTTCGCTGAATCTGCTTTTGGAACTGGAATTCCGTTGAGATGTGTAGTAATATTGCTATCTGATAGTCGCAATGTCCTTACCATATCACAACGGGGCTCTGATATGGCGGACTACTTGAAACCCCAAGACTCGCGGGGACAAAAATGAATAATCAATATACACAAAACAATCCGACGAAAAACCCGATAAGCGTAAGTATGATGAGCCGGCACTATAATGAGGGAAAAAATCATCTAGAAAACACCAACTTATCAAAACGAAGACGTAGGGAAAAACGGATAAAGCGGGATATACGCGTCGGCACGTGGAAAGTTCGAACGTTATATAAACCAGGCGCGATACAGACGGTCGTAGAGAACGCGAAACAATAAAAAATAGACATCGCCGCGGTTCAGAAATCCGAGTTCCACGTCAAGTAATCGAAACCAACGGCATTAAAATGAACCAATCCGGCTGTATCCAAAAATAACAGTGGAAGCGAAGAGAGTGTTGCGTAATCCCCTGTTACCAATGCTCCACCGAGAGGCAAAACTAGATTATTATTATATTAGATAAAACTAAAATATATTAACATATTATTATTTTTCCTATATTAACATATTTAATACTACCTTAACGATTTTACAATTAAATACGGGCGGAGGCAGGAACCGACATCGTGTTGGGTCGGTTAGGTAGGTTTTCCGTTCGGAGTAGTGGCGAGATAGCGAGCGATGGGGAGAGAGAGAGGGGGTGATCTTCTTTTTGAGTCTGTCAGTCGGAGTGGAGTAGTGTGAGGAGAAGCTTGTTAAAGTGTGGTTGAAGAAAGAAGAACCCTATAACCCGTCAATGGAGGACAATTATTTTATTTTAAAAAGAGATTGTACTGTTTTGTTTTTTGTTAATGTTAAAATATATTAAGTTGGTGAACCTAATATTGCGTCTTAATCAATTAATCATCGATCCAAGGAAAGAGATCGTCCCAAGAGGACTCTACAAAAAGTGTTGTTTGGTGGCATAACGTTGGCAGGAGACGGCGGCGAGCAACTTGGGCCGCAGACACGACGAAAGCGGGTTGCCCTGTACGCCGAGGACTTTGCTTGCGGCCTGGAACTAGAGGGGATCCAGCAATTAAAGAATTGTAGAGTTCGGGTAAGCCTTCTTATACATATTGAATAGGTTCCTGTAGGCGAAGGAGGGTTGAAAGCCACAGCAACGGGCAACCACTGGCGCTTCAAGGCAGGAAGCCATTAAACTGCATAAAATCCAACCACTCGGTGTAAAACCACAACAAGAGGTTATCATAACAGAAAATTGTTCCCACAAAGGAATACGTCAAAATGTGGAATTCCAATATGATCCTTGTCGCGTATTCGGCCACATGGGGGCGTCTTCAATCATGTTTATCTGTGTGAGGTACATCCGCAGGCTATCAGTGCACTGAAGTATATGGCAGTATGGTGTAAGTTTTCCTCGGACATGATGAGGGGAAACAAATTGGACATCGGGAGAGATGGTTAACGGACAACACTCAAGGGAGTTGTGTACTCTAAAACGTAACTCCGATTGTGAACCGCTTAATATGTACTATAAAGTTGTATCTTAACGATTGTACAGAGATTATACAATCGTCAAGATTGTTGTTGCCACAAACCATATACCTGATAACAACCTTAGGCTTCGCCGTCATGAAATCACAAAGTACTAGCGACAAACACATTTTGTGTTTACTAGTAAAAAAACACTAACAAATTTGGGTACGTGATCGAACGATGTGAATCTATGTCTACGCGTTGTAAAAAAAAGGATCAAGAAATTAAAAAACAAAGCGGAGAAACAAAATTTCCCTATGTTATAAAGACAAAAATAGCATAAAATGTTTGAATTATTCTTGATTATCTCGATCGTGGACATAAGCGAAGCGATGGATAGCGATACCTGCAGTAACAACGTATCTCCTGGCGGTTATACTTAAAAGGACAAGGGTCTCTTTAAGAAGTATCTAGGAAGGCTCGTAGCGGTCGCTGCCGTGCTTCCATAGACCTGGGGGAAGAGTAGCGACCGATCGTTCGTGGAAGTTATGTTGAAATTTTCAGGGCAACAAAAGTAACCTCCGCTGGCTTCCGTGGGGGCAGGTGATGCACAGGAACGGGGGTTTCTAAAGGGGGTGTTTTTGTGGATGTGCCACAGCTCTACTTGCCAGTCATCAGCCAAACCTCAACAGATTAGTAAAAGTATTTTTCTAATGGTTTTAGTTTTAATTGAACTCTCTTTGTTTTCCTTAATACAGTTGTGATCCCGGGGTACTTCCTCCAAGGGAATTGAATCTCAGTATACTGGCCGCCCGAGATCACGATGCATGCCCCTTTATATACGAATTTTAATCGAGATTTTCCATCGCGGATGCATCGAGATGTAAACATAATCTCGAAAATGGTACTTCGGCTGGAGTCGAGTATTAGGAATTTGTGGCAAGAATTCGGTTAGGGGAATTCTTGGAAATCTGGGATATGAGTATAATAATTGAACATCTGGTTCAACTTACCATATGTTTCTTTTTAGTTTGGGGATTATTGGAAATTGGGTGTATGGATCATAAACGAACATTTGAATCGTTTATCAGGAATTTTGTTTTATCTGGAGAATGTATAATATTTGTGAATTTGGATGATGGATTCTAGTTTGAGTGTAAGGGTTTTGGGGAATTAGGTGTGTGTACATTAAACGAACATTTAAATGTATGTCTAGGGGAAGGAGATAGTAGGGCTTTTCAGAGCACTACAGGGGCTTGTGAGGGTTCTATAATCTTACGCAAGAACCACCCACAATTCTAACCTTAACTCCCTTTGCAAACATGCAAAACATTTCCTTTCTCAAGGACATTTAATGCATGTAATGCATTACCTGAAATTACCTGTAAAGAATTCTCTTACGATTCATGCCTCCAATGGATTTCCTAATTTCCTGAAAAGAATTCTTACATCATACAGGCAACATAAATTCAAAACCTTATCGGCACCGCCTGCTTACAAAGCAATTCCCCTGCAATCAAACAGTGTTAAGTTTCCTTGCAAACATTTCGGTTCGCACCCAACGTGAACCATTAAGAATCTTATCGATTCTCCTTGTCGGCAATTCCTGTCCCACATGTGCACTTTAATCTTCCCACATGCACATAACCAGCCGACCTTTTTGTCCAAAGACAAAGCAACTCCAAGCAGCTTGTTTATTCAGCTGCAATATACCCGACCCATGATCTGTTTGTCCAACGACAAACAATCACCAATCTCGCGCTCAACTGCCAAATCCGAATTCTACAGCATAAACCAATGCAAACAAAGAATCCGATTCTGTCCGCCGGCAGAGATGCCATAAACAAATTTCCATCGTAAGCATTCGAAATCCCTAATGAGTTGCAATGTGTTTACTCAGCAGAACCCACATTACCAATCATGCCCTTGGTACATTTCCTCTTTGTTCTTTGTCTCCGGTGCAATCTCGTTTATCCTTTGTTTCACCGCATGGATAGACGGCGTGATCTTTACGATCAACTACACGCACACCACCACAGGACCTCATCAGTGAGATCCTCTTCCCTTGTTTTCACCACGAGATAAACACTTTCTCCCTCGGGGAAACTCACCCCATTAGCGAGTTGGCTCTGCACGAGCCGCGTAACCAGGGGTCGTTTTCCAACCACGAGACGAGCCGGTTGAGCGCACGGGGGCGCGTGCATCTCGGAGTCGCGAATTTAACACCCTCGAATTTAGTTTGAATCGTGTGAGTCGTCTGCACCATAATAGTTAAAGTATAAGTTAATAATGTGTACCTGCTTATCTTAACTGGTTCCCCCTGTTGCGTGCATAAGTAAATTCAGTCAATCAATGCTCGTACCGTGTTTGTTTAAAGTAACTTAAATAATTTTACCTACAAAGAACATATAAACAATAACCACAACACTCGATTTTAAACACTTTTAACTAAATAAAAGAACATTCATTACAAGAGGCATACAATGTATTTATTTCTCCGTTTCGTTCCTCATTGGATCAACTGCCGCACTACTTCTCCGAGAAAAGCAATAAACAATATGGGTGTTTCATTTCTTGTAGTGCCGGTCGTCCGGTGTGAACAATCACTTGTGAGATCGTTTTGCCGTGAAATCCTCAATTTGTGCGTTTTATTTTCCCTTGTGGTTGGTGGAACAGACAGTGAACTTAGTGGGAATCGTAGTAGAATCAGTTCCCGTGTCGGCACACAGACTATGTACCCCATAGGCTTAAAAACTTGCGATACGGGCTTTTGGAGGATTTTCTATTTAAAGCTTTTGTTGATATCAAATAAAACCTCAAACTTCAGAATTTCAATTCATTAGGTATTAGAATAATCCACTAAGTTCAGAATCGATTGCACTGAAAATAATCCGATGCCAAAAATATAGCAAATTCAGTCAATCAATGTTCGTACCGTGTTTGTTTAAAGTAACTTAAATAATTTTACCTACATCGTGACGTGCTATCGAAGTCCAAACCAGGGACTTAACATCTCCAATCTATATATTGACATAATTTTAACGATTCTTAGGCGGAAAATATATTGAGGACGACTTACTGATGGAACAAAAACCACCCCCATAGCTGAGTAACCAAATAAAAAAAAACCGGCAAGGAACAAAAAGTCTCCGCTAAACCACTAAGTCCCCTCGGATGGTGTAATTTCTGTAGCCAACCAGGTCATACACTGAATACCTATTATCAGAAACTGAAGTGGGAATCACGGAACCAACTAAACTAAAATTCGAAACTAAAATTCCCCGACCCAGCCAACTCAATAAATAGTATAGTGGTGCTATCGCGTTTGCGACTATAGTGTAGAACGTATTATTCGAACTGACGCTATGACAGTTAGAATCACTAAAAATTGAACCAATGCTTAACACATCAGGCTACTGCCGCGTGTACGAATTCGATTTCTAATCTCAAGTACACTCAACTGATGCCTTTTCTTATTCGATTTTCTTTCGGTGTTCTTCACTATTTGCTTGTATATTGTGTGTGTATCTGTTAACAACGCCACAATCCCTTTTAAAAAAAATTTCCCGGAAAATGCATGGAGGAGAAATCATATATAAAAAATGTAATTAATTGATAATTTAATTTACGATGTTGGAGGAGGCAGCGTTACCAATCTCGGGTCGTCCCAATATATGTATGTTTAATTATCTTAGAAGTTAAATTGCAATCGGTGTTCTTCACTATTTGCTTGTGCATTGTGTGTGCATCTATTAGAAACGCCACACTACTCCCTCCTCAGTAACTTTGTTACGATCAACTTCGTGTGCGAACGACGGAGCGAGGGACGAGCGAGCGAGAGAACGTCGGAGCAGGCTAGTCTGCCGGTGCTCTATGCGGAAGTCGTGATTGTAGTAGAAAAGTTCTGTTTACATATGGGGGATTGTGTGTTGTGTATACAGATCACGTCGGGGTCACCAATTATGGCATTTTTGCGCCGATAGCGAAGGACGTGTGATTCGAACTGACGCTATGATGGTTAGAATCACTAAAAATTGAACCAATGCTCAACACATCAGGCCACTGCCGCGTGTACGAATTCGATTTCTAAACTCAAGTACCCTCAACTGATGTGGATCGCTATGGTATACCCCTTTGATGCTTTTTCTTATTCGATATGTATTATTGTGTAAGTATCTGTTAGAAACGCCACAGGGCTACCTCAAATACCAATATCAGAAGTGCCCACTGATCGTTTTCCATTCAACAGTACATATTTGGTAATAGAAACCGGCGCTAAGGTTTGTCAAACTGAAATTAACGAATAGCAGGTCCAATAATATCGGAGATATGTCAAAAGTTGTAGCGATTCTAACAGATACACACGATTCACAAGCGAAATAGTGAAGAACACGAACGAAAAATCGAATAAGAAAAATACATCAGAACCGTATACCAAGCGATAAATAACAAAAAATAATTCACACCAGTGGAATAAAGTCGAGTTTGGAAATCAAATTCCAAACACGGTCAGTAGCCTGGTGTGTAACGCTTAGGTAAAATTCTTTTCGTGATTCCAAGCTGTCATAGCGTTAGTTCGAATCACACGATCTTCTTCACTATTATTTCAAACGCTATAATTGGTGACCCCGACGTGATCTGTACACACAGCATAGCATACACTTCCCATAGTAAAGCAGAACTCCACACACGGTCACGACTTCCGCATAGAGCACAGCCTCCGACGTTTTCTCGTTTCTCTCTCTCGTTCGTTCGTCGTCCGCATACGAATCTGATCGTAACGAAGTTACTGCGGCGGGAGTGGTGTAGCGATTCTAACAGATACACACGATTCACAAGCGAAATAGTGAAGAACACGAACGAAAAATCGAATAAGAAAAATACATCAGAACCGTATACCAAGCGATAAATAACAAAAAATAATTCACACCAGTGGAATAAAGTCGAGTTTGGAAATCAAATTCCAAACACGGTCAGTAGCCTGGTGTGTAACGCTTAGGTAAAATTTTTTTTGTGATTCCAAGCTGTCATAGCGTTAATTCGAATCACACGATCTTCTTCACTATTATTTCAAACGCTATAAAGTCTTTAAATAACAATTGAGTTACATTCCTGAAATGAGTGAGTGGTAATTAAAAACAAGGCAGGGAAGTCGACAGAATAATCTAACTCTTTCAAAAAACAATTTATGCAAATCCAAGTCTTTATAACAAGATGTTGGGGTATATACGACTGGAAAACCCAGCAAAACCTAAGACCGAGAAACTAAAAATCTCTGCTAATTGAAAGCCTAAAATTACATAAAAATGCCTAATCATTAACAAAATCTCAAAATAATGTTTAGTATAATACGCCACAGTGCGAGTTTCATAATGTATTTAAAGTATAAATCAATAAGTTTTCGAAAAGTGGAAGCTCCACATAAACTTACGTTAACCCACTCTATTTAGATTTAAAAAGAGTTTATTCTTTTACTAATGAAAACTACTACATGGAATCATTCTCTGTGAATGTTTTCACTTATATCGACTCATATTATCAAACCATATCGGTCTCGGACGTGACCCCGAGAAAGTTAGAAACTTTCCTAGCTTAGAAAACTAACAAATATTACCTACATCACTTTCCAACGAATTCAAGGGGGGTCTCATATCCAGCGCAGCCATTCAGTCTGATGCGAGTATTCCCTATAAAAATGCAATGCAATGAACTTGTCAGATAAACTCGTTTTATTTTCTCTCTTAACATTACTGGAAACTCATTTAGAATTCCATGCTAATCACTCTATCATTTAAGGGTCAACGACAGTCCAAATAACTTAACGCCGATGAAAATTTCAACTCGAAAACAGTAATTCTTCTGGCGTGTCATTATCAACAACATCATTGACAAGACCATTAAAATCGGAGTGCTCTTCTCCCTTTACCTACATTTCGGTCCATCAGTGGTTTCTTTTCTCCCAATAGTCTTTTTTATTTGGACACAGCCCGACCACAGATTGAAAACTTTCCGACGAACTGTATCTGAAGTTTGGACAAAAGAATTTTAAATTTGATTCGGTAATTATACCAAAGCGACAAGTTTTCGTACAATCATCATTAGGCTGGATTATTGATCACCTGCATTTCCAGACCGTTAGTCGCCAGGTACAAGTTTCAGTTTTGAGCTATACCTGAATCCAAATGAAAGGTTCGAGTATCTTAATGGCTTAATTACGACAGTCCCTTTAGATTGCCTTCAATTAAGCCACCTGAACGACATCTTTTATGATACCCAAATAAGTCGTATCATAGGCAGGTAAAATGACCTGAAAACGGGGACCTTTCTACTGGAGAAATTAACAACAAATTATCATGAATCAAATGAAATTAAATACTGCCAGGAAAATTTGCATAGCAAAGGTTGGTCACTGGAGTCCGTGATGTGTAAACGCCACCTCCAATAGCCCTTCGAGGGGTTTGTGCCGGTGACGTTATGAGGTAATTTAATCGCGGATGATCTCGCGCGAGATCTCTTCCGTTATGTCATCACACACAAGGAATTCACTTTACTAACCTACTCCAGGGCCCATCGCGATTGCGTGCACTTACCAAGGAAACCCGATAGTTGGATACTTTCGGTGAAGTCAGACCTCACTAAGGCACTGCCCCGCTAAAGAGCCATCGCTAAAAAGGTATCTTACAAGAGATTTCCATAAAATCTGAGCCAAAGGAGTCGAGCCTTTCCAATTGCCTGCACGGTAACTGAGCTCCCCTGTCACCAATGTTTATCAAGCCGACTAACCACGGCCAACGGTGAACATGTTAACATTGTGTCCGGATAACCGGACAGTCGTGTCCAAAAGGCAGATACACAAAATCTCTGGAAAAGGGAAGAAACGTGATTTTTGAATTAATGATGAGTGTTTTCCTTTCTTATTTATTTTTATTTTTTCGTGTTTCTTCTTTCCTTCTGTCGATTGATATAATTGGTTTCCGTTCCATTTGCGGGAACACAACAAATGTGATCGCGATTTCGATCGCCGGTGATATGGAGTTACGTTGACATCTTTAGGTGTACAAATGCATAATGCAAATGTTTCGTGATAGAGCGTTGCTGCGCTTTACCCATCTACACAGAGACGAAGTGCTAGATACATAGTTTAGAAATTTGTTTTTGAACAAGATCGACGGAAACAAGATCGATTAGAGTTTAGTCGAATGGTGTGAAATGAAGTTTCGTTGTAAATTGCAGCCTTACATCGTTTTGTTGGTGATACAGAGGCAATCGAATATCTGATAACTGACACCTTATACCAGTTATTGGTCAGAGGTGATGTGGAGCTCGTAAAACTGTAACGGGAACTAAATTAAAAGCTTGTTGTCTTCAAATGAATTGATGGTATAGGCCTATTGAAAAACAATTTACTAAAATACGTCTTTCCTCTCACCTTCAGAGAGTTGTTGTGGTCAGTACATTATACGAGTATTTAACTTAAGAGTGTTTAAATGTTGCTTGGGAAACTTTGATTTTAGATAAACTCGTGTGTGATATAAATGCAGCCATGTAGAATTGAGTGGTGGGTCTGACTTAAATACTTTTAAGATTGATATCAGATCATTGAAAGAAATCTAGTTCTTCCATCTATGGTGTTTCAATAACGTGTAGCACACTGCACATACTTCTTTTTATATTATATAATTTAATGAAAACACTAAATTCTTGTTGTGATAGGAAAAACATTAGTTATTAGTTTTGTTTTTAATGATACTAAGCTGAAATGCATTCACTAGAATTTATTTATATTTAGAATCGTTTACAAAACACAAAACACTCTAAAAACTGTATTTAATTTTATTGAGTATTATGTATTTAGTTTAGTCGTACTTATATTTAATTGATGAACAACGAATTTATCCTTAAACCTATGATCCCAGATCTTTAGACTTCTCACTACTACCTACACTTTGTTTCCTAACACAAGAAATTTAACACGCTTTGTAGTTCACCATACTTCCAATTTGGTTGCTGCCCTGTAAAGTTTGATTGTTTCTAAACCCCGACTCAAACACTCCCCCAAATAAGTACGAGGGTTGCCTTTTATATTTCGGGATTAGAGAACAAAAACAAATATTGATCATCGAAAATCATCATCATCATCATCGGCACTACAACCGGGAACCGGTCTTGGCCTTATTTAGCAAGTCCTGAGGCTTGTTAAATTTTCCATAATGATTTGTTTTTCCCGGGCAAGGTCATTAGTCTTGCGCCAGAGGCTCCCCGACGGGGAATCGAACCCCGGTCTGGCGCGTGACAGGCGAGTATACTAACCACTATACTATCGAGGAGCTTTATTGTTTTTCAAAATATTCCCCATGAAGATCTATACACTTTTGCATGCGTTTGAACCAATTGTCAAAGCACTTTTGCCACTCTGATTGAGGTATCTCCAACACATGCATTCTGAATGCAGCAACCGCTTCTTCAGGTGTTGAAAAACGTTGACCTCTCAGTTTGTTTTTTACGTACGGGAATAAAAAGAAGTAATTCGGTGCCAAGGCAGGACTATACGGCGGATGACCCATCAAATCGATGTTTTGGGTGCTCAAAAATGCAGTTGTCGCAGCCGACGTATGAGAGCTCGCATTGCCGTGGTGAAGAGTGATCCGTCTTCGGCGGTTGGTTTTCCTGATTTCTTGGAAGACAACTGGCAAACAAATGGTTGTGTACCACTCAGAATTGACTGTTCTGCGTTGTTCTAGTGGTACGGTTGCGACATGTCCAGTTTTTCCGAAAAAACAGGCGACCATTTGCTTGGAAGTGCTTCGTGCGCGAACAACTTTTGATGTATTTGGCTCATCTTGAAACACCCAGACAGTCGACTGCTGTTTACTTTCTAGCTCATACGCGTAAATCCACGATTCATCACCTGTCACGATGTCATAGACGTGTTTCGAAGCACCGCGACCGTATTTTTTGAGCATTTCTTTCGACCAATTGACACGAGCCTTTTTTAGGCGATTGACAAATTGTCTGGGATCCAACGCGAACAAATCTTTTTGACAGTCAAATGTTTATGCAATATTGAATGTATGCTGGTCCCACTAACGCCTAAGGTTGTCTCAATCTCACGATAGGTCACATGACGATCTTTCAATATCAGTTCGCGCACAGCATCAATGGTTTTCGGAACAACAACTGATTTTGGACGACCTTCACGAAATTCATCTTGGAGTGAACTACGACCACGATTGAATTCAGCATACCATCGATAAACACTGGTCCTTGATGGAGCTTCATCGCCAAAAATTGAATTAAGTTCATCCATGCACTGTTGCTGAGTTAATCCACGCCGAAAGTTGTAAAAAATAATCGCACGAAAATGTTGACGATTTAATTCCATTTTTGGACCGAGATGAATCTTTTAAGTTACTGTAAACAACACAAATAGCGCTCGTATGTCAAAACGTTCTGAGTGCGTATAACCTCAAAAATGTCCAACTTTACGACAGAGCTGTCAATTGCCGGATTGCAACACTAGTGTTGCCAAATCCCGAAACATAAGAGGCAACCCTCGTATAACACCTCTTGTGACTTTATGTCGTTTGCGCCGATAGTGAAGAACGTGTGATTCAAACCGATGCTATGACGGTTAGAATCACTAAAAATTGAACCAATGCTCCACACATCAGGCCACTGCTGCGTGTACGAATTCGTTTGCTAAACTCAAGTACATTCAACTGACGTGGAATTGCTATGTTATTGCTTAGTATACCGCTGGTGCATTTTTCTTATCCGATTTTCTTTCGGTGTTCTTCACTATTTGCTTGTATACTGTGTGTTGATACGATCAAATTCCTGTGAGAACGACGGAGCGAGGAACGAGTGAGCGAGAGGACGTCGGAGCAAGCGAGTGTGCCGGTGCTCTATGCGGAAGTCGTAATCATAGTACTACAGTTCTGTTTACCTATGGGAAGGTGTGTGCTGTGTGTGTACATATCACGTCGGGGTCACAAATTATAGCGTTTACGCCGAAAGTGAAAAACGTCTGATTCGAACTGACGCTATGGCGGTTAGAATCACTAAAAATGTAACCAATGCTCAACACGTCAGGCCACTGCCGCGTGTACGAATTCGATTTCTAAACTCAACTACCCTCAACTGATGTGGATCGCTATGGTATACCCCTTTGATGCTTTTTCTTATTCGATTTTCGTTCGGTATTCTTCACTATTTGCTTGTGTATATGATTTCTAAACTCAAGTACATTCAACTGACGTGGAATTGCTATGTTATTGATTGGTATACGGCTGATGCATTTTTCTTATTCGATTTTCTTTCGGTGTTCTTCACTATTTACTTGTATATTGTGTGTATATCTGTTGGAAACACCACGCTACTCCCTCCTCAGTAACTTTGTTACGATCAACTTCGTGTGCGAACGACGGAGCGCGGAATGAGCGAGCGGGAGGACGTCGGAGCAGGCGAGTCAGCCGTTGCCCTGTGCATAAATTGGGATCGTAGTAGTAAAGTCCTGTTTTATTATGGGAAAGTGTGTGCTGTGTGTGTACAAATCACGTCGGGGTGTTGAAATCTCCAGCAACTATAAGAGGGTTCTTATCTCTAGCTTCTTGTGTTATCCTGTCCAAAAAGCATCTGAAATATTCTATTTCCCTCCGTGGCGGAGCATAACAACAGTAGAAATGAATTCCTCTGATCTTAGCATAGAACACTTCTGCATTCCATGGGGGAATTTCCAGTTGTTCAGATGGACGGTGTTCCGCTGCTATCTTCTTTCCATGTAATTGTACCAGTGCTAGGCATACTGTACTGCTCATTGATGAGTACCACGTCGGCACCATATTCCTTAACCGTTTGGGAAAGGAGATCTTGTGCGGCTCCATAATGGTTTAAGTAATTTAAATGCACTTAAAGCTCTCCATTTTTATTGAGGAGATTGGACATCGCGTTTGTAAATGGTTGCCATTTGTAATTCCTTGTTGAGTGGTGGTTACCGCCTTCGCATCCTGATTCGCAGAACATGCATTTGGGTTGTGCTTTACAGTTCATTGCTTTGTGACCTTTTTCGCCGCATTTCAAACAGTTTTCCGAACAATCTTCTTCGGACTTGCAGGACTTCGCCACATGACCGTATTGCCAACATCTGAAACATCGTGTGGGTGTGATGTGTTCTCGAAGTCTGCATCTCATCCAGCCAACCCGTAGGAAACCTGTAGTCAACCACATGCTAGCCTTTTCTCTTGGTAAGCGGATCATGGCAGCCTGCGTGTCATCTGGTTTCCTTCTTATACTCTTTACCGCTTCCTTTGGGATCGCGTTCAGCGCGGGAAACTCTATAGCGAACGCTGTCAGGATTTCCTCCACAGTGGTCACCTCATCTAAATCACGACACTCAACCGTGATTTTCTGTCACACTGTTTTGCCATTAGCATCTTCCTTTAGTACTTGTTATACCTTGGCTTTCAGTGTCTCGGTGGTGGCCTCTGGACGGCGTTTCAGTTCTAGCAGCAATTCCCCTTTTGCTGTCTTTCGAACTTTATTTACGCTATTTCCGAGTTCACTTAGCTCGGGCTTGACCTTCATAAACTTCAGTATATCCGCATATGTTCATTTTTCCGTTATTCATTGGTGTCTTGGAGCTGATTTGTCACACTGCGTATTTCTTATTCTTTAGTGAAGAATTTGAATTCAAGTAGAACACGGGTGCCTGAAATCGACCAGGAATGAAAGCATTTTCAACCACCAACCGTCCCCGAAACTTGAAGCGCAAGAACAAGTACTTCTTATTTTTGAGAGCTTGATAGAGGATGATATTGTAAAACGTTGTCTAGGTAGAAATACCAATAAAGGTTATGATCATATCGTCTGGATACTCGCGTCGAAACATATCTTCAACGGCAAAACAATATTTGAAATTGCGACCTAAGTTAGGCTGTCCATCTTCAAGGTATTATACGTATTTTATCATCATCATCGGCACTACAACCGGGATTCGGCCTTGGCCTTATTTAACAAGTCTGAGGCTTGTTAAATTTTCCATAATAATTTGTTTTTCCGGGCAAGGTTATTAGCCTTGCGCCAAATACGTATTTTATATCATGTTATAAATGATGGATGTCATGGAAGCCAATATTGTTGTCCACTAAAGTTGTCGAAAAAAGACGAGGAACGCACCACATCTCAGAACTACGCCTTAGAGGAACTTCGAAGGAGATGCACGTTGAGCGAAATAACATCTGCCACGAAGAAAAAGCCGCGTTCAAGAAACCTTTTGGATTACTTTATGGCTCAGAAATAGATGATTACCATAATGATTAGCAAATTTCGTGTCAATATATTAATTGAGAGCAAAGAAATTTAAATTTAAAACCTTAATCGGGTCTTTATCCAAACGACATTTTCCAAACTTGCGGCCATCGCCGAACCACAGTTTGAAAGTTAGGTAAGCTAACCTTACGCTACAAAAAATCGCGATGATTCATTTATAGGTTACAGTGCATTTTCACTCCTGACAAAGATACGAATAGTTTGTTTAATAGATATACAACAATCAACATATAATTCATACCCCGAGTATTACCCCGAACAAAAAGCTACAGCAAGCCCTCTCAACTCATTAATACTCTACTTCGGTCCCACTCATAACAAAAACCTTTCAAAATCATCTCATGTACCCTGTTACCTTTCCTCTAAACTTTCTGTTGCTCCTCTAGGTCAGATATTCAACTTTTTAATGTTTTTAACTTACTTTTCAATCTTCTCTCACCTATGGTACCCAGCGACGTCTGCTTTATGACTATAGGTTTCTGCTCTCATCCACCCACTGACTTAAAGTGCCCACTCGACATGTCCGACCGCATATCTTGTATCTTGTAATTGATCTCGCAACACAAAATTAGATCCTGATACAAGTACGCCGCTACGTGGGCGACAGCAACCTCTAATTTTCATCGAACATTTCTTACACACACCTTCCCCAATTGCCAGACATCACATTGCGCCAACCTCAAAAGCCTCAAAACATAACATTATCTCCGGCAACTCTCCCGCACCTTGGTCTCAATTACATTGGTATTAATTACCACCACAGTCTAGGCATATGCCGCCACTTTGTGGAGCTTGATGAAGTTGTATCAGACGCTTACGCTGTCGTGTGTTCGACCACGAACTTCAAATTGAACGGACAAGCAAAAAGGATGTGCTCATCAATCAGGTCCTGCTCGGCATAGTACACTGGCAGCAAAGCAACATGTCCGTGTCCGTGTTATTGCGTTGGGAAACATCTCATCCATTGTAATACCCTCATTCTAAACGACTGCGATCAATCGCCAGCTCAAAAATAATCAAGTCTGGATTAAGTGGAATAAATTCCAGGCCAACGAGACATTGAGTAATCCAAAGTTATGGGGAACTTTATAGTTGGGAGAGGAATCAGCCGACTGTGAATCCGAGATGAGAAACTTATTAATTATTCATTCTGATGGATGACGGTAGATAGTGGATAAGGTGTAGATATGTAAAGATTGCTCTAAGTGAAAAAAGGCAATTCCACAGGCCCCTCCTTTTGGATTAAGACAGTGGTGAATTGGCTCATAAGTTTGCACAAACAAATTTCTTAGCAATATGCGACCTGGGGCGTTTGCAATTTAGACTTGGATGCAGCTATGAATATGAGATTAACCCAGAATATGAAAATGATATGTTAATTAAGTGTCAAAATAAGTAATTAGACAGAGAAACGAGAATGGAACAAACGCTACGATTGGAATGCGTTATATTTTATCTCCGCAGGCGTTGATGGTTATTCGAAAAGAACACTCCACAAAATTGAGAAATAAATAATTTAAAGGATCATTACATTTGCGTTTTTTTATCTCCAGAGGTCACGTTACCGGCAACTACAACTATATGACTGTAACGCATTTCACACTCGTCAAGGAAAAAGAAGTGCAGTGGATGTTCTAAAGATCATGTCACGATCAAGTAAACCTAATCGATTGCCGTTTGCGGAAAAAACAAGAATATTACAAAGTAAAACAGATAACAAAAAAAACGAAATGTATATGAAAAGAATTAATTAGGGATAAAGAACAAAGAATAAATATCGCACAAAATAGAAGAGATATGTAAAGTTCTATAAAATGCGAATGGCATTACAATCCCGGTAAAGCAAAACTCTCACGAAATAAATTCCGTAAATTGTTGTACATTTGCAAGAATTATTGCACAACCGCCGAAATTATTTTCAAGTTCTCTAAACACACGATCACTTACAGAACAAATTCTATAATTGAAATCTTTACTGCACAACAGCCGAAATTATTTTTAGGTTCTCTAACCGCAAGATCACTTACTGATCAGTGAGATCTGTGGGGGTTCTCTATATGACGCCGAGAACCAACCCACAATTACAACCACAATTTCGCCCACAGACCGCGGACAACGCCAACCCCAATCCTTTTCGTCGGCCTATTTCACCTGTAAAAGGTACCCTTGCAAAGGATGTATGGGTAGGAATGTATATGTGCCCTCGTTGGCACGGGTTCTACTCCTATCCCAAGAAGTTACCCCATGGGTTGTCATCATCATCATCATCATCATCGGCACTACAACCGGGATCCGGTCTTGGCCTTATTTAACAAATCTCTCCACCGGTCCCGATTTCGAGCCGATGTCATCCAGTTTAGCACTCCTAGGCTCTGGGCGTCCTGGTCTACTCCATCCCTCCATCGCAGACAAGGTCTGCCGCGCTGTCTCCTTCCATACATCCTGCCACAAAGGACTTTCCGGGCAGGGTCCTCTTCGCTCATTCGAGCTAGGTGTCCCGCCCACCGGAGTCTAGCGAGCTTGATTTTTCTTACAATATGAGCTTCAAGGTAGATTGCGTTCAACTCATGGTTGTAGCGTCTCCGGAATCGTTCTCCCTCACATACGGGGCCAACAATTCTCCTTAAGACCTTTCTCTCGAACGTGGCCAAGAGTTCAGAGTGCCTTTTATTAAGCACCCAGGTCTCGGATCCATACATGAGTACTGGTAAGACCATGGTCTTGTACAGTAGTAGCTTGGATGTTCTGGATAAATTTCGGGATTTAAGGAGCCTCGATAGACCATAGTAGGCTTTGTTGGATTTAACCAGCCGTTCGCGTATTTCTTCTTCCATATTGTTATCGGCTGATACTATTGACCCAAGGTAGTTAAAGGATTGCACTACTTAAAATTCGTGCTCCACTACCCTGATAGTTTGACCAACGTTAGGTCTTCTCTTCGCAGAAGTTGCCACCATGTACTTGGTTTTTCCCTCATTAATGCGCAGTCCCAGTTTTTGTGCCGCCTGCTCGATCTGGGTGAAAGATTCCTGTACCGCCGATTCGGTTCTACCGATGATGTCGATGTCATCTGCGTAGGCAAGTATCTGGCTGGACTTGGTGACAATAGTCCCTCTTGTTGTAACGCCAGAGTAACGGATTGCTTTCTCCAACGCCAGGTTGAAGAGGAGGCAGGCCAGAACGTTCCCTTGTCAGAGTCCATTATAGATGTTTATTGGTTTGGACAGCAATCCCGCTACTTTTACTTGACTAGTTACGTTGGTCATGGTCAACCTACAAAGTCGTATCAATTTATTTGGAATGCCGAATTCTCTCATGGCATTATATAGTTCTACCCTGGCTATGCTGTCGTAGGCGGCCTTGAAGTCTATAAACAGATGATATAGTGAAATCTTAAATTCCAGACATTTTTCCATCGCCTGCCTAAGGGTGAATATCTGATCAATTGCTGATTTGCCTGGGATGAAGCCACACTGATATTGACCAATGATGGCTTTAGCGTATGGGGATATCCGGTCTTGTAGGATAGTGGAGAGTATCTTATAGGCGGTACTCAGCAATATAGTTGCTGCACAGTGTGATATCTCCCTTCTTATGTATGGGGCAAATTATACCACGACGCCAATCTTCCGGCATCTCCTCTTGCTCCCATACGTGCACCACGATCTCGTGAATTGCGTGATGTAACGCTGTCCCTCCTTGTTTGATCAGCTCAGCTGGTATGCCATCAGCTCCAGAGGCTTTATTTGATTTTAGCTGCCTAATGGCTTTTAATGTTTCCTCAATGCTTGGTGGGGGCAGCATTTGGTCTTGGTCTTGCATTGGTGGAGCCTCCAATTCTTCTGTGAGCTGACCATTTAGCAATTCATTAAAGTGCACTTCCCATCGCTCCAGAATGCCTTCAGGATCGGTGATCAGATTACCCTCTTTATCCTTGCAGTAAGTGCAGCGTGGTGTGTACCGCGTCATACTGCGGATTATTTGGTAGAACTTCCGCGCCTGGTGCGGACCTCGCTCTCTACTTTTCTCTATTTCACAGGCAAGATTTTTTTCCCAGGCACTTTTCTTTTGCCTTTTTTCAGTTTTTCTGAGCTCTTTGTATTTCTCCTCGCGTACCCGCGTCCTATGAGACTGCTGCATTGCCCGGTATCTCATCATCAAACCAGTCGTTCCGATCTCTACGACTACTGGCTAAGGTGGAGTTGGCAGTACTAATGACAGTATTCTTAAGGCGTGTCCATTTCTCTTCCACGCCCGGCATTCTGGCCCCAGGACTTACTCTCCCTCCGTCGAGCTCTTCGAGGGCGAGTCTTAACGCATGACCAAAGGTGTTGTTGGTATTCTCACTGCGTAAGGCAGCCGTGTTGATTCGAACCTGATCCGCGGATGCAATACGTCGCCGTAAGGCAATCCGCGCTCGGAAAACTGTACCAACAAGATAGTGAACCGAGTCGACGTTGGCACCTCGGTACGTTCGTACCGTCATCGGGCTCGAAGAGTGGCGGCGAGCTATCAACACGTGGTCAATTTGGTTGCGAGTGGCTCCATCAGGTGATACCCAGGTGGCTTTGTGGATATCTTTACGCGGAAACCTGGTACTCGCAACGACCAAGTTTTTCGATGCTCCCAGTTCGATGACTCGTCCATTGTCATTAGTGTTCTCATGCAAACTATGGGAACCTGTGTAGTGCCTGAAAACCGGCTCCCGACCTATTTCCGCATTCAAATCCCCAAGAATGATTTTCACATCGTATCTTGGGCAGGCATTGAGGGCCCGTTCGACGTTCTCATAGTATTCTTCTTTTTCGTCGTCAGGGGACTCCTCTGTAGGTCCGTGAACGTTTATGAGGCTTATGTTCTTAAATTTGCCTCGCACGCGAAGAGTGCATAGCCTTTCATTTATTGCATTAAAGCCGATGATGGCAGGCTTCAGTTTTTGGCTGACTAGAAAGCCTACCCCGAGCACATGGGGTGACAGCTGTAATAAATGTCATACTCTTTTCTTTGAAAAACACCACTCCCCGTCCATCTTATTTCTTGTAATGCTGTTATGTCAGCCTTATATTCGGACAGGGCATCGGCTAGTTGCTGTGCAGCTCGAGCTCTGTATAGTGAGCGTATGTTCCATGAAAAAATCCTTAAATCATTTAGCCGTTTTCGTTTCCGTGGTCGTCGTCGTGTATCCGGTCCATATCCGAGGCTTGTTAAATTTGCCATAATAATTCATTTTTACGGGCCTGGTTATTAGCCTTGTGCCAACCTTTCTCAGGATGTCGCTGCATGCATTGGTTCACTACTTGGCGGATGTCAAAGTAGCTACCCAGGGGTGTCACGTGGAGACTGCATGTCAACTTGGATTGAACAGGGACAAGGATCGTCCTGGCCTTCGCCGGGTTGAAAGCAATCAGAGACTTTGCCCTGTATGTTCGCACCCATCCCCCCTGGGTTGTCATCACTGTGGGGTAAAAGTTCCGCTTTCAACTTTGTTATCACTGGAGCTGACGACCACCTTGTGGAATGCACTTGCCGTGGATGCCATTCTAAAGTTCGAAATATTTTACTTCTGTAAACGATCGCTGCCTCGAGACACACTGATTTTATTGGGCATCTTGGCGATGGTCCTTTCTATATCACTATAATCGCGACTATCGTAATGCCATGAAACGACACATCATTAATAAAGGCGGATCAATTAGCGAAGAAGCAGCAAAAGGATAAATCGTCAAGGAATTTCAACGGCGAGCAATGCACTTCCCGATTAGGTCAATTCTATAACCAGTCGGATGAGTTTTAAACTAATTTATTTATTTCATTCGGTACTATTACTAAAACACAAATCGGATAACTCAAGTCTGGGGTCAGGTTGGGTTGATTTAAACTGTTGATGATGCACATTATCTATCGTCATTAATTTCCGTTCTCGCGCACAATCGCCTTACATAGTACTTTGTTCGGATCGTCTTTTCGTTTATTGTATACAAAATTTTGGAACTGTATTGTGTAGTTCTTAAACACCACCCTTTCGTTTGCGCGAGACAAATGAACAAAAGAAAATAATACACTGCGTAGACGTTATCGGACGCGCAACAACACTAGCGTCTTCACTCCACCCTCGACTCACGTCTTTCGTTTTACGTGAAGGCCCGACTTGCCTCCACGGAATCTGTTGGACGATTAAGGATATCGAAAGATAATTTTATCTTTCGTTTGTCGACACAAGGGGATGATTCTCCTTGTATCGGTCATAGCACAAGGGTGCGAGACACACACACGATGATCGCTTCTGCTGCTCATCGTGTGTGTCCACAAGTATGCGGACCGTGGGTTAACCGAATCCACAAGGTTGCAGCTGGTGCAAATATTTCTATATAGGGGTTGAAGTGTTTGCACGATCAGCGACTGCGCAAAGCATTTTTTTTTATTTTTACTTTATTTTTGGCATTCATATGAATTTAAATTCCTTTTGAATTAGGCACGACTTGCACATAGCACCATAAGTTGATTTCCTGCTACCAATCACAGGAAAACGGTTGTCCCCCGAATTTTTCGAAAAGATTTTGCATTTTTAACGTCAAAATCATCAGAGCCGCATACCAGAGCATTAAATGTAGCGATTTGAAACATTCTAGACTAAACGCGAAACCGAAGATTCTAATCCTTTCACAATGTGGGTTCAAATCACGTTCTTCACTTCGTCACAAAACGCTATAGGTCTGCCCCGTTTCTTCACTTCTTTTTCGAGTGGAATTACGGGATAAAAGGCTATCGACGGCGATAATCGACGCCCAAAGACAAGTCTCACGGATGACAACATCCGTGTCGTTCGAGAGCTTATTGGAAGTGATCGCCACTTAACCGTTGGAGAAATCTCATCAGAAGTGGTATCAGGCCTCACCCTTCCTTCGCCACTCCTTACTTGCCATTTTCATTTCGGGAGTATAGTGATGTACCCACGTCTCATCACATGTGACGATACTCTTCAAAAAAATCTTCCCCTTCTTGCCGAAATCGATCCAGAAATCTTCCACTGATCCCCGTCCTGACCTGTTTTTGATTTACGGTCAATAACCTCGAAACCCATCAAGCAGCCATTTTTTTTTAAGCTAAGATCATTTGTGATAATTGAATAATTGAACACTTCCATAGCTAATACACACTTCTGATCTCCAACAGTTAAGAGGCAATCACTTTCAATAAGCTCTCAAACGCTGCGGATGTTGTCATCTGTACGACTTGTCCTTGGGTGTCGGTCATCGCTTTTTTTCGATACGTTCTCTCCCACTTTTAAACTCTCTGGCCTACATATACACAAGATTCTAAAACAGAGTATCATCACCAAACTATGCCTTCAATCGAGAAAAAATTGCCAAATTGGTTTAACGCCATCATTTGTTAAAAATTATATAAAAACGGTTGCGCAACAGGGCTCCTCTATAGTATAGTGGTTAGTATCCCCGCCTGACACGTGGGAGACCGGGGTTCGTTTCCCCGTCGGGGAGCCTCTGGCGCAAGACTAATGACCTTGCCCGGAAAAACAAATTATCATGGAAAATTTAACAAGCCTCGGGACTTGCTAAATAAGGCCAAGACCGGTTCCCAGTTGTAGTGCTGATGATGACGATGCGCAACAGACCAGGCCAAGGTTTCTGCTCTTCCGAATTGTGTTTCCAGGCCGTGATATCTTTGGGGTCCCCAGGAATGAATAGGATATTTCTCGGAACCTCGCTAGCTCTTCCCTGGAGTGCTCTGCGCAAATGTGTTAAATTCTGATCCTTGAGGAACTCGGATGCTGTGTCGTCATACGTCCTTCTGAGTGCCAACCATTCTTCGCTGGCACCTTCGAAGTGTGACAGCTCGATTGCATACCGTGAGATGGGTTGATCTGGCCTTTAAGAAAACCTTCTCAATGCTTCGACTAGATCTTGGATGCCACTCTTCCTTGTGTAACCGTGATCCAGCATCGTCTTCTCTTCGTCGACCGGTATCAATTGGTTGAGCCAGAACTTCGACCTGGCTGTGTTGAGGCTCTTCATCGGCCTCATCCTCAACTTCTGAGCTCGCTTTTGAACTTGCCTCCAATATTACAAGTTCCGCTCGAGCCAGATTTACCTTTGCAGCGTCTTTCCAGGGTAGTTTTTTAGCTTCGGCAAACTCGAGCTCTCGCTTGGCGAACGCCATTGCTCCTTCAGACATCGCTCTTCTTTTGGGCGAGCGGTCTGATCGTGAATTCATTTGCCGTGATGCTTTCCTGGATTCATTCTTCGTTGCACGGGTGGTGATCTTTCTTTGCTCTTTGGTCACGTAGGTCGACAGCTCCTCCTGTTGGGGGGTCTGGTTGATTGTCAGCACCAGGGTGTGATGCTCGCGGAGTCTTCCTTCTGGTCTCGTGATATCAATACCCAGTGGTTTCCCTCTACCAGTTTGCACGGTGGCGAGTTCTCCCATAGAATACGTAGGGGGCACCTCTTCTTCTGTGCAGACAGCTGGTACGGTACGGATTACCTCGGGTTGAGTAATCGATGCTCCTCCAGCGGAGCGTGCTGGACATCAGTTTCGACATCCTTGTTTCTACCAAACTCCAAATGGACCAAATGTAATTCCCGGTGTCGCTCCGACTCAAATGCATCAACCAATTGTTGATGATCCATTAGCCGTTGTTCAGCCCTCCAAGCAGCGTCTTCCCAGGATAGTTTGTTCCATGTTTTACTTTATTACCCAGCGTCTGGTGGTGCTTATTTGTTGGGATTTTTCTCAATTGCGACGTCTTGCTGTTGTTCCTGATGCAGGGTCTTTCCAGGAGTGGTAATTATTGTTCCTGGGAATCCCGCGATGTATCGGATTAACGTCTCTCTTGGACATAGAGTGACGCGTTGCTAACAACAGGAAAACGGCGGAACTAATGGTGGTTACCTAAGCGTTCAATAGAAACGTAACACGATCTTCAATAAGGAATCAATAGAAACAAAACACGATCTTCTAAGGGTTCAATAGAGACATTCCACGATCTTCGTTAAATTTTGTAAAGCCCAATCGCAATGTCGATGCTCCAAATTATGAAGAGGCTTCAGTTCTTAAGTTAATTTGATTAGACTTGCCACCTTGTTTGAGAAATTCCCGATTGCTGTGAACGGTGTGGAATCGATTGATTTGGCTTATTTTGAACTGAAAGACCTACGGCTACGATATTTTCACCTTACTAGCGCAGGAACATCCAATTGTGAATATTTTTCCTCAAATTTATCCAGTATAGCAAACACAGCCGATTATTACGACCAACATGCTCTTAAAGTTGCGACCACCGACTAAGAATTTCGGTGGTATTTATTTCTAAACGTTTCTCTTTTGTGAATTTCACCATAATGAATATGTGAACCTTGACTGGCGTTTCCACATGACAGATCCTAAAAAAATATAAATTTAAGAATGCTTTCGTATCAAAATACAAAATTGCTACAAACTCGAACAAACCCTATTATAAAATCTTTCAGTTACTTATAACGTGGACACTAAAAGGACATCGATTAGAGACAATCAAACAAACATCCCTAAAGGTATTAAGATTTAAGAAAAGAATTAAGTTGAAACCTTGGTTTTACGAAGAAGAGGGCAAAGATTGAACAACGTAAACGCCTCAAAGCGACATTTAGAAAGATATGATGAAGTCAACGCAGAAAGGTACGCGACAATTCGGAAAGAGACAATGAAACTTTTCAAAAGCAAAAAACGCGAATGAGAGAAGACTTGGATCGAAAAAATCTTAGAAAATCATCATCATCATCATCATCGGCACTACAACCGGGATCCGGTCTTGGCCTTATCTAACATATCTCTCCACTGATCCCGATTTGGAGATGATGTCATCCAGTTTGGCACTTCCAGGCTCTGGGCGTCCTGGTCTACGCCAGGTCTGCCGCGCTGTCTCCTTCCTTACATCCTACCACAAAGGACTTTCCGGGCAGACTCCTCTTCGCTCATTCGAGTTAGGTGTCCCGCCCACCGGAGTCTACCGTGCTTGATTTTTCTTACAACATTAGCTGCAAGGTAGATCGCGTACAACTCATGGTTGTAGTGTCTCCGGAATCGTCCTCCCTTACATAAGGGGCCAACAATACTCCTTAAGACCTTTCTCTCGAACGCGGCCAAGAGTTCAGAGAGCCTTTTATTAAGCGCCCAGGTCTCGGATCCATACATGAGTACTGGTAAGACCATGGTCTTGTACAGTAGTAGCTTGCATGTTCTAGATAAATTTCGGGAATTACAGAGCCCTGATAGACCATAATAGGCTTTGTTGGATTTGATCAGCCGTTCGCGTATTTCTTCCTTCATATTGTTTTCGGTATTGACCCAAGGTAGTTAAAGGATTGCACTACTTCAAATTCGTGCTCCACTACCCTGATATTTTGACAAACGTTAGGTCTTCTCTTCGCAGAAGTTGCCTCCATCTACTTAGTTTTTGCCATATTCATGTGCAGTCGGAGTTTTTATGGCGCATGTTCGATCTGGGTTAAGGAAACCTGTACAACCGAATCGGTTCTACCGATGATGTGGATGTCATCTGCGTAGGCAAGTATCGGGCTGGACTTGGTGACAATATTCCCACTAGTTGAAACGCCAAAGTCACGGATTGCTTTCTCCAACGCCAGGTTGAAAAGGAGGCAGGACAGACGGTCCACTTGTTGGAGTCCATTAATGGTGTTTATTGCTTTGGACAGCAATCCTGCTATTTTTACGTGACTAGTTACGTTGGTCATGGTTAACCTACAAAGTCGTATCAATTTGTTTGGAATGCCGAACTCTCTCATGGCATTATAAAGTTCTACCCTGGCTATGCTGTCGTAGGCGGCCTTAAAGTCTATGAATAGATGATATAGTGGAATCTTAAATTCCTGACATTTTTCCATAGCCTGCCTAAGGGTGAATATCTGCTCAATTGCTGATTTGCCTGGGATGAAGCCACACTGATATTGACCAATGATGGCTTTAGCGTATGGGGCTATCCGGTCTTGTAGGATAGTGGAGAGTATCTTATATGCGGTACTCATCAATGTTATACCCCTATAGTTGCTGCACAGTGTGATATCTCCTTTCTTATGTATGGGGCAAATTATACCGTGACGCCAATCTTCCGGCATCTCTTCTTGCTCCCATACCTGCCCCACGATCTCATGAATTGTGTGATGTAACGCTGTCCCTCCTTGTTTGATCAGCTCGGCTGGTATGCCATCAGCTCCAGAGGCTTTATTTGATTTTAGCTGTCTAATGGCTTTTAATGTTTCCTCAATGCTTGGTGGGGGCAGCATTTGGTCTTGGTCTTGCATTGGTGGAGCCTCCAATTCTTCTGTGAGCGGAGCATTTAGCAATTCATTGAAGTGCACTTCCCATCGCTCCAGAATGCCTTCAGGATCGGTGATCAGATTACCCTCTTTATCCTTGCAGTAAGTGCAGCGTGGTGTGTACCGCGTCATACTGCGTATTATTTGGTATAACTTCCGCGCCTGGTGCGGACCTTGCTCTCTATTTTTCTCTATTTCACAGACAAGGTTTTTTTCGCAAGCACTTTTCTTTTGTCTGTGGTCTTTTTTCAGATCTTCTGAGCTCTTGGTATTTCTACTCGCGTACCCGCGTCCTACGAGACTCCTGCATTGCCCGGTATGCAGCATTCTTACGTTCAGTCGCTAGTTTGCACTTATCATCAAACCAGTCGCTCCGATCTCTTCGACTACTGCCTAAGATGGAGTTGGGAGTACTAATGACAATATACTTAAGGCGTGTCCATTTCTCTTCTACGCCCGGCATTCTGGCGCCAGGACTTACCCTCCCTCTGTCGAGCTTTCCGAGGGCGGGTCCTAGCGCATGACCAAAGTTGTTACTGGTATTCTCATTGCGTAAGGCAATCGTGTTGATTCGAACCTGATCCGCGGATGCAATACGTCTCCATAAGGCAATTCGCGCCCGGAAAATTGTACCAACAAGATAGTGAACCGAGTCGACGTTGGCACCTCGGTACGTTCGTACCGTCATCAGGTTCGAGGAGTAGCGGCGATCTATCAACACGTGGTCAATTTGGTTGCGAGTGACTCCATCAGGTGATACCCAGGTGGCTTTGTGGATATCTTTACGCGGAAACCTGATACTCGCAACGACCAAGTTCTTTGGTGCTGCCAGTTCGATGACACGTATTCCATCGTCATTAGTGTTCTCATGCAAACTATGGGAACCTGCGTAGTGCCTGAAAATCGGCACCCAACCTATTTTCGCATTCAAATCATCAAGAACGATTTTCACATCGTATCGTGGGCAGGCATTGAGGGCCTGTTCGACGTTCTCGTAGTCTTCTTACTTGTCGTCGTCAGGGGACTTCTCTGAGGCTGATGTTCTTAAACTTGCCTCGCACGCAAAGATGCATAGCCTTTTGTTTATTGCATTAAATCCGATAATGGCAGGCTTCAGTTTTTGGCTGACTAGAAAGCCTGCCCCGAGCATATGGTGTTTTGCATGACAGCTGTAATAAATGTCATACTCATTTCTTTGAATAACACCACTCCCCGTCCATCTTATTTTTTGTAATGCTGTTATGTCGGCCTTATATTCGGACAGGGCATCGGCTAGCTGCTGTGCAGCTCGAGCTCTGTATAGTGAGCGGAAAAAATTCTTAAATCGTTTAGCCATTTTCGTTTTTGTGGTCGTCGTCGTGTATCCGGTCCATATCCGATGCTTGTTAAATTTTCCATAATAATTTGTTTTTACGGGCAAGGTTATTAGCCTTGCACCAACTTTTCTCAGGATATCGCTGCATGCATTGGTTCACTATTTGGCGGGTGCCAAAGTAGCTATCCAGGGGTGTCACGTGGAGACTGCATGTCAACTTGGATTGAACAGGGACAAGCACCGTCCTAGCTTTCGCCGGGTTGAAAGCAATCAGAGATATTGCCCTGTATGTTCGCTCCCATTCCCCGATTATAAAATCTTTCACTTACTTATTACTTGTTGGATCTAGAAAGTTATTGAAAGTACAAAAGGCGCTAGTTTCTTGCCGGACCTATAATATATCATCATCATCATCATCGGCACTACAACCGGGAAACGGTCTTGGCCTTATTTAGCAAGCCCTGAGGCTTGTTAAACTTTCCATAATGATTTGTTTTTTCCGGGCAAGGTCATTAGTCTTGCGCCAGAGGCTCCCCTACGGGGAATCGAACCCCGGTCTCCCGCGTGACGGGCGGGTATACTAACCACTATCCTATCGAGGAGCCCACCTATAATATATAATATAAACTAAAATGCATTATCCTGAAGTGATAAAATAGTATTAAAATTAAAATCCAATTTTCAAAATCAAATGTGAAAATTCTTCAGGTTATTTGTTCGTTAGTGTCGGCTCCATATCTTCTATTCATACGCTTTCGTTCTTCCTCTGCCAACATCTTCTTTGTACTCAAGTTGTCCATAAACATTCCAAGGCGAAAGCTGGCATGCTACTTGATACACCCCAATTACCACTAATCACATCCACTCTCGACAGCCTTCTTACAGCTCTGCTGGGCTTGCGACATTGATCTTTTCCCTCTTACATGATTTCTGATCCTGCCACGCCCAGAAGTAATTTGTTTTAACGCCATGAGCAGCAATTGACGTGAACCAAAAAAGAGGGATTAAAATCGCCTTTAATTTGTCGAAACATGCAATTAGGCAGCACTTAAGCCATGGCCCGACTTAAGGTACCATTTATGGACCAGCACGATCAGCAAACAAATGCTGTTGACAACAACGTATCTACACTTTGTCTGTGTTTACCTACCTCTGCTTAGCAGTTATTCGAACTTCTTTAAGAAGCAAATGAAATGTTTTCACGGCACGTCTACCATGAGCGTACGAATGTATTCCTTGGAGTGTGTCGCGTGTTGAGCCCACGATTTCCTTTAACACTTTAGTTCAATAATTTCCGATAGCACGTTTCTGTTTCACTTTACATCAACCAGACTCATTTCAGTTTGACTTGATTTACAATGTCCGCCTTTGTTGTTACAGTCGACACGTCTGCGTGCAACAACGCATTCTTCAAGTTCCCGTGAAGACCGTTGAAGTTTATACAAGGCAAGTTTGGAAGCACGTTAACCATCCATGTCCGACGCAGACAAATCAATCGAATCAAATGTGCACTCGAGTCCAGCTTGTCCATGAGCCGGCATACAGGGATGTCATTCGTCACAAGACAGCCAAGCAAATGATTTACGAGTGTTGTCCGGGATGGAGTCGGACAACAAAAACAGCGAGTGCTTGTTTGAAACGTAAGATGAAGCGAAATCATTTTCAACTTTATTTTTAAAGCTTTATATTTTATATTACAGCGGTTTGTGGTGCTGCCTGTCGCAATGGCGGAACTTGCACTGGCCCAGACACATGCAGTTGCCCACCTGGCTATGGGGGAAAGTATTGCGAAAAGGACATCAACGAATGTTTGGAGGAAAAGCCATGCGACCAACTCTGCTTTAACACGGATGGCTCATATTACTGCCAATGCCGTGAGGGTTTCATCCTTCAACCCGATAAACAGAGTTGCAAGAAGATTGGTAAGTTGTCTTTGAAATAATACTCTCAGGATATCGGCTCATCAAATGTTTCCAGAAAACCACGATGACGACGCATTCGAAGCGAGGGATCTGGAAAACGAGATTGATTCCAGTGAAGTGACATCACGATTGCACAAAATCGAAAAATCTCTAGCTAATGAAAGAATTGCCGCCAATGAACTGCAGAAGTCCTTGGAAGCTACATATCACGTGGTGGATTCTCTGAAGACACGCCTAACAACATTAGTAAGACTCACATTTCGGCCTACGTTTTGTCGTTTCATTAAACATACAACAACTTTCTAGGAAAAGCAACAACACGATTTCAACCACATCCAGAACAACCTCATGGCAACTGAATCCCGGACACGGAAGCTAGAAAATATAATCAGTGTACTGTTCAAGTGTCGAAATGCCCCGGGGCCATACTGCCCTTAGGCGAGCGAACCCATTTTTTAGTTCGAAGGCGGAACGCGTTAAGTGGTCGCCATGCCGAAGCCTTGACATAGTATTGTACCGTAGATTTGGTTTAATTGTATATTGTGATATGGATTGAGTGTCCTTGCTCAATGTGAGCTGTGTGAATTCTTGCCCAATCCTCTGCTTTGGGAGGAAGCTTGCGAAGAGAGAGTCTGAAGGTCTACCAGGAGAAACATGAGACTTTGAATCCCAAACTCCATTCCCAATTTGTATTTCATGTTTTACGTTTTTGTTTTTTTTATTTTTTTTTTTTTAATATATATTTAAGCGCAAATCATTTTATTCACAAGTGGCAAAGTTTAGTGTAAATTATTTAACATAAGCTAATATGAGTAAGTTAAAAAGCAAAACAAAGTGGAAGAAGCTTTGCATAGAAAAACAAAGAAATAAATAGAAAAAAAATATATATGCCTTGTTTTTGGACAAACTAAACCTTAATACCTAAGCAAAACATTCACTACCCACAGCAGGTCTAGGTTTGTAAATGTATACGAGGAATTCAGTACATTCGAATCTGTTTACTCTCCCGTTTTTGGCATCCTTAAATGCCACTGCACAATCCGAGCAAAAGACGTGGAAGAGTATAGCGAAACATGGTATTGGATATACATGCTTTAATGAATTTGAAATTGGAGAAAGTACGTGACCACGTAGTTCGGCTGAAGAACGATTCCCTATGTAAGTATCCGGAAGAACAAGAAGGGAATGGGGAAAGAAACTGAATGATCCTAAACGTACAAATCGTAAGGAAACACACGACAAGGATGAGCGTTCCACTCTCGTGTAAGTCAAGAGGGGGATGCCTCATTCGTATCAGTCTGGAAGAAGAAGGACGGAATATAAATGCATGAATGAAGCGGGGGCAGAACCCTCAGTTTATTTCGCTTAGTGCAAGTGGTATAAACATATTGTTGTGAGCTTAGGGTTCGCTGAATTAATTATTTTAATAAATCATCATCATCATCGGCACTACAACCGGGAACCCGTCTTGGCCTTATTTAGCAAGTCCTGAGGCTTGTTAAATTTTCCATAATGATTTGCTTTTTTTCGGGCAAGGTCATTAGTCTTGCGCCGGAATTTTAATAAATAAGAGTCGTTAAATCGATTTTCTTTGTAAACACTTTATTAGTCTGTTAATAACAACCGTTACTTGATATTTCGCTAATAATTCGGTGACACTTCCGAGACTGGTCGTTTTCTAACTCATCGCTTTATAACTGCTTACTCGTCCCTTGATCTGCGTGCGACGTATTTATACCGTTTTTCCTCATTCTGATTCGGCGTTTCATTTCCGTCTGTTCCATAGCCTCGAATTTTCTACTGCTCATAGTCTCGGGTTTTCCAGTTCTTTCTAGAATATTCTAGTACTTTGTTTTGAAAACCTGCCAGACATCACAGCTGATTGTCATATGCGTCACAATATATAAACATATAAATAGACTTACGAACTAACTTAAAAACGATGGCTTGCGGGTTGGAAGTGGGGGACAAACTTTAAAGTAACTTAAAAATTGGAATGGGGAACTAAGCAAAGATGGATAGAATAACAGTATAACTGATAGGGCGTGGGGGGGGGGGGGCGAACATGCAGAGAAAGTCTCTGCTTCCAACCCGGCGAAGGTCATGACGATCCTTGTCGCTGTTCAATCCAAGTTGACATGCAGTCTCCACGTGACACCCCTGGATAGCTACTTTGGCACCCGCCAAGTAGTGAACCAATGCATGCAGCGACATCCTGAGAAAGGTTGGCGCAAGGCTAATAACCTTGCCCGGAAAAGCGAATTATTATGGACAATTTAACAAGTCTCGGATATGGACCCGATACCGGTGGAGAGACTTGCTAAATAAGGCCAAGACCGGATCCTGGTTGTAGTGCCGATGATGATGATGATGGTAGGGCAGGGAAGGGCGAGGATAAGCCGGATGCTAGGGTGTGAGTATGAGTGCGGGAGAGTGTAGGTGGTTGGCGGGGTTGGGTCAGGAGGGGTAAGAGATAAGATGACGTTTGAAGACAGGAGAGGTGAGATTGAAGTCAAAGAAGGTGGGCTGAGAGTTTGCCCACCCCTGCATTCGCGAAATGGGTTCATTAGAGCCAAAACAAGTGTGATGGGCGGGCAAATGGAAGAGACGAGGATTTCGAAGATTTCGGGGATTAGAGGAAAATGTGATGGAGGTGAGCAGACTTGGGCAGTTGATTGAACCTGAGAGTAGACGATGGATGAAAAGGATGTCGGCATGAATTCTGGTCTTTTCAAGTATGTTAAGGTTAATTAGGTGAAGACGGTTCGTGTATAGGGGTAGAATCAGAGGATTTTCAAAATTCAATCCTCGGAGGGCAAAACGCAAAAAACGAGGTTGCACGCTTTCGACCCTGCGAATATGGAACGAGTAGTGAGGAGACCAAACCTGACTAGCATATTCAAGAAGGGGCGGACAAAGGCTATATAGAGGGATCTGGACACGAATGAATTAGAGAATTCTTTCGACCAGCGTTTCCTAAAACCAAGGACAGAGTTGGCCTTGGAAATAATGCCATCAATATGTAGAATGAAGTTAAGCTCCCTATCGCATAAGATGCTAAGGCAATCGTTTGTACAGGTGTTATCTGTTGGTTGAGTAAGACATAGGAACGTAGCGGGGAGGGGGGTCGTTTACGGAAGACGGTAATTGAGTGACATTTTGGAATATTTAGTTCGAGGCAGTTTTTTGACACCAAATTGAAAATCTGTCGAGATCCACTTTGAGAAGTAAGGAGTCGGCAGAAGAGCGGGTCGTCTTGAAGAGTTTAGTCGTCCACGTATAGAGAGATGGAGGAGTGCTGGATACTGGAGTTGTTGCGGATTCAACTGAATGCAGTCAGTGGATTCGCAACTGAATGCCGTCAACGACAACTAATCAACAAATGTCAGCAAATAGTTGACATAACAACAGAAAACAAAACTTACAAACAAACTCTCATCAAATCAATTCATTATTCTTCGTTAGCTTCTCATGGAAACAACTGCAATTTATAATCAGTAGAAATCAAAGTAATCAGAGTTAATAAAGCAAATTGATAACATCAGTAAAACATCTATATAGTTGTTATTGGAATCTGCAGTGTTATTCTTGGGCAAAGGGGTAATCATTTCACAATTAAAATGCATTTCAAGTGCGGGACATGATTGGCTGACATCGTTGGCAGATACTACGGACCTCCTACATACAAGCAGCTCAACATCTTCCTCAAGACCAGGATCCTTACTGGACGCTCCCTCATTATCCTGGAAGCTACCTACTCGCCTGCCGGTGTTCGCACCCTCATCACCAGGATCGGATCCGCGAACACCTATACTTATCCTACCAAAAGCAAAAAAGAAATCAATGAAAGGGGTCGTCGATGTACTTTAGTTTTGAATGCATGGAGGCAGGAGCACCACAGAAGTATAGTTCTCTAAAGAATATTTCACTATGCTAACATGTCTGGATGATATTGAGGTTTTCTGATACGGAATATAATAGTTCTAGGAAAAAGAAATCCATTATTTTTGCATGAAATTGAAGGCTTTATTTAGCACAGTTAGCATAATCCGATTTAGGCCAAATATACACCGTTTTGTTCGATACAGTGTTTCCCTTTCGAAGGTGATTTCATTATGCCCCTCTCATAGAAACCCTCTTCTCTATTGGCAAAAAACTCAGACGGTCGATTTTCATAAGCTTCTCTTTGGTCGAATTTTTCACCACGAAAATTATTCGCCATTGACAGGAACAGGTGGTAATCACTTGGTGCCAGGTTCGGACTATAAGGTGGATGCATACGAACTTCCTAACCATGCTCCCGGAGCTTGTGGTGAGTCACTGTCGATATGTGTGGCCTGCCGTTGTTCTGATGGAACACAATCACACTCCTATTCGCCAAAGCTGGCCACTTCTGGGCGATTACTTCCTTCAGGCGATCCAATTGTTGACAATACACCCCCGAATTAAGAGTTTGGCCACAAGGGATCAGGTCATAGTAGATGATTCCCTACCAACCCCACCAAACTCACACCAAAACCTTCCTGACCGTCAGTCCTGGCTTAGCTACCGTTTCGTGGCCCACTCGACGCTGTCGTAAGTGATCCACTTATAATCACCAGTTGCCATCCGCTTCAGAAATGGTTCGACGTTCTTGAGATTCAGCAGCGATTCGCAGTACTTACATAATGGCATATTATCTTCCTGTGGTGTTTCCTTTTTTTTTCTTTTTCTTTTTTTTTTTTTTTGATACACGCGCACAAACGGGGATTTTGGAGTACCCTGAAGTGTCAAAGCACAGTGCGAGCGGACGGAGAGGAAGTGGATAAGGAAAGGAGGTATCGATGTACACTGGTTTTTTATTGCGAATTCTTATCTTTCTATCGTAGCCCGATCCCCTTTATGTTAACCTCACTCTTATTCACGACCTTCATCGATAAATATTTGTGGGGATCCTGAGCAACGTTTATTGTAATACTTATAAGTAAAGATAAACTCCGCCTGTGTTCTAGTGATAAAATTGAACGTATTTCGTATGACTCCCATATGGGTTTCATCGCATAGTTCTCCATTCTCTTGAGAATGAGAATCTTGTATGTTCCTAATAAATTGAATTTAATCTTAGGAATGTAGTCATTGGGTTCGTACCATCTTCGCCCAACCTTACACTAATTTAAAATGAATTAATGCAAATAAGTTTTATTTGACAATAGAACATGGAATTCTTAATAGTTTCATATTGATTAATACGAATATAAAACCCGTTCATCAATATTTACAAACATCGAAGATTGATATTCTAGACCTAATCGAGACTTAGATTGACTTGTGGTGATTCCAACAGATTACACACACACCACTAGTGACACCAAAAGAGGATTAAAAAATCATCAGTACACCCGAGCACTTACAAACACAGCTTCAGCCGTGAGTTGAGACATCCTCGATGGTTAGGTTCTTACCTTTTCTTGAGTTGCTTGAGTTCGAACCGCATTTTTCATCACCATCGCAAAGCGCTATAACGTGTGACCCCCATGTAATCCGTACGCAACAAATCTCCTTTCCATATTAAACCCGTACTTTAAGTCACTTCCTCACACACCACCGGTACACGCTCCACCCACTTTGCACGAGCTAATCGATCCCTGACTCTGTAGAATCATAACATAGTTTTTTTTTTTTTTTTTTTTTTTATTAGACTTCTCTCGGGAGAGGCGAACCTATAGCGCCGAGTGGGCGCCCCGAGATGCCATCAAATAACTGTTGCAGTTCTTTTTGAACAGTTGCAGGTTGTAACTATTCAAGATCTAAAATTACTGAAGAAGGCATAGTGTGGCGATTCCAACAGTTTAGGCACACGCAACCGTGGAGAAGAACACACCGCAAAAAAAATCAAAAAAACCATCTCCACGTCATACCAGAGCATTAATGTAATATTCACAACTTCTGTAATGAGATAAAACTCCCTCGTTTAATGTGATTTGCCGGTATTTTCGTTCTGATCTTATCATAGCTTCTCCAGCGAGTTGAAACATCATCATCTACACACGACTGCAATTTAATGTGTCGATGCTTTGGTTCTAGCTTTATCATATACCTAGGTTAGAATCACGTTCTCCACTACCATCACAAAACGCTACAGACTCATCGACCGACTCGATATATCTGCGTTGCCTATGATGCGATTTTTCGTTTAAAGGTAAAGTCTTCGCCTTCAGCCGATCTGATTCAGCTTACCAAATGGAAAAAACATTACAATTCGAAAACCTGAACATTATTTTGGTTAAATTTGTGCTAAGAGGTTCTGATAAATTTCTCTGTTATGCTTACGACCAACGAAACTTTTCTACAATGTTTCACACACCTTTCACTTGATAAAAATAAACTATTCAAGATCTAAAATTGTTATTTAAAGTTCCAACTGGTTAGTATATTCTAACAGAATAGACGAAGCTGGGAGGCTAGCTGAATTGTTGGCGTGGTTTTGTGAACACTTTGGACCTGTTTCTCTCATATGAACCAAGCATCTATACCGTTATTCTGAAGCCGACGCGGATGCCGGACAACCAGGATAATTTGGCGAACACCTTGGAAATATTTCTGTCTTCCCGACCAACCATATATTACGGCGCCACTGGAAAATCAGAACCCTTATCTGAAATTTGTTGGGTCACTAGCACCTAAACGATTGGGACCACTAAGAAAGTTTACAAGGACAAAGTAACCAACAAAGTATTGTGGTGCTCAACCCATGTCAACCTGTCAGACAGGGTAGCGAGGAGTAACAAACAAAGATCTACCACCCCTATTCCAGGATGTTACGCGTCACCGTGCCCATTGGGTGGGTTGAAGCCTGGGGTATATCGGCTGTACTATAATGGCGCCTCTCTGACACCGGGTCGAATCAAAGCAGTAAGCAGACTTTATCATATCAAAGAGGGGCTCTGATATGTCAGACTATTTGAAACCCCAAGACTCGTGGGAACACAAATGAATAATCAATATACAAAAAACAATCCCACGAAAAACCCGGTAGGCGGAGGTGTGATGAGCCGACACTGCCATTATTATTATATTGTTACGTTTCTACTCCGCACACGACCGTTAAACTATGTCCAGTTTAAAACTATACGTTTCTTTGCGCGAGTTCGACCACTGGATCGCAAGAGTGCTTCAATGTTTTTAAGGACAACCTCTGTTTTCCTCCGTTAAATTCCTCAGTCCGTGTTCTCTAGCTCTCTTTTTGAATCTCCTTACATGTGTTCTTTTTTGTCGTTTTGTCGTTTTGTCGGTTTTTCCATGATCCCAATGGGGATAGTCTTTCTATATGCACAACTTTTATCTTCCCTTGCCTCTTCCGTATGCGATACACCACATCGTTTTGTCGCTTTAAGACTTTATATGGGCCTTCCCACGATGTCTGCAGTTTTGGGGATAGACCCTTCCTCCGCTGGGGGTTGTATAATAGTACTAAATCGCCTTCTTGGAATCCCTCGGAATTCATGGCTCGATCATACCGATCCTTCATTTTGTTGCTCGTCAACCGCGTCCGTTGCCTCACGAGACGGTGTATTTCGTCCATCTCGGATTGGAGCACCTCCCAATAGCTGCCTCCGGGTTTAATAGTGGCACCGTTGCTACCGAATTTCAGGTCCGATGGGAGCCTCAAGTCTGTACCAAAGATGATGTGTGCAGGTGGGTGTCCGGTAGTGTCGTGTACTGCTGATCGGTATGCCATTAAAAACATTTGGATGTGCTTGTCCCAATCACGCTGACATTTGTCGACAACTTTTCGCAAATGTTCCTCGAGCGTACGGTTGAACCCCTCAACCATTCCATCCGACTGTGGGTGCAGAGCTGTCGTCCGTGTCTTTTTGATGCCCAGCAGTGAGCACATTTCTTGGAAGATAGCAGACTCGAAATTCCTCCCTTGATCCGAATGTAACTCGATCGGTACTCCAAAACGCGTGACCCAATTCTGCACGAAAGCTTCGGCTACGGTTTTAGCTTCCTGGTTTGGTATCGCATACACTTCGGGCCACTTACTGAAATAGTCCATCACCACGAGTACATATTTGTTGCCGGAGTCACTAGTAGGGAAAGGGCCATCTACATCCACTGCGACGCGCTCAAATGGCGCTCCGGCATTATACTGCTGTAACTTCCCTCTGCTTTTGACTTTTGGGCCCTTGGCTGCCATACATTGTGTGCAGTTTTTAATCCAGTTAGAAACTGAATTCCGGCCATCCACCCAGTAAAACCGTTGTTTTATTTTCTCCAGGGTTTTTGCAACGCCGAGGTGTCCTCCGCTTGGTCCATTATGGAATTCTTCCAACACGGCTGCTATCCTTGATTTTGGTAGGACAATTAAATCGGAGGTGTATCTATGGGGGTGAAAAGTAAGTGTGCCGTCCATGGCACGGATTCTACTCCTACCACCATTAAATGTTCCCGTTAGTTATGGAGGTGGATTTTTCTCCATGTGGATTTCGTCATGTACTGTCGCTGGTACTGGTTTACGAAAATGCCCTTGATCTTAAGTTCAGAGTGCGCTTACTACAAAATTACGCCACTCGCCGTAACAATGAACCAAAAAGGGAGTGAAACACTAAATTCAATTTAAATAGCCGCTCTTTATTGTCACTAATCCTTTTGATTAAATATGCAATACTATTTTTCATTGTTGATTTAACTTAATAATTGTTCAAAGAGAGCACAATACGATTTCAGTTCATATAATGAATTGTTCGGAACAAGCACAATATCATTTTGGGTTTTACTTAATAAGCACAATACGATTCTGGTTTAACTTATTAATTGTTCAAAGCGAGCACAATATCGTTTTGGTTTAACTTAATAATTGTTCAAAGCAAGCACAATATTAATTCGGGTTACGTATTAAGTGTTCAATAGTACAACCTCCACCGGTGAGATAATTCAGACAATGTAAAATATGAATTACTGATCCCTTGGGTCGGCTCAAGAGGGATGTAAATTAACGTGAGGGCGCGACTTGCCCTCACGGAATCCGAACCGAGATTAAATAAGCTCATCGAAGCGACAGAATACCACATATTCCATCATCGCTTCGATGACCATATTTGGTAATTTACCCTTTTGCGTTTTGTTCAACACAAAAAGGCGTTGAAACTCACACACGATGATCGCTCTGCTATTCATCGCGTGTCTCCGCAAATATGCAGACACAGCAAAGATCCGTCCACAAATTCGCAACAGGTGCGAGCATCTCAACGCAAAAGGGTTGCAATGTTTACACGATCAGTGGCTACGTAAAGCATTATTGCTGATCGTGTACATTTCGCTGTATATGCTTGCAATCGAACTCTGCTGGTAATTTTCCATTTGCGAATTCGATTGCTGGGGCGCCAGCCGGATGCCCTCATGTATCGATCGTTCGATGTGGGCATGCTTGCTACGGCAAAAATATCTTTTTCTGCTAGTTTGCAGCTGGCGTGCTAAAGAATATCGTGTAAAGATCACCATGTGGATCGCAAGAGTGCTTCAATGTTCAAGGACAACCTCTTTTGCTCCGTTAAATTCCTCAATTCCTCGTCTTCTCTAGCTCTCTTTTTCTTTGTTCTTTCACGTGTTCTCCCCTGGTTCCGTCTGCTTCTGACGTTTTTGCCAGTTTCGTGTATTCTCCAGTATTCCTCTAGATGGCTCCAGAATCGGTGTGTTGATGTCGTATTAGTTGGCTTAAGTCTCGGTGCGACGCCATGAGGTCACGCTAACGGTTGACAAGTGTGTCGGTTTTGAATTTGTGACAATATATATTGTAACGCATATGACAATCAGTACTAGAATATTCTAGAAAGTCCGAAACAAAGTACTAGAATATATTATAAAAAGTACTGGAAAACTGGAGACTAGGAGCAATACAAAAGTCGAGACTATGGAACGGACGGAAACGAAACACCAAATCAGAATGAGGAAAAACGATATAAATACGTCGCACGCAGATCGGGAAAGAAGTAAGAAGTAAACAGTCAAAGACGCGATAAGTACGGAAGCGATAAGTCAAGAAATCGTTAAGTGTACGGTAAAAGTAACGGTTGTTATTAACGGACTAATAAAGTGTTATATTAATTCAAAATCGATTTAACGGCTCTTATTTATTAAAAATAATTAATCCAGCGAACCTTAAGCTCACTACAATATATTATATAATATACATACATTCATACATTATTTCTAAAACATAAAAAATGATTGGTTGATAAACACACATCAGCAATCAAAACATAAAACATATGGTGACGCATATGACAATCAGTACTGGAATCTTCGAGAAAGTCCGAAGCCAAGTACTAGATTATTTTAGGAAGTACTGGAAAACTGGAATAAAACATTCAAGACTATGGAACGGACGGAAACGATACACCAAATCAGAATGAGGAAAAACGGTATAAATACGTCGCACGCAGATCGGGATGAGAGTTATAAGTAAGACAGTGAAGCAATCGATAAGTCCCGAGTGAGAAGTAAGCAGTAAGAGACGCGATAAGTACGGAAGCGATAAGTAAAGAAATCGTTAAGTGTACGGTATAAGTAACGGTTGTATTACGGACTAATAAAGTGTTATGCTGCGGATTGGCAATTAAATGTGCTGGAATGTACTAGAGAAATCTCTCAGAAATCTCAGCACATCGACAACTGCCAGTCACCTCGACACATCAAGGAACTGAAGCTGCAACATTCAAGAAATCATAATATCTGTAGGATCTGAAGGTATTACTAAACGTTTTGTACCTGTTATTCATAATCAAGCAAGCAGCAACATTGGCTGAAGTATCATATTAATTTTCAATCCAATCGTCTGTGAAACAAACACAAGATGTCTGACTGGGACACAGTTACGGTTTTACGTAAACGGGCTCCGAAATCACCTGCCCTCAAAACAAAAAGTGCTATTAATCAGACACGTCGTCAGGGCGTTCAAGCGGATACTCAACAGAAACTTAGTGCCGGTACTAATAAGCAGCACATCAACACTAACAACACGGCTAAATTGGACAGGGAAACTGAAGAACTTAACAATGAAAAAGTACCTTTAGAAATCGGCAAGATCATTCAACAGGAACGTCAAGGGAAAGGATTGAGTCAAAAGGACTTGGCAACAAAAATATGTGAAAGGAAACCACAGGCAAAGGTACAAGCCGATCTACCGAAGCTGCGCCCAGTGCAGCAGCGAAGGCTGGCAATATCCGGACAAAATGCTGGTGAATCCCTGAAGGGAACGGAGAGTAAAACCGGTGACGAGGAAAGTGATTCGACGCCGAAACCTGGTAACAATGCTCCCCGGACTGGTGCACCGGCCATCTCCCCGCCAGCAAGTCTTTCGCCGCCAATGATGTTCCGGCCACCTCTACGGCGTCCGGAAACTCCACCAACACCTGACATGCGCATGTCGCCCGGCCCCCCACCCGGATCGTCATCACGGATGATGCACCCGGAAAATTCCCCCCGTAGGGGCTACGGTTCCCCGACGACATTCCTCGGTCGGCGGAACACCAAGGATCTCGACCAACGACATTCCTCGCTCGGAAGAGATCATACCTGTTTTCACACGGTGCGTAACGGAGCCGACAATGGTGACGACAGTGGTGACGGCGGCGACGGCGACAGCTTTCACAACGGTTCCTCGACGGCATTCCTCGGTCGGAAGAGATAAAAAATCATCGGAAACCCCTGTTGCCGCGAACCAACCTATCGATGAGCAAATGCCGATTGAAGAACTCATCGCCGCTCAGTTCGCGGCACAGGGTCGCATTTCTGGCACCTTCCTCAGCGCACAGGACAAGGGACAACTAAGTCCAACAACAATCAAGGCAACCAAATGCGCACTCCGCGCCGAATGGGAAGACTTCTCCAAGCGGCACTACGTCATCTTCGTCACGGCGACACCGGACTATCTACAACTCGCGTACTTCGCGGAGGATTGTTTCGGCGAAACCGAAGAGATATACCTCGAGGAAGATACGAAGCTCCTCGAGGCCCAGTACGCGCTCAAGTCAGCCTCCCCAGCCATGGCCAACAGCTCCAATCGCCTCCACCCTAGCGAGCTGCCCCCAGTGCAGCTGCCAACGGTCGACATGTTCCAGAAAAGGGAACCGCACCCCAGAACAGTGGATAAGAGTGAGCAGGCCGCCGACCAGAGTGCCGCCTGCCCAAAGCCCAACCTATTCAAGGTCCCGATGATCGACCAGCCGAAGCCCCCACGGAAGACGATGCCGCGCACGCATTGTGGGGCACAACATGACATGGCCGTTCCTCGTGGGTTGCGAACTTACAACTCCGACCCAGAGGAACTGGCTGCCTTCACACGGACTCCAGAGCACGCAGTGGGCACGGCGCACGTAGGATCCGTGTCAGATCCAACGCCAATGCCTCCCACAAAACCGCCTTCGACTGTTCCAGCAACAGTAGCTGGCCCGATGACTAGCCAGCCCCGTGTCCCGATGCACGAAACATCGCCGGCACCCGTAAGGCAACAGGGCCCTTGCACATTCTGCAGGGCCGCACACACGATCTACGCTTGCGAGGACTTCCGATCATTCACACCCGGCCGTCGGAAGTCCTTCGCACACGAACGGAAATTATGCGTCAATTGCTTGGGTCACCAGCGCCTACGCGACTGCCACTCCAGCAAGACGTGTCGTCGAAGCCAGCGGAGACACCACATCCTGCTGCATGTCAGGTCTACCGCCGCAACGAGCCAAAGAATCCGCCCCTCGGGTCGATCGTCATGAAGGGGCCTGCGCACACACCATCAGCACCCCTTCACAGCATTACGCGTTGCTGCCAACAGCCAGAGTCATCGTGGCGTCGGAGACCGAACAGAGGATTGAAGTCCGTGCTCTGCTGGACCCCTGCTCCAGCGGCACCTTCATTTCAACATCATTAGCCCGAAGATTGCACCTCCGACGTCAACCATCGTCCGTCCCCACCTACGGTGTCGGTGGCACTCGTGGCCTTGCCACAAGGGCTCAAACCGCCATCAACATCACTCCTCGCCTCCACGGCTCGAGCCAATGGACACTAAGGCCCCTCATCCTGTCAGGGCTCTCAGAGTATACACCACCACCACAATCAACGACGAGGGATCTCTCGTTCGCGGCGGATCTGGAACTTGCAGATCCGAACATCGCCTCCGCCGAGAAGGTGGACATCATCCTTGGGGCAGACATATACCCCAACATCACGGTCGAGGGTCTCAGGAAGGACCAACGTTCCGGCCTCGCCGCGCAGGCCACTGAACTGGGATGGCTGCTAACAGGCGCAGCACCCACCATATCATCAAGCCTAAATTTGACAAGGCCTGTCACCAGCCATCATATGGCCATTCCTCGTGGGGTGCGAATTTACAACTCCGACCCAGAGGAACTGGCCGACCCTACGACTGATGATCGCAACTCCCATCAGAAGACCAAAAGGAGGTCTCGCCGGCGGCGGCCCCAGGGGCCACCTACGAGGCCCATGCAACTACCGGCCACCGATTACTTGCGCGACCCAACTACAAGACATACCCCCCGCCCTCTGAACCATTGCAGGGGCAAGAGGCAATAGAGGAACCAGGAGCTTGCCCACTCGAACACTTCAAGGCATCCCACCACACCCAGGACACCACGTGGTCAAGCTCCTGCCCGGGTCCAAAACTACCCAGCCCAACCGCTGCCACGTGCAGCCACCAAAACAGGACCAAGAGCGCGCAATACCCCGCTTGGCGAGCGGCGCTCCCCAGCAACCAGCGGTCTCCCGAACCCCAACAAGAAAGCACGCCTCTCAGGGCATCAACAGAGGCTGCACCCCAACGACTCCGGACGGCACTTGTCCTGTGACTGCCATTCCGCCAAGCCACGCGGACAGTGCCAGGGGCGACATCGCACCACACTCCACGCGACAGCCTCACACGCCAGCGGCCGCATCCGCCGGTTACTAACTTCGGACGGGCGCCAACGGGTGCATCACCTTGCACCACCACTGGCCTCGACATAGCGAGACCCATCACCAGTCATCACGTGGTCATTGATCGTGGGTTGCGACCTTACAACTCTAATCCAGATCAACTGGCCGGTCGCACGACCACAAAAGGCAACGGACATCAGCCATGGGAAAGAGGTTCCTGCCGCCATCGATCATACGGGCCATCCCAGACCCTCAAGCCTCCAGCGCTCCTCAGAGCTGGCGGCCCCCTCTCAACCGATCATCCACGTGAAAGTGGAGAGTCGACCAAGACCAACCGCCACCAGCAGACCGCACACTCCCGGCCCCTAGCCACCGTCCCCTGGAACAAAATGATTCGCCAATGATTGGCGAAGGCGGGCGGAATGTTGCGGAATGGCAATTAAATATGCTGGAAATCTAGTACATTCGCTGTGTATACCAGTTACGCAGCAGCTGACACCAGCTGGCCAATTGTCACCAAAGATGACGTCATAGCGTCCCTTTTTGAATTGGCAGTTATGCCCAATGAGTCAGTCTGCACTCAACCACCAACGCGTGTACAACCGCCACCAGAAGGAGACAAAAGGATTTATATATTTTACAACACTTATTTTCTATAACTAGTTAAACGATCAATACTACTTTAGGAGTCTTTTGAAATAAAAAGGGTGAATTTCTCGAATCGTTTTGTTCGTTTATTTGCCTTGTTGGTACCAATACCAAGTAATTGAAATACGCGATCGCCGCCGTAATCGAACTGAATCAAATCAAGGACAGTTGTTCGCATCACCCATCGGTTGGCAACTCCAAACATTCCCGTTACAGTTATATTAATTCAAAATCGATTTAACGGCTCTTATTTATTTTAAAATAATTAATCCAGCGAATCCTAAGCTCGATACAATATATTCACATTTTCATATTAATGTTACATTTTCAAAACAAGAAATCAAAATATTGTAGCGAGTTTAGAGTTCGCTGGACTAATTATTTTGAATAAATAAGAGCCGTTAAATCGATTTTGAATTAATATAACACTTTGTTAGTCCGTTAACCACAACCGTTACTTTTACCGTACACAACGATTTCTTGACTTGTCGCTTCCGTACTTATCGCGTATTTTACTTCTTACTTATCGCTTACTTCTCACTCGAGACTTATTACTTTCTACTTCTTACTCATCACTATGCTCTGTGTGCGGCGTATTTATACTGTTTCAGCGTTTCGTTTCTAGTCTGTCTATCTAGTACTGATTGTCATATGCGTCACACTATCCTCCGCCTAGATTAGTTCGTCCCGAACTAAATTCACTGGTCTCCCGGGCCAACAAAAGCAGCCAGTCGGTCGCGATGCACCACTTTCATCTTGGCGTTCGGCGGTGGAAGTTCTTGACCTTCATCCAAATTTTCTACTGCTCTCCTTTTCGCGTCAGCTCTAGCCTGTCGCAATTCTTCCTTTTCCTGTCGACGGAATTCCTCTTGCATTTTAGGGATCTCATGCGAATAGTATAAGAGAAAATGCATATGCACACCCATAAGCTCTTCTGGAGTTTGCACATCACGTAAGTAGTCTACATCTTCATCTTTACTTACACGCGTATCATCTGGTATTGGAGCATCTGTCGATTTCATAACCGTATCCAACTGATAGCTCCGCATCTTTTCAAATAACTGGAGCAGTTTGTTCTTTGGAGCTGACAGTAAACACCAGCCTGCGTCATAGTAATAGACTTTCCATAGATCGTCGCACGTTAATTCTGGTTTCACGTGTTCTTCTCTATAGAACGCAATGAGTGGCACCTCTAACTGTTGATTACGCCTACAATCTAGGGCTTACTTGATCTTTCACCCCGTATGTGGTGGCTTACAATAGCGGTCTCGACCTCCAACATCCGTTGATCTCTCTTGGTCGGAAACAGTTGATTTACAAAACGCATGTTTGTAAATCCATTCAGCTTCATCTTGTAGTTCATTGGGTCCCTCTGGAACAGGCGTAGCCGGATCTTCGCGCAATTGCATTCGCTCAGGACTATCTGTTTTACGGATTTCATTGTCCAAATCAGTAAAGTGACCCATTTCCAATTCATCATTGAAATGTTTTGCCGCCTCAGTTTCCCTGTGACTACGTTCAGAGTGGCGTTCAACATCGTCTTCGTCGTCGAATAGCTGTTCGTCTATAGCCTCGCGTGCTGAACCTTCATCGACGTGCTGTTCCTCTCCATCACTTTCTTCATCCTGTGTACGACGCAGACGCTTGGAACGCTTTCTGCCTTCGACTTTCAAACCAAGATTCTCTTCAATAAGGTCACAGTCGTCGTCTTCCTCTCCACCACTTTCTTCGTCCTGTGTACGACGCAGACGCTTGGAACGCTTTTTGCCTTCGACTTTCAAACCAAGATTCTCTTCAATAAGGTCACAGTCGTCGTCTTCCAGTCGGTCGTCCAACTCGTCATCATCATTGTAAATCCATTTCAGGGAACGGCCTGAAGCATCAGTGTCTTCATCATCACTGCCGTCCTCTTCAATCGGGTTATCATCGATGAAATCCTTCAGTTCTTCACGTAACACATCATTGTCATATTCCTCCTCTTCCTCACTGCTGTCGGCCATAGCTTTGCTCTTCCTGAGTTTCTTCCTTTCATGTGGCTCCAATTTCTCCTCATCCTCAGATTCCTCCGCTTCCGAGTCCCAGAATTCTTTCATACACTGCCTTTGGGCATCCAATTTTGCCTTAAATTCTGCAGCTCGCGCGTCTAATTTTACAGCTCGCGCATCCAATTTTGCATTAATGTCTGCAGCCCACGCATCAAATTTTGCAGCTCGCGCATCTAATTTTATCATCATCATCCTGAGCATCTCCGAAATGTCCAACTGTGGCGAACTCTTCTCCGTTACATTGGCACCATCTGGACTCGCTGTTTCTTCTCCATCCGGACAGTCTGGCACAATCGTAAAAACATATGGGTCGACATCAATACCCTCTTCCTCCATTGCTGCTTGCAGACGCTGTTGAAGAATTTGCTTCTGTCCTCTGCTATCCAGATTCCGGTCCTCTAGTTCCTTCTTCAACTCAGGAACGCGAAGATCCTCCAAATGTCGATCTTACATAGTCACAACACACTTTCACAGACTTATTCACTTAAACAATAATTAATCCCACTTCTGACACCAATTGTAGCGAGCTTAGGGTTCGCTGGATTAATTATTTTGAATAAATAAGAGCCGTTAAATCGATTTTGAATTAATATAACACTTTATTAGTCCGTTAACCACAACCGTTACTTTTACCGTACACAACGATTTCTTGACTTATCGCTTCCGTACTTATCGCGTATTTTACTTCTTACTTATAGCTTGCTTCTCACTCGAGACTTATTACTTTCTACTTCTTACTCATCACTATGCTCTGTGTGCGGCGTATTTATACTGTTTCAGCGTTTCGTTTCCGTCCGTTCCATTGCCTTGAATGTTCTACTGTTCCTAGTCTCCAGTTTTCCATTACTTTATAGAATATTCTAGTACTCTGTTTCGGACTCTCTAGAATATTCTAGTACTGATTGTCATATGCGTCACAATATAAACAAAAACTTACCGGTGATCATATCTCATCTACGTTCACCTTTAGATTCCGTTCCTAGAATAATCCGCACTCTTTACGATAAAACGAATGACTAAACAATTATTGAAATTTCTGACGTGAAATGAGTTAAACGACGTGTTAAAACCCAAAAATATTTTCATTAAGCGTAATTAATAAGATTATTGCTTGAAACTTTTAGTAATATACGCTTTAAAAGACTTTGTAAAGAAACAAATGGCCAACCAAGCATGTTAGACTTTTTTAAACAATCGCAGCGGAATTAATTGTATTTAAAATTGAATTACCGTCACATTTACCTGAATTGGATGATTGTTGTAACTAACGACAATCACTTAAAACACACATAGAATAATACATGGAATTACTAAAACTCAATTTATACAATTTTTATTTCAGAACCACAAGTCTCTCTAATCTCCTGAACTATTGCTGGCCACAATTTTGTACTGCAGCAAACTTCACTCATATTATCATGCCAATGCATAGAAACAAAAGAATGACAAAACGTCGATTGTAAACCACAACATTGTATCTCGAAGAAGGGATTTCATAATTACCTCCTTCGCCGTTTGTAATTGTATATTTTGCATTCAGATTCTCTACATATTGCGCTCGGGTTAAAAAAACAATTCGCATAGAAACAACTACTTTCGATAGAGAAACAACTTTTTCCAGTGAAAATGAGTGAAGAAATCGAAATGAAAATTCCCTTCAAACAGGCCGAAGTGTCCCTGCGGAGGTTCAACGAACAGGCCATACCACACCACCTGGGTTTACTGAAGAACCACAAGTCCAACATAGAGAAATGTTTGGCCTTGGGCGACTGGTCGAAGATAAAAAAGGAGGAAATCAACGCAATGCGGGTGATAAAACAACTAAAGAATCTGCTCATCGAAATGGACATACTGCGAGGAAAGGTACGCGACGAGGACCAAGAGAAATTCGACAAAGTAATGTCCGTGGGCAAAAAACAGGCCATGCAAGGCATGCAAGAATATTTAGGTAAGTTGTGTTATTATTTATTGATCAAGTCAACGTTGTTCTAGTTCCTAATCGTCATCATCACTGCCCTTCGCCTGGTATGTCTGCAGGTGACTAGTAGATAGTTAGTTATTGATATTCGGTGATATCGTGTTGCACTGATATATGTATCACAATTGCACAACGCTTATGATTGTCGTTCGCAATACATTAAAGAATCACCCTAATGCAACAACCGCCGCAGAATTCAAGCTAGTGTAAGCTATGACTTGTGGGGAGAAGATTCGCCACTGATGGGTAGCAATGATAAGCAATACGCAATTTACAAAATAATTCATTGTGTACAGAAGTGGGTTTCAATAGATATTAAACAACCATTCAAGGCTGGGAGGAAAATGTGTCTCTGAAAATCGTCGACTACTAGCCTTCAAACTGAAAAGAGTTGGTCACGTCAATTTTATTACGTTGTACGTGTTGATATAATAATTTACTCTTTATATAAATGAAAGTGTTCGATGCAATACTAGTTTTAACACTAGATTGCCCAAGTAAGTCATTTTGACTGCTTTTTAATTTCAATTAGGAAAATAATCATGTATATAATAAGGGCACAATTTCTTAGAATTTCGTGACTTTTTATACAGCATATAAAGGCGTTTATTTATAATTGTATTTACCTCCCCCTCCTTCATTTCCGGTATATACAATGGTGGAAAAAATACGTACAATTTGGTTCTTCTTCGACACCAATTCTATACCCGAACCGTACCTAACAGTACTTTGATTGGTGCATCAATTTGCTCTTATCAGTTTTTTGTTTTTGCCCAGTAGTAAAAAATGAAAGCGAAGGGGATATTTTGCCTGGAAAAAATAATAGAAACAAACCATCATCACAGTCTTCAATCGTGATTGTGAAGTAAACTACTGGTTCGCCTTTATTGAAATCTTCGTTAGACTTGTGTTTTAGTGTTTGTTAGAAAAAAAAACAATAAAAATAAAATTTTGTGAAAATGGGTCGTGGAGTACATTGCACTAGTTCCGATCGTGAATTGATAAAAAAAAATAAGAAATGACGGGCAAACAATGGATGAAATAGCTAAGCTAATGAAGTGCTCTAAGAAAAAAATATTCACAGCTCTCCATTCAGAAAAAGAAAAACAACCTCACGATTCGTCAAACTGCTAATCCGACTACCGAAGAACAAGCCGTTTTTTTTTTTTTCTTCAACGGAATTAAAAAATGACAAACGTACCTTGTACGAGCCGTACAATTAGAAACAGACTAATAGAAGCGGGTCTTCCTGGAAGAAGTCCCAGAAAAGTTCCATACTTGAGCAAGAAAAATATAAAGCAAAGACTCGTTTTTGCCAAAAAAACACCTCCACCGTGCGAATTAGAATAACATCTTATGGTCGGGTGAAATTATGGCGGTTACTTTGAACGCCACTACCTACCTTCCATTATAGTTCGAAGATGTCCACCTAGAGCGGCCGAAAACCGATAAAACAAGTACTGAGGCAGCCCCATTGCTTGCCTAGCAATTAAGCATTTACTTACCTTTTTGTCACCCACCTAAGGTGTGTCCTAAACCATATTTTCGCTAATTCAATAGCAGGAACCAAAAGAGACATTCTCCTCATGGGCACCATGTGCTAGAAAGCAAATCGTCGGGTGTATGTTGCATCATCAGATTTCCTAGTAAGAAAGTATAACATGCGGCATCATCATCATCATCGGCACTACAACCGGGATCCGGTCTTGGCCTTATTTAACAAATCTCTCCACCGGTTCCAATTTCGAGCCGATGTCATCCAGTTTGGCACTCCCAGGCTCTGGGCGTCCTGGTCTACGCCATCCCTCCATCGCAGGCAAGGTCTGCCGCGCTGTCTCCTTCCATACATCCTGCCACAAAGGACTTTCCGGGTAGGCTCCTCTTCGCTCATTCGAGCTAGGTGTCCCGCCCACCGGAGTCTACCGAACTTGATTTTTCTTACAATATTAGCTTCAAGGTAGATTGCGTACAACTTATGGTTGTAGCCTCTCCGGAATCGTCCTCCCTCACATACGGAGCCAACAATTCTCCTTAAGACCTTTCTCTCGAACGCGGCCAAAAGTTCAGAGAGCCTTTTATTTAGCACCCAGGTCTCGGATCCATACATGAGTACTGGTAAGACCATGGTCTTGTACAGTAGTAGCTTGGATGTTCTGGATAAATTTCGGGATTTAAAGAGCCTTGATAGACCATAGTAGGCTTTGTTGGATTTAATCAGCCGTTCGCGTATTTCTTCTTCCATATTGTTATCGGCTGATACTATTGACCCAAGGTAGTTAAAGGATTGCACTACTTCAAATTCATGCTCCACTACCCTGATAGTTTGACCAATCTTAGGTCTTCTCTTCCCCGAAGTTGCCACCATGTACTTAGTTTTTCCCTCATTAATGTGCAGTCCCAGTTTTTGTGCCGCCTGCTCGATCTGGGTGAAGGATTCCTGTACCGCCGATTCGGTTCTATCGATGACGTCGATGTTATCTGCGTAAGCAAGTATCTGGCTGGACTTGGTGACAATAGTCCCTCTTGTTGTAACGCCAAAGTCACGGATTGCTTTCTCCAACACCAGGTTGAAGAGGAGGCAGGCCAGACCGTCCCCTTGTCAGAGTCCATTATAGATGTTTATTGGTTTGGACAGCAATCCCGCTACTTTTACTTGACTAGTTACATTGGTCATGGTCAACCTACAAAGTCGTATCAGTTTGTTTGGAATGCTGAATTCTCTCATGGCATTATATAGTTCTACCCTGCCTATGCTGTCGTAGGCGGCCTTGAAGTCTATGAATAGATGATATAGTGGAATCTTAAATTCCTGACATTTTTCCATCGCCTGCCTAAGGGTGAATATCTGATCAATTGCTGATTTGCCTGGGATGAAGCCACACTGATATTGACCAATGATGGCTTTAGCGCATGGGGCTATCCGGTCTTGTAGGATAGTGGAGAGTATCTGATATGCGGTACTCAGCAATGTTATACCCCTATAGTTGCTGCACAGTGTGATATCTCCTTCCTTATGTATGGGGCAAATTATACCGTGACGCCAATCTTCCGGCATCTCTTCTTGCTCCCATACCTGCCCCACGATCTCATGAATTGTGTGATGTAACGCTGTCCCTCCTTGTTTGATCAGCTCGGCTGGTATGCCATCAGCTCCAGAGGCCCTATTTGATTTTAGCTGTCTAATGGCTTTTAATGTTTCCTCAATGCTTGGTGGGGGCAGCATTTGGCCTTGGTCTTGCGTTGGTGGAGCCTCCAATTCTTCTGTGAGCGGAGCATTTAGCAATTCATTGAAGTGCACTTCCCATCGCTCCAGAATGCCTTCAGGATCGGTGATCAGATTACCCTCTTTGTCCTTGCAGTAAGTGCAGCGTGGTGTGTACCGCGTCATACTGCGGATTATTTGGTAGAACTTCCGCGCCTGGTGCGGACCTCGCTCTCTACTTTTCTCTATTTCACAGACAAGGTTTTTTTTCCAGGCACTTTTCTTTTGTCTGTGGTCTTTTTTCAGATCTTCTGAGCTCTTCGTATTTCTCCTCGCGTACCCGCGTCCTATGAGACTGCTGCATTGCCCGGTATGCAGCATTCTTACGTTCAGTCGCTAGTTTGCACTCATCATCAAACCAGTCGTTCCGATCTCAACGACTACTGCCCAAGATGGAATTGGCAGTACTAATGACAGTATTCTTAAGGTTCGTCCATTTCTCTTCTACGCCCAGCATTCTGGCCCCAGGACTTACTCTCCCTCCGTCGAGCTCTTCGAGGGCGAGTCTTAACGCATGACCAAAGGTGTTGCTGGTATTCTCATTGCGTAAGGCAGCCGTGTCGATTCGAACGTGATCCGCGGATGCAATACGTCTCCGTAAGGCAATCCGCGCTCGGAAAACTGTACCAACAAGATAGTGATCCGAATCGACGTTGGCACCTCGGTACTATCGTACCGTCATCAGGCTCGAGGAGTGGCGGCGATCTATCAACACGTGGTCAATTTGGTTGCGAGTGGCTCCATCAGGTGATACCCAGGTGGCTTTGTGGACATTTTTACGCGGAAACCTGGTACTCGCAACAAGCAAGTTTTTCGATGCTGCCAATTCGATGACTCGTAGTCCATTGTCATTAGTGTTCTCATGCAAACTATGGGAACCTGTGTAGTGCCTGAAAACCGGTTCCCGGCCTATTTTTGCATTCAAATCCCCAAGAACGATTTTCACATCGTATTTTGGGCAGGCATTGAGGGCCCGTTCGACGTTCTCGACGTCAGGGGACTGCTCTGTCCGTGAACGTTTATGAGGCTTATGTTCTTAAACTTGCCTCGCACGCGAAGAGTGCATAGCCTTTCATTTAGTGCATTAAAGCCGATGATGGCAGGCTTCAGTTTTTGGCTGACTAGAAAGCCTACCCCGGGCACATGGGGTTTTGCGTGACAGCTGTAATAAATGTCATACTCTTTTCTTTGAAAAACACCACTCCCTGCCCATCTCATTTCTTGTAATGCTGTTATGTCAGCCTTATATTCGGACAGGGCATCGGCTAGCTGCTGTGCAGCTCGAGCTCTGTATAGTGAGCGGACGTTCCATGAGAAAATTCTCAAATCGTTTAGCCATATTCGTTTCTGTGGTCGTCGTCGTGTATCCGGTCCATATCCGAGGCTTGTTAAATTTGCCATAATAATTTATTTTTACGGGCCTGGTTATTGGCCTTGCACCAACCCTTCTCAGTATGTCGCTGCATGCATTGGTTCACCACTTGGCGGGTGTCAAAGTAGCTATCCAGGGGTGTCACGTGGAGACTGCATGTCAACTTGGATTGAACAGGGACAAGGATCGTCCTGGCCTTCGCCGGGCTAAAGGCAATCAGAGACTTTGCCCTGTATGTTCGCACCCATCCCCCCTAATATACACGGTATACACCAAGGAAAGCCATTTGGTGCTACGTATAAACATATTCACCCTGCCACACACGTGCAGGGGATATTCTTTTATTATTTTACTACAGCACATCGATCGATAAACCGACCGGCAAGCTAAAGAATTAGCATCCATGGCCATGTTCCATAAAGGCAATTTGGTTTCACAACCAAGCAACCAACATGCCTCGACCACCGCGGTGCACATATCCCCCATCGAATTTGCAGCATATAAGCAGGAGATACTCTTGCCTTACTACCATGCTAGAATCATATCGGTCGCTAAACCAATCGACATGAAATGGGTAACCCACACCTGGCCACACACACGAGAATTCGACCCTCTGATGACGCCAGCAACGTGCGCCCGATCAGCATAGATGCCTTACGCAGTGCCGATCGGGTAAACATTTCCTTTTATGGAATTACAATATCCACGGTTCGCATGCTAATGGATACACGTCGTGAGCGTGCGAGGTAAACACATCTGTGTGAGTGCACATCCTCACCGTGTCCAGGGCTCTGAGATTATCCCTTATTAGTCGCCGAAGCAATGGATGGAATTTGGTATTCTGTCGTTTCGGTGGCAATCTTCAATCGCGAAACAGATTCCGTGGAGGTATGTCGTGTCCTCCACGTAAAACGTCGGTTTGCGAGTTGAGTGGCGACGCGTGGTGTTGTGCGTTTGATGACGCCTTTGCTGTGTATTGTCCCTTTTATTTTTATTGTGAATTTATTTTGTGTGTTATGTGTTGTGTTGAAGGAAATGAAAAGTGTGTTTTAATCTCATTCGACTGGTTTTGGACTGAACACAATCGGGGAGTGCTATTGTTTGCAGAATAAAATGCTGTAGAGCAGCATCCACGGCAGTTGCATTCCACAAAGTGATCGTCAGCTCCATTAATAACAAAGCCGAAACCAGAACTTTTACCCCACATTGGTGACAATCTACGGGGTAACTTCGTGGGATAGCAGTAGAACCAGTGCCAACGACGGCACACATACGTCCTACCCCATAAAACTGTGGGGGTTCTCTATATCACAATGAGAACCAACCCACAATTCCTACATAACTTCGACCGCTAACAGCGCGTCACCATAACCCAAATCTGCAATAGCACACACTTCCCAATACGCAACAGCACCCGTCCCCAAATCTGCAATCGCATACATCCCCAACTTACCAAGAATCAATTTCCCAAGCTGTAATAAAATGCATATTCCAACCTACAACGGAATATTAATCAACATCATCAACTACATCAAACCGCATACATTTTTCCAAAAACCGGTTCGGTTAATTTCCTATTTAAATTATATTTTTTGCTTGCAACCAAGCAGTTCTAAGTTCCCCCGAAACCATTCCGGCTCACTTCCTGCTTAAACTATTTTCTCACTTGCAACCAAGCGACATTCAGTTCCCCCGAAAATCATTTCGGCTCCCATCCTACCCAATACCAATTCCCCTTACTGGTAAGCTACCAGCGCGATGCGTTGCATTCCCGCGAAACAACCACCGCAACAACCAAGACCCATATTCCCTTGCCTAACCGACAACGCATACCCATACTTGGTCGTGTTTCCAAACCAATTTCCCCGTATGCATAGAGACAGAGGAATCCAATTCAGCCTGTACGGCAGTAATTCGCTGGAACTAAATTCTCTATGTACGCATAGCAACCCTTTTCAAGTTCTCAGTAAGTGGCAGTGAGTTTTTTTAGCTATGACTCCACTGCCACGACGCGATGAACTTCCTCTCGCTTTTAATTAGTCAGTCTAGTAATAACCATACCAGGGGACAGACGTCCCTTCACACCCTCCAGTGCGCATCCCGGAGTAGTCAAGTCGTCGAGCTCAGTGAATCATCATCGCAAATTGATGGGCGCGTATTTAAGATAGTGTGTACGAGCGCAGTTTTTATACTATTTAGCGGCGTTATTAATCCAAACGGTTGTGCTGTTTCCACGTTACCTGCTTCAGAAACCTTACAAGCAATGTGTGTGCGCAATATTTAAATGACTAGATGTTTAATACATAACTACACTCACGATTATGTGAGATTGTGACTGTAGTATTCCAGAATACTACGGTTCTTATAATTATTAACTTTAATACTGAATCTTATTATTTATCTAACACATCCTTAAAACATTCTCTTAACATATCTAACATTCTCATTTAATATATATCCTAAATAAACATCCACAATATTCTATATCAAATCAGTTTCAGTACACTTCATACATGCCCCTTTTTTCATTCGAAACATGGCTCTTTGATTTTCGTTCAAAGTTTGTTCAAAATTAAAAGTCACAGTAGATCAAGTAATAATTTGATAAAATTGATTTTGTTCAAGTAATAATTTACAGTAGATTAGAACACTAAGTTGTATAAGAAGAGAGAAAATTTCATTGTAAAGACAGGTCAGACACAATAGTAAAAAAGAAATAGAGAAAGAACAGAGTTGAAAAAAAGAAAAGAATAAACAGAAGTTATTAGAATAGAAATAAAGAAATAGAGAAATATAGAATAGTGAATAAAAAAGAGAAATAAAAAGAAGTGAATAAAGAAGAGAAATAAAAAGAAGTATATTGGGTATTAATTAAATTCGTGTGATTCGTCTTACCATCCTCTATTACGTCGTGGGAGTAATATTGGTCTGACTGAAGTCTGAGATTGATAATTTAAATAAAAGGTCCACGCTCTTCCCTCTAACGAGGAAGCACGGCGTCCCGGACTCACAACATGACATTTTATTTTCGAATTATTAATTATTTAAAATTCACGAACTTGATTGGATTAAAATTTGTTCCGAACGTGAGGAATATACACAAATGGATTTTGTAAAGCGAATACACAATAAATAAATAAACGTTAATTCAAACAACATACCAGTGCTTGACTTTTTTACTTGTCTAAAGGTTGCGGGTAAACTCAGTGCCTTCGCACTCGGTGGAATGAGTAGGTGGGTACGTCAGACGACCAATGAACTCAGAATTCGATCCAAAGTATACGAAAAAGACAGTGAAACATGGTGGAGGCAATTTAATGAATTGGGGTGCCTTTCAGCATCTGGTGTTGGTCCAATTTTTCTTATAAAGGACAAAATGTGTGCTAAAGATTATGTAGAAATCTTAAACACCGTTTAGCTACCATTTTCTGAAGAGGACATGCCTATTAAATGGGAGTTTATGCAGGACAATGACCCCAAGCACAACTCAAAATTGCCTAAAGAATGGTTTCTTCAAAACAAAGTCGATATTATGGAGTGGCCATCGCAGTCCCCTGATCTTAACCCAATAGAACACCTATGGGGCATTGTTAAGCGCAAGATCGGAAACTGCAAAGCCAAAAATAAGGATGAACTTTGGAATAATAGAAACAAGCTTGTTCTTCGACATTAATTGTTAAGAAAAAATGTATTTAGGGAAAAATAAGAATTAAAAATATACTAATAGATTTAATGCACTGTAATACATAAAAGACATACTAAATTTTTAATAAAAAAAGCGAGAAATAGTGAAAAAAAATATTGATTCCGGTTTTTCTTGGATTGGGCTCCTCGATAGTATAGTGGTTAGTATACCCGCCTGTCACGCGGGAGACCGGGGTTCGATTCCCTGTCGGGGAGCCTCTGGCGCAAGACTAATGACCTTGCCCGAAAAAAAAAAAAAACAAATCATTATGGAAAATTTGACAAGCCTCAGGACTTGCTAAATAAGGCTAATACCGGTTCCTGGTTGTAGTGCCGATGATGATGATGATACATTTTGTTATTATGTTTTTTTTTTCTTCTATTTATCTTACTTGCTAGGAAACAAATGCTTAAATTCCAGCTTATTTATATTATGTCCTAACTTACTGGTGTTGTATATTACTATACAGCACTTATTATTTATTTAGTTATATGTTACTTACTTTAAAGCCGTGGGTGGGTGGCTACTTGTTGTCCTTCGGGCCGAAATAAGAAGTCCCTTTTTTGTCTTTGTCTTTAATTATTTTATTTATTTTAATTTAATTTCAAGTGGTGTGCCACGCTTGGCTGTCGGATACTGATTCAAATAATTCCTAACGGAACTCTTTATTTATATCTGAAAACCTAAATCACAAAGTACATTCCTTCCCACGATCGTGGCTGTCCTCCAGGCAGCCACCTGACGCCAGTCGCAGTCGAAGGCCAAGCCAACGATGGAGAATCGCAAATTTTGAAAGTCTACAAATTCTTCACCATGAGAACATTTTGATTCACGGTGAGGTGAATCGGATTTGTTCATAGCGAACGCGGTGCAGGTAGGATTACTTGTGCGATGATGGGGTGTTAAATCGCTTTTTCATCTAGGTGATGAGACTGCGGGAATTGCAGAGTTGCAATTCAGGTGTGGGTACGAAAATGTGGGGAAATGCAAGATTGCATTTTCAAGTATGGGGTGTGGAATGCACTCGAATTAATTCGACTCTTAATTGGAATGACCACATATTTGAAGTTGCGAAAGGTGCAGCCAAATGTATGGGGTTCCTTAAAAAATGCAAAAGAAACTTCACTCCATCCAACCTGGCCACTATTTACAAGGCGTATATTAGTCTCAAAATGGAGTTCAACTCCCATATTTGGACGGGCGCATCCAAAACTACACTACACGTGCTCGACAGGATGCGAAAACGTGCAGTGAAACTTATTGGGGAATCAGCCGTAAGTCGATCAATTCCGTCATTAGAACACAGGCGCAACCTATCATGCCTATATCTTTTCTATAGGTATTACAACGGTCGTCACTCAACTGAACTTGCTGAATGTGTTCCGCCCCTTCAGACATTTTCCCGCGATACCTGTCAATCTGTGAATGGGCATCAGTCCACGTTGAAAGTGGACTTCAGGCGCACAAATAAACATAGAGAGTCATCCTTTAGTCGAACCACACGAATGTGGAATGTTCTGCCTGATCATGTGTTTCCTGGTCGTTGTGATGTCCAGACATTCAAGAACAATATACATCGACACCACCTTTCCTTATCCACTTCCTCTGCGTCCGCTCGCACTGTGCTCTAACATTTAAGGGTGCTTCAATATCCCTTTTTGTGCGCGCGTTAGCGGAAAAAAAAATTCACTGGGGCATATACAATACATGTATTTAAGAAACTAATTGCTATTCTAAATAAACCTCAATTGAATTACTCTTGGCGATGGGATTGATGAAGGGATCCTTTAGTTTGCCGTTTTATATGTGTCCAAAGTTCAGACAATTTAATTAATTTAATTTCAGATACACTGCGAGAGTAGGGCGACCAGATGTTCTCTAATAATCCTAATAAGGCTGCTGATGATCTCCACGCAGTGATCTGTTGCATGAAGTTAAATGGAGTCCAGCGACCAATTGAGGTAGCTGAATGACCCTTTATACGATCGATAGTTTCCATTTTTTACAATCAGTGTTCACTTGACGTTCGAACGGCAAAGACGTTTTATATCGCTCTCCTCGCCACACATTGAATACACACAAAAAAAACTGAAAGTAAATAAACGTGTACGCGGGTTCTCTATCAATAGTGCTAAGTTAATAGTGCAAACCACAAAAAAAAAAAACGTGTAAAAAACAAAACAAGAAACGTGTAAAATAATACATAATATTAATAATGGACACTACATCATGCAACCAACAAAATATCCAGCTAGGTGATACGAATAACGGCAGCATTATGACGTATGAACAGCTAGCAACAGCATACCAACAACAAGCAGCTATATGCCAACAACAACAAGCGATGATAAATCAAATGCTTCACAAAACCAACACAATGGAAAACCAAATGCAATCGCAGGTATGTGCCACTATCCCTTTGCCAACAGAATACCATACAGACGAAGAAGAGCTGGAGAGGGAAACATCTGCAGTTTATAAGAAAAGAAAAATTGACAACAGTCATAAACAAAATACAATACCAACTGTAAACAATATGACGTCAGTTCGTGAATCTACAAATGAGGTTACCAAAGAAAGGAAAATTCCCCTGCCACCACCAATCAATGTGAGGAATATAATGGATTTTCATGCATTTAGAAATGCCATTTTGTATGTAGTGAAAGGCAAAATTCAATTCAAAGCATTACCTAACAATGACATAAAAATAACATGCGAAACAGAAAATGCATACAGAGCAGTTAAAGAGAAATTACAATTCCTTAAGACGGATGTAAGAACCCAAGACTTAGAGTATCATACCTACCAACTAAAAAGTGAGAAACTATTTAGACTCGTAATCAGAGGACTTCCAGCTTGAATGTCCATAGATATGATTGCAAATGAGTTATGCTCACTAAATCATAAAGTGGTAGAGGTAACAAACATCAGAGAAAGCACCACGTCAAATAATGGAGAAAAAATCTTTAAAGCCTTTCCATTGTTTTATGTCGATATAGTTCAAAAAGAAAATAACAAATCAGTTTATGAAATCCAAGAATTATTATGGTGCAAAGTATCGAATGAACCACCCAAAAAGGTCAGATCGATACCTCAATGTAATAATTGCCAACAACTTGGTCATACCAAAAATGTCTGCAACTATAATTCAAGATGTGTTAAGTGTGCTGGGCCTCACCACACAACCCAATGCTCGAAACAACGCAACAGCGTAGCAAAATGCGCGCTTTGCCACGAGAATAGCCATCCAGCTAGTTACATGGGATGCTCAGTGTATCAATAAAAATTAAAAGCTCAGCATCCAAAGAAAACTACAGTCACTCAAAGACCACAATAAAAAAAAATACAGAGCGAGCGGAACCAACCACAATTGGTACTAGCAACACACGAATGAACATTAAACTAAATGAGAAAGCAAATAATAAAAGCAGACAACAACCTGTCAATAATGAGCCTACCATCATGTATATGATGAAGATGCTCAGTGTATTCTAGGACGACATCAAAAAAAGCATCAACCAGCTAACAGAAAGGGTAGGTAAACTTGAAAATTTTCAAAAACTACCGACCAAGAAATCCAAGAAATAAAGACAATGAGTAATCGGCTCCTACGAATAATCACTTGTAACGCAAATAGGCTCAACCAAAGGGCTCAAGAACTAGAAATATTTATAAGAGAGCACAACATGGGTATTGCGTTGATATCAGAAACACACTTTTCTCATATGAGCTTCATAAAAATCGGGGGTTATATGGCCTATTAGACTACGCACCCCAGCGACCGTGCCTACATCACTTCCAACAAGAAGAAATAAAAGAAACTTTTATTCAAGCCTCCATTGTTACTATCAACCTTAATGGAGGATTTAAATGTAGGTGCTGTATATTGCCCAACTAGACACACAATCTCAAAACAACAATTCACGGATATCTTCAAGAAGCTCGGACCAAGGTTTATAATTGGTGGAGATTTCAATGTCAAGCACACTGTTTGGGGGTCAAGGTTGATTACTCCAGGCAAGGGAAAAGAATTGCTTTCAGCCATTAAAGAAGCAAAGTGCGAATTTCATTCGTCTTGTTCACCAACATACTGGCCTACTGATAGCAACAAAACTCCTGACCTGATCGATTTCTTTATTTCGAAAGGAGTGTCATCGAATTATATTTAAACGAATAGTTTATTTGATTTAACGTCTGGCCACACTCCGGTACTACTAAAACTGAATGGAGCTGTTCCCAGAAAGAACAGAAAACTAAATTTTACAAACAAATATACAGATTGGGAAAAATTCCGAAAAGAGCTTGACAATCAGTTTCAATTAAACGTTAAACTTCAAGATTGTGAAGAATTGGAACAACGGGTACAACAATTTATCGACACATTGAAAAGCGCAGCCGCAACAGCAACTCCGGTGCCAAGTGATAAACCAGAGCCAGCAACCACTTACCCTATTGAGATTAGAGATCTAATCAAAGACAGGCGCAAAGCTAGATGAACCTGGCACAGATCCAGACACCCTAACGATAAAAAAATATTCAACAAGGTGAGCAATCTAGTTAACAAATTAATTAAAGACCATAAACAGAATTGTATAGATGAGTATCTAAGTGAACTAAGTCCGTCAGCGGATACGGATTACTCTCTCTGGAAAGCAACACGTAAATTTTAACGTTCCCTTATCCAAGTGCCACCTATAAAAGATATGCAGGGACTGTGGGTACGCAGAACTGAAGATAAAGTTTAAATATTTGCACAACACCTGGCTTCAGTGTTCAAACCACACAACATCCACAGTAGTATTGATCCTTCACCCAGGTATCAAATTGGGCAAACAATCAAACCAGTGACCCCAATGGAGATTGCCCAAGAAATCGACAAAAGTTTGAACCACAAAAAGGCACCAGGTATCGATGCAATATCACCTGGCGTGTACAAGGAATTACCTCGTAAAGCTGTCATTATGCTAACATATCTGTTTAATGCTTGCTTTCGACTTAAATACATTCCAAATTCATTCAAAGCAGCCCAGATAATAATGCTCAAGAAACCAGAGAAACCAGCAGAAGAAGTAACGTCTTATAGACCCATATCGCTACTGCCATCCATTTCAAGCTGTTTGAGAAAATACTTCTTAAGCGACTCAAGCCTTTCATCAATTGTCCAGACTTTCAATTTGGCTTTAGGAATAAATACTCAACTATTGAACAGGTTCACCGTGTGGCCACAGCAATAGAAAAGGCTTTCGAAGAAAATAAATATTGCCCAGCTGTCTTTCTTGATGTCTCCCAAGCATTCGACAGAGTATGGCATGAAGGTCTTATATATAAAATGAGTAAACTGTTTCCAGTAAACTATTGACATCTACTCGAATCATACTTGTCTGATAGAACCTTCAAAGTAACACACGATGGAGCTCACTCTAGTTTCTATCCAATAGAAACAGGCGTACCACAAGGAAATGTTCTGGGACCTTTCCTCTACCTACTATACACAGCAGACATCTCAACAACCAAGAACACATTCATAGGCACCTTTGCAGACGATACAGTTTCTTCGCATCCTCTCCATGGTCCGAGGTGTGCTTCGGAGACTCCGCTGTTAACACTTGCGCGGAGTCGGTATCAGAGACTATTCTTCTGGGGATGGAGATGTATATTTCACATTCCATCAAACGAACTTCATCTGATAAACCTTAGTTTGATAAAAAATGCGAGCTGATTACAGCGGCAAAAATAGAGCTTTTAAGCAATGGCGCTCCAATCCCACCGATGTTTACAGAACGAATTTTGTTAGAATCAGAAACGCATGCAACCAGGCGATTGATACCGCGAAGAAAGCTCACAACGAATACAGCCCAGGCGGAATACCATCAATAGTCCTTAAGAACTGTGCTCCAGAACTATCGCCGGTTCGTGGCAGACTCTTCCGCTTATCTTATGCACGGAGGACATTTCCTGCCTGCTGGAAAATCGCTCGAGTTCAGCCAATCCCAAAGACGGGAAAAAAGTGTCTCCCACAAAATTACCGTCCGATAGTATTACTGTCTATTTTATCTAAGGTAATGGAAAAAGTCATCAATACAGAGTTAGGTATTTGGAGTGCAACGGACTTCTGAATGATCGTCAATACGGATTCTGTGGCAGGCGGTCCACCGGGGACCGTTTGACACTTATAACCGATGTGTGGACATCTGCGATTGAGCGGCATGGTGAATCAAGGGCGGTCGCATTGGATATCTCCAAGGCTTTTGACCGCGTCTGACATGTGGCATTGCTTAGCAAACTTCGTTCATATGGACTTTCCCAACAGCTTTGCGACTGGACGAGGAGCTTCCTCGAGAATCAGTCGATCCGGGTTGTTGTGGACGGCGAGTGTTCGGATCTGTATCCTGTTAATTTGGGGGTGCCCCAAGGTTCTATTTTGGCTCCAACCTTATTTTTGCTTCACATAAATGATTTGTTGGAGACAATGGATAACAAAGTGTTCAGTTTTGCGGATAATACTACGCTTGTTTCCTCCTTTTCGAGTGTTCGGCCGATTGGTGCATCTGCGTCGCATCAGCTGAGATGTAGACAGATTGACTCTCTGAATCAGGATCTAAATAGGGTCCTGCAGTGGGGAAGGGCCAATCTAGTCTACTTCAATGCAGCGAAGACACAATATACAACATTCACAAAGAAAAGTGGATCATCGGTTCCACAGCTGATGATGAATGGCCGGGCCCTCGAAGCTGGGGAAAGTTTGAGATTGCTCGGCGTCACAGTCTGTGGGAATGTATCATGGCATAAACACGTGCCGAGTATCGCCTGGTCAGCCTCAGGAAAACTGAGCTATCTTTTTAGAGTCAAGAAATATTTTACTCCGGCCCAACTTCTTCTCCTATATAAATCACAAATTAGACCCGCGCTCGAATATTGCTCACATGTTTGGAGCTCAGCTCCTAAACATACCCTCGACCAATTTGAGAGCATACAGAGACGAGCGATCCGCCTGATCGGGGACTCGATGCTGATGTCGGGACTACAGTCGCTATCACATCGAAGGCGCGTAACCGACCTCTGCCTGTTTTGCAGATATTATCACGGGTGCTGTTCTTCGGAGATTCTTGGCATTGTTCCACGCAATTCGGTTAATATGTGCTCCACAAGACAATCCGACGGAACGCACCCGTTTGTGGTTCATCTCCCGACGGCGCGAACATCCGTGCATCAGAACTCGTTCCGTTACAAAGCGGGGAAGCTGTGGAACTCCCTTCCCACGCGAGTTTTCCCGGAGCGTTACAACCTGCAACTGTTCAAAAAGAACTGCAAGTTATTTGATGGCATCTCGGGGCGCCCACTCGGCGTTATAGGTTCGCCTCTCCCGAGAGAAGTCTACTATAGAGAAAAAAAAAAAAAAGACATCTCAACAACCAAGAACACATTCATAGGCACCTTTGCAGATGATACAGTTATATCAGCTGACGATAATAAAAAAAAAGCTACACAACAATTACAAAAGGCACTCAACGAAATTAGTCAATGGACCAATTAAACTCAACGAGATGAAATCTATTCACGTAACATTTACATTGCGACGATCAGATAACAATATCTCTACATATCTCAACGGAATTCCAGTTCCCAAAGCAGATTCAGCGAAATATCTCGGTATACATTTGGATAGCAGACTAAACTGGAGACATCATGTGAAACAAAAAGCTGAGCAAATAAAGCTGAAACGTAGACAGATGTATTGGTTAATTGGGAATCACTCTTAACTCAATCTCTATTGTAAAAGATTGAACTATCAATCTATCATCAAGCCGATCTGGATATATGAAATCCAATTATGGGGCTGTACAAAGCAATCCAATAGAGATGACAAATCAGGAAATTCATGATGACCTAGAGATCAAATGGATTTATGAAGTTATCCAAGAATATGCTGTCAAACACGAAAGACGCCTACATAATCATACCAACGTAGAAGCTATTCAGCATATTACCCACGAATTGAGACGGCTAAAACGGACGAAACCTCATGAATTAACATGTTAAAACCGAACATACTAAATTCGACCTGGGAGCTGAACACTGGTCCAGTAAACCCTTACACGTTTTACTTAATTAAACTAAATTAAATACAATTTAAACCTAGTGTTAATTTAAATTGTTAAGTACTATTCATATCCAATAAACGATGTTATTTAAAAAAAAAAAAAAATTTTTACAATATTCGATTCTTATTGTTCTATTTGAACAAATTGTAGGGGCAACAATGCTTATGGGAGAACTGCTTTGCTTTTTAAATTCTTTTTTTTTTTTCCTATCTCCTTAAATTACAATTCAAATATTCGCTGAAAAACATGTCCATAGAAATACTTAGCCTTATCTGATTTATTGACAAAGTTGGTGAAGGAATGAAGAAATGCATTCATGTAGGTTGATGTTAAAAGTTAACGAATTTAAGGAGGACTTGACTATCTATTGGAAGTGCTTTCAACAGTAATATAGACAATAAATAAAAACAAGGAGTTTTATTTCCGTGTTGTGTCCGACAATCTGCGATCTGAAGCCCAACGCGTGGGTAATAAACCGGTTATACATAGTAATAATCATTAAACATATACCAGATATTAAGGACTTTATTCTGATGCCAAGTTTCAATACACCTCAAAAGACTGAGTTAGTTTTAATAATATCATTGAGTAGATTTCGTGCATTCTCCCATTTACAAATACAACTTCTAATCTCGAACTTCTTTCATTTCAGACCTCCAACTTCAAAGTCAGGCAAATCCCAGCGACGCTATTCACACTGACGAAACTTCGACCCTGCCTCGCTGCGACAGTTTGCCCCTAATTCAAGCAGATTTCCAACTACAAGAGCACCAACTAATTGCACGACAAACCTGTTTAAAGGAATTCGAAAACCTGCAAAGAGACGTTCAGGACCTGCACAATCTTTTTCAAGGTGTACAGCTTCTGGTGCACGACCAAGCGGAAAGCGTACAAATTATAGCTGACAATGCGGAAGAAGCTCTGGAACAGGTTCAACTTGGACAGGAACACCTAAGAAAAGCACTCACATATAAAAAGGCCATGTATCCTGTGGTGGGCGCTCTGTTAGGCACATGCGTGGGTGGACCAATTGGTCTTATTGCCGGCATTAAAGTTGGTGGTCTGGCAGCAGTAAGCTGCGGACTTCTTGGGTTTACTGGAGGTACAGTTCTGAATAAGAGCACACTCATCGCCAACGGGGAGATTGAAGAAAAGAAGAATGAATGACAAGAGGTCGCGGACGAAAGGACGAAATGGAATATATGCATAATCCAATGAAAACATATTGGCCGCGTCTTGCATTTTTTTTTGTTCGCTATGCATGCGTCTCAGGCGCTCTTGGCTATGGAATACCAAAATCTATTAGAATTGTTACTGTAGTGAAATTTGTCGTGCAAAAATCTGAAATAAATGTTTTTTTATTATTAAGTCGAAGTCTGCTGTTTTATTTTTTGCTTTGAGGATCCTTAGAACTAGAATTGCGGCTAGAAGTATTAAAGCGGTACATTGGCTGTCGTCCATGTCTGGCGGAATCGTTTCTTGCGGGCATTTTGAACCTTTCGAATGTGCTTTGGATTTTTTCGTGATTTGAACCACGCCGGATATGATCCGAATTGGTCCTTCATGGTCTTCGTATTGTAAATATGTTTTTTGCCAGTCTTCTCATGGATTACTTCGACAATATCACCTTTACTGCGCTCTTCCTCAAGTTCGTATGTGATTTCTTGGTTTTCTTTTTGACGTTTCTCCTGTAATGAGGGGAATATTCTTGATGAGAATAGTGGGTCACCAGTAACACTTTTAAGTTCTTACAATTTTCAATTCTTTACTTGTTTTCACTTTGGATACTTCGGCTACTTCCTTCATGATCTCTTTACCGTCGGCATCAATAAGACCAAGAGTTTTCTTCAGGCGTACCAGTTCCTTGGCTGAGTTCCGTGCCCGCTTTATTTTATTCATTTCATCACGACGCTTCCGCGACCGATTGGTTCGTCCCATTTTTTTAGAAAATTACAAAACCTTAAGATATCACAAAAATCCAACTTGTACTTTACTTCTAACCAGCGCAATAGACAGGCACGTGTTTATAAAACGAATGTCTGTCAACAAGTGAATTGTCATTGAAAATTGTAGTAATGCCAAACCACCGTTTCTATTTAATAAACACGATGAATGGATTTGTTGCGTTTTGTATATCCCAGTGAAAAATGGAAAATAAATGATTTTTAATCTTAAGGGGTTATATCAGTTTTGGAAGCCAAAAAAGGCATTTCTTAGATTTTATTGCTTTACATGAAGTGGCTAACTATCGCATGCAATGCTTCTACGCCATGACAAAGACTACCAGTAGGGGCAATCAGACCAGTGTATAGGTGGAACCCAGAAATCGTCCATGTGCGGCCGGAGTCTAACAGGTTAAGACGCTTGCAACAAAGAGTAAGAAACCGTAACACATTGAGGAATGTGATCCGCAAAAGTAGATATGACGCGCCCTGTCCCTAAGGGATGAATTAAATAACAACCCCTGGGGCAGTACTTATGAATAAATGAATGAATAGGGGGCAGAACCCTTAGTTTATTTTGCTTAGTACAAGTCGTATAAACATATAAACTTATAAATAGACTTACGAACTGTCTTAAAAACGAAGGCATGCGGGTTGGGGGTGGTGGAATAACCTTAAAGTCACTTAAAAATGGAATGGGGAATTAAACAAAGATGGATAAAATACTAATCTAAGTGGTACGACGGGGAAGGGCGAGGATAAGCTGGGTGCTAGGGTGTGAGTGTGAGTTACGGAGAGTGTAGGCGTTGAGCGGGGTGGGGTAAGGGAGGAGACGATGTTTTAGAGCAGGAGAGGTGAGATTGAAGTCAAAGGGGGTGGGGTGAGAGTTTGCCCACCCTTGCATTCTGGAAATGGGTTCATTAGAGCCGTAAGACGTGTGATGGGCGGGCAAATAGGGTTGCATAAGAAACTCCGAAAATTAAAAACGGGCATACCTTTATGGATTGAAAATATAACTGTTGCGGATTGGCAATTAAATGTGCTGGAATGTACTGGAGAAACCTAGTACATTCGCAGTGTACACCAGTTGCGCAGCAGCTGGCACTAGCTGGCCGATTGTCACCAACGATGGCGTCATGGCGTCCCTTTTTGAATTGGCAGTTATGCCCAATGAGTCAGTCCGCATTCAACCGCCAATGTGTTCGCACCACCACCACTTTGATTTGGACATTCCTCATCACTGTTTCAATTGACTTCCTCCAGCAATTTACACTAGCGCTTTGCTTTCGATACATGTGACGTCTGCAATCAGCTTCCATTACGGGTACGCCGTCTCCAGCCAAGCACCAACGCTTACACAACTGCCGATCATAAGACATCTGCAATCAGCTTCCATTACGGGCACGCCGTCTCTAGCCAAGCACCAACGCTTACACAACTGCCGACCATAAGAAGTCTGCTACCAGCTATTATCACGCGCACACCTTCCGAGTCATTGCTGCAGATCCAACATAAATTGTGAAGTAAACTTACTCGATCTCATGTAGAGAAATTGAATTGTTGTGCGTTGTGAATCAATTGTTAACCAAGTCGCATCCGACTTAAACAATAAAGAATTAAAAATCTACCTCGAGTTCAGTTTTGGTTTTCTTGTGCTTTCGTTTTGCTGTCAATTTCATCGGGTTCCTCTCTACACGGGAACACTGGACAACCGTAGCGTCCTACGAACGCACAATTCCGCCCAGGTAAGGTTCCAAACCTTCAAGGAATTTACTTACCTTATCCATTACACGTGCCCACAGACACGTGTCCCCAAAGCTCTTAATCAGACCTGTAACAAGGGCATAGGAAGCTGAAACAATGTTGAACCCGACATCAAAAAAAAACAAGGAACTTAACGTTCAAAAACTTTCAGCATCGAGTCAACGCATCCATTCATAGTATGCAAAAACAATTCCAGATTACAGGCCATAAATCTTCCATCCAAAACATCTGCACGATGTTTCCAACGAATCATATCTTCGGTAAATTAACCGAACCAGGGAGGCATACTCGGGTAGCTAGAGGCAATTAGCACCTCTAATTCCGTGCAAGATCCCAAAAATCCAACAGCTAAAGCATCGCATACAGATCTCCCATCTTAAACATCTGCACGATGTTTACCAGGAATTACATTTTCGGTAGATAGATAACAACGGATGCATATGCTGGCAGCTAAACGCAAGAAAGCATATCGCCTATCCGCTGCCAAAATTGTAAACAACCGTAATTATCGCAACAAGATAATTCGGAAGATTTACAAGTCCAACGCCAACAAAAGAAATACTCCGGTCCCACGATTCCCTTGTAAAAATTTCACACCCATTAGAGGGATCTAATGGATTTCGGTTGTGTTTGCAAAAGGCAAGCAACCACGGGTTGTACGCCCGAACAATCATCTCCGTCCTGCGCACCAGATGTTCTGTGCAAACAGAAGGCCGTGGAAAAGGAAATGCTATCACCAACGAATAATGTATGCAAGATGACTTTCCCTTAAACAGGAATCTACGAAATATCCCCGGGGATGCGATAACATGCTGCTAACAGAAATTCGGAAATTCTGTTAGCAGGGGGAATAAGAAAATTTTGCGATACAGATACAGATACGATCTGTATCAGGGTATTTTTCAGGAGAATAGCGAGTCAGTCTGATTTTGATAGCCATCGGGACGAGAAGTCTCTTTCGAAGGACCAGGAGAGTCTATATCGAAGATTCGCATCGCATAGTCGAGCAGCAGGACAGTGAACCCCACCGAGGAGATCGAACCGCGAGACGAATACACTAGTAGAAGTAACCGCGACTTAAAAGTTAAAAATAAAGAGAAAGGCGAGTAACTTACAGTAAAAGCGTCAGGAGTACTTAATACGGATAGTGAATTGTGATAAATCCCAATCAAAAACACATATAAAAATTTTTTTTTTTGTTGCAAGCTCCTTCTGAGACACTTTAGGAATAACTTAAATCACAAGAAGAAAGTACGTAAAAGCGGAGACTTTAAATTCTTTTCGTTTGTTTATGTCGATTTCAATTATACAAAAATTAAATTATTCGACATTCTTGTAATGGAAGTATTGATTGCACGAAACATTTTAATAAAAATATTACGAAAGAGAAATACGTTACTATAAAAATTTAAGTGTTTAAGAATAAAATTGAGCAATAATAGTGATATTTATACACCTGAAAATAAAACACTAATATAAAAATTTTTTGTAAGCTCCCTCAGAGCAACTAAGCACACGCGCGAACCGACGACACACTTGACATTACTTTATCGTAACAACCGTGAAATAAAGCGAAATTGATCGCCGCAATAAAGGCAACGCAGAAACAGTTGCGCATCCGCGAAAAACCTCGATAGTTCTCTCCTCCTCGTACTTGTTGTCCTTCTCCGAACGGAAAAGTTTCTCTCTGTCCGCCCCCAGCACAGTCGAACAACACGTAGGATCCTCTGGTGTAGGCCCACCCTTTTACTATCTTTGGAAAATAGATAGAATCCTTTTGTGCTAGGCCCATCCCTGAAAATAAAATCTTTGGAATCAGCAGGTCGTTTTACCGCGTTCCACTTGAAAGACTTCTCAAAAAAAAAAAAAAAACACTAAACGCGAATCCCCAACACTAAAGCAATCCGCGCACCGAGCGACAGATTTTCGACGCGAAACTATTGAAAGTAGATGCCAACCACAAGGCCGCAAGCTTCGATACAGAAAGCGAAAACGTTGAAGTAACGCGAGACCTCCCCAAGTCGACAGTAACCGCTAGATCGAAACCAGCTGCCAAAAATTTGAAAATGGCAAACGACGCCGGACCTTCGCCAACGACATCACAAGCTCCTGCCCCCCGTCGAGAAGCCGACATCCCATTCCAGGCGGACCACCGCCTACAACTGCGTAACACAATATTACCGGACTTCACGTCCGACAACCCAGACTACTGGTTCGGGTACGCCGAAAGAGTTTTCAGCGTGGAAGGGATCACCGACGAGGATGTGAAATTCCTCGTGGTAACACGGGTACAAGACCCAAAATTGCTTCCATATGCGAAGTGTTTAGTAAAAACCTCATCTCCGCAACCGTACACGGCGTTTAAGGAGATGGTGACTAACGCCTATAGCGAAACGCCGCAAAATCGCTTGCGACGTTTATTACGGTCGACCGACACCTCTGGGATGCGACCATCCCAGCGCGCCGCCTATTTCCGTGCACTGGCCGGCACGGACATGTCCGAAACAGCCTTAACGCCTTTATTTAGAGAGTCTTTGCCAGAATACGTTCAGGCAATCGTCGCGCCTTTAGCCGAATCTGGTCTCGATGAGCTATCGCGACACGCCGAGGCAGTAATGGCCACGGACAGATCCCGAACGGATCTCTAATTCCTCCCGACAACGAACCCCGCGCAAAATCCACCTCTGCCCCAACCACGAACCTCCACGGTAACGTGCACTCATGCAACACAGACGAGCAATGAGATAGAACGCTTAGGCAGGCAGGTCCAGCAGTTGCAAGCGCAACTGAATAACCTCAGCGTGGGGAACAATTCATGGCCTGGCCGTGACAGATCACGGCGACGAAGCAGGTCGCGCGAAAACTTTAGACGCGGGCGTGGCAGATCGCGCACGCCAACCAACGAAAACACCTTGGGCAGGTGTTACTTCCACCATCGTTTCGGGGCACAAGCCAGGAGGTGCAGGCAACCCCGCAACTGGTCACATGTGCCAGCAATACAGGCTAGTTCTTTAAACTAGAACTGCCGACCGTAGAAAAAGCGCAAACGGCCGGCAACCCCCAATTAAGTCGCTTGTCAATTTACGACGTGAAGTTAAATATGGACTTCATTATTGACACAGGTGCGGATATTTCCGTTCTTCCGCGCTCATAGGCACCTGCAAATCGGTTGCCGGGTAAATGGAGATTGTTTGCCGCGAACAATAGTCCAATTAAAACCTACGGACGAAAATTAATAACTTTAAAAATAGGCCTACGTCGACCAGTTCGATGGTACTTCGTAGTGGCCGATGTGACCGAACCTCTAATAGGTTCGGACCTGCTGCGACACTACAAACTAGTAGTGGACGTAGCCAGCAACAGACTGATGGACCCGTTAACGTCTCTCTCTCAGCCAGTAAACGCAAAGGCGGGAGAGGCATTGACGTTAACGTGCACTGTCGCAAACGGACCATTCAGCGATCTGTTGCGAGAATTTGCGGATATAACAGTTCCGCTTAGCAATCCCCGACGCGCAAAAGCCGGCGTTTTCCATCACATTGAAACGCGCGGCCCCCCAGTGAGCCAACGCCCGCGCCGATTGGCTCCCGAAAAATTGCGCGAGGCTCGTGCAGAATTCGAGTATATGCTCGACTTAGGAATCTGCTAGCCGTCCGACAGCCCATGGGCGAGCCCACTTCATCTCGTCAAAAAGAGTAACGGCGAGTGGCGCCCATGTGGTGATTATCGAATGCTGAACGCAGTAACGACACCCGACCGATATCCGATAGCAAACCTGCACGACTATTCTTGTAAGCTGCAGGGGTGCGAAATTTTCTCGACCCTCGACCTCACGAGGGCGTACCACCAAATATCGATGATATACTCATAGCATCGAAAAACATGACCGAACATCGCTCCCATTTGAAGCAAGTGTTCGAGCGCCTCCGAGATTTCGGCCTGGTAATCAATCCAGACAAGTGCCACCTCGGAGAAGCGGGAGTCAAGTACCTTGGCTATTGTATAAATGGCCAAGGCGTCCGCCCATTGCAAGACAGGGTGGACGCACTAATGCAGTTTCCTCGCCCCAAGAATGTGCGAGAGCTTAGGCGTTATCTGGGCATGTTAAACTTTTATCGCCCAACGCTTCGAAACGCCGCACAGGTCCAGGCTCCTCTGAACGAATACCTAGTAGGGGCCAAACGAAACGACAAACGACCGATTCAATGGACCGAATCAGCTGACCAAGCTTTTCGCTTATCGAAAGAGCAGCTGGCGAATGCAACTTTACTTCGACATCCCATCGAAGGAGCCCCATTGTCCATACAGTGTGACGCTTCCGACACTGCAATTGGGGCCGTACTCGAACAAGAGTGCGATGGTAAATGGGAACCGCTGGGCTTCTTCTCAAAAAAATTGAACCCGACCCAGCGACGATACAGTGCCTGCGACAGGGAGTTACTAGCGATTTACTCCGCAGTAAAGTACTTCCGGCACATGGTCGAAGGACGCCAGTTGACGATCAAAACTGATCACAAACCACTGGTGTACGCTTTCAGAAAGAAAGCGGAAAGTTCAACCCCACGACAGGAACGGCACCTGGATTTCATCGGGCAATTTAGTACCCAAATCGAATATGTTCCAGGTGCAGACAACGTAATTGCAGGCGCTTTTTCGCGTATCGATGCAATTAAACTCCGAGCGCAAATCGATGATGCCGACTTGGCACAAGCGCAAGGAGAGGACCATCAACTCGAGTCCCTATTGAAAGCGGAGACAGCACTAGTTTTGCGTAAACTCCCTTTCAACGACTCAAACGATGAAGTCTGGTGTGGTGTATCGACAGGGACAGCTCGACCCTACATCCCAGAAAAGTTTCGAAGTAATGTGTACGAAATATTCCATAACCCAGCCCACCCAAGCGGACGCGCAACCGCTGCAGCCGTCCGACGTAAATTCGTCTGGCCACATATGGCCAAAGACATCACAAATTGGGCACGCAATTGTTTGTAATGTCAGCGTTGCAAAGTCGATCGACACAACGCGCTACAGCCAGCACAGTTTAAGCTCCCCGAGGCACGATTCGCCCATGTACACATCGACATTGTGGGACCGCTTACGCCGTCGAGAGGTTACATGTACCTCCTGACGATGATCGATCGCTTCACTCGGTGGCCAGAATCAGTGCCACTACGAACAGTGACCGCCAAAGCATTCTATTCGACTTGGGTCACACGTTTCGGCATCCCAGCTACTCTCACAGCTGATCGAGGACCACAGTTCGAGGCAGCGATTTTCAGGCAGCCGACCGATCTACTCGGCTGCCAACAAAGCCATACGACAGCTTATCACCCCCAGTCCAATGGGATGATTGAACGATGGCATCGCTCGATGAAAGCCTCACTGATGTGTCATGACGATAATCAATGGCTGGACGCACTGCCGACAGTTCTTTTAGGCTTGCGAACAAGCATAAAAGAAGACCTGGGAGCCTCAGCAGCAGATCTGACTTACGGAACCAATCTGCGCCTCCCAGGAGAGTTCTTGGCCGATGGAGAACCACCGCTCGAACAGTTGCCAAATTTGGAAAACCTACGCAAACTCATGCGTAAGGTCAGGGCAACACCGGTCGCCAGACACGGTTCCAAGAGGATATTTGTTCACCCAGAGATGGACAGCTGCACGCACGTCTTCATCAGGGTGGACAAAGTTAGGAAACCTCTAGAACCGCCCTACGACGGGCCATACAAGGTGCTGGATCGAATAAACGACCGAGTTTTCTCCGTTGACATCGACGGCAAGCCGTACACCGTCAGTGTCGAAAGACTGAAACCGTGCCACCTGGAACTACCACCAGCTACCGTACTGGGAGAAGTGCATCAACAACCAGCGGCGGCAGCCGAAACCTGCCCCGTACGCCACCCAGCAGACTCCCACGAAACGCCAGGCACGTCAATTGTTGAGAATCAACCAAACCCTCGCGAAATGGTCGCGCGCGGGCTGTCGGACATCCTACACGGACCGATAACGCGGCAGCGCGCCCGAGATCTGCGCGCACAAGAAGGCGCTGCGAAGATTCTCAATGTACGACAACCTGAAACCCCAACCACTGACAAGCGAAAAAGAACAACGAACGCGATAGCTTTCGCTCCTCTACCACCCAAACACCGCCCATTCCGGAAGGGAGCACGCCCATAAAACTCAACTACACCCCCCAAGCAACTAACTACTTCATATCGTGACTACGTCACTAGGGGGAGGGGGGTGATGTAGCGTCCTACGAACGCACAATTCCGCCCAGGTAAGGTTCCAAACCTTCAAGGAACTTACTTACCTTATCCATTACACGTGCCCACAGACACGTGTCCCCAAAGCTCTTAATCAGACCTGTAACAAGGGCATAGGAAGCTGAAACAATGTTGAACCCGACATAAAAAAAGAACGAGGAACTTAACGTTCAAAAACTTTCAGCATCGAGTCAACGCATCCATTCATAGTATGCAAAAACAATTCCAGATTACAGGCCATAAATCTTCCATCCAAAACATCTGCACGATGTTTCCAACGAATTATATCTTCGGTAAATTAACCGAACCAGGGAGGCATACTCGGGTAGCTAGAGGCAATTAGCACCTCTAATTCCGTGCAAGATCCCAAAAATCCAACAGCTAAAGCATCGCATACAGATCTCCCATCTTAAACATCTGCACGATGTTTACCAGGAATTACATTTTCGGTAGATAGATAACAACGGATGCATATGCTGGCAGCTAAACGCAAGAAAGCATATCGCCTATCCGCTGCCAAAATTGTAAACAACCGTAATTATCGCAACAAGATAATTCGGAAGATTTACAAGTCCAACGCCAACAAAAGAAATACTCCGGTCCCACGATTCCCTTGTAAAAATTTCACACCCATTAGAGGGATCTAATGGATTTCGGTTGTGTTTGCAAAAGGCAAGCAACCACGGGTTGTACGCCCGAACAATCATCTCCGTCCTGCGCACCAGATGTTCTGTGCAAACAGAAGGCCGTGGAAAAGGAAATGCTATCACCAACGAATAATGTATGCAAGATGACTTTCCCTTAAACAGGAATCTACGAAATATCCCCGGGGATGCGATAACATGCTGCTAACAGAAATTCGGAAATTCTGTTAGCAGGGGGAATAAGAAAATTTTGCGATACAGATACAGATACGATCTGTATCAGGGTATTTTTCAGGGGAATAGCGAGTCAGTCTGATTTTGATAGCCATCGGGACGAGAAGTCTCTTTCGAAGGACCAGGAGAGTCTATATCGAAGATTCGCATCGCATAGTCGAGCAGCAGGACAGTGAACCCCACCGAGGAGATCGAACCGCGAGACGAATACACTAGTAGAAGTAACCGCGACTTAAAAGTTAAAAATAAAGAGAAAGGCGAGTTAACGTGTGTCCAAAGTTCGTAAGTTAACTTACAGTAAAAGCGTCAGGAGTACTTAATACGGATAGTGACTTGATGTAAACTCGGAATTAAAAACAATGTTAATAAACAAAAGTGTACACTAAAAATAGTTCGTGTTTTAGTTATGTAAAATAAACAGACCTGGTTCACCTAAAGGTAGTTGGTCGCTTCCTTTGCCACCGTGTTTTGCTCCGCTTGTGTATTTTCCTCTGCGGTTAACAGTGTTCGGCGGAACACTGCATCATCAAACATTTGAAAACGACACACCAATCCGCCAAACAACTCCAAACATTCCCGTCACATAACAGAAATAAATTTAAAATATACCATAAAAAGCGAAACATTAACTGGGATCCACATTCTATTATGTATCTACACCTAAAGACTAGCGATTGCACACACCTGCGCTGTTGGGTTATTAATCTTCGAAGGGACAGTAATGGCGAAGACTATGTTCGAAAGGTATCGGAATGACGAGGAATGGAGAGAGAGTGGACCTACTGAGAGAATCAGATCTGATCTCCTCGATGCAGGAGCTTTTCTTTTTGGTCTGTTTTGTCGCATGAAGCGAGCTATTTCGTTTTTTCATGTTTCTTCTTTGTTCTTACTACTTGTGAAAGTCTGTTAAGTTCTTTGTAAAATGTATATTTAAAATGAAAATTAAAATTAATGTAAAAAAAAATCTTAAAGTGTTAAAATAAAGAATAGTATGCAAGGCGTTTTTGGAAGAGTACCCCCTTTTGTTTTTCTTGGTTTGCTGGAACCCGAGGCGCACCCGCACGGGTGCCGGAGGAGACGGTCCCTTGTTAAAGTCCCCAGAATTTACGGGTAAGTGCGGTGTATTAGAGAAGAAATCAAGGCGTTTCCAGGAACTCGATCGGAAAGTTGACCGTAGTCGCGCCGTTACCAAATCGGGTGACTGCTAACGGTACGTAACGGGCCGTTACGCTGCATTCAGTGCCCTGGACATGCGGTAAGCGGGTAATGATAGCAAAAACACACACCGTTGACAGAACAGCCGACACCGTGGGAAGTACTTGCATGCGCACCCCGGAAGCTACTTACACCTTGCACTCGGCCACACAACTGCTGATGGATGAATCCCCAAAATTTGGTGTTGAATGGATGCCCCCCAACACCTGGCGCAGCGTTTTGTTCGGTCCCTGGTTGGTCTGTGCCGGTCGCGGCAGATTCTCCAACCACCCGGACATTACATCAACGGACCCGCTTGATATTTACATCACTTCCCAATCATACTACAACTGGTGGTGCGAAAACCATTCGACTGCTAGCGCAAGCTACAAACAACTTTCAGCACCCAAAATCCAATCAGTATCAACCGGCGCAAATATATTTACAACAATTACCATCTATTCATAATCATCCATTTATAACAACTATCATTTGTATGTTTTGTTCTTTACACTAAGATCAATTCATAACAATTCAATATCAATATATAACAACCGATTCATCCAATAACCATAAATAACCAATACAATAACAATTTAACAATTATACATAACAATTGGCACAGCCACATAAAAGACCCCTTTCTTTATATTACAAATCCATGTTGTAACATGTATCATATTATAACAATAACATAGACCAGGGTTTCGCAGATTTCGGCGATTAGTGGAAGTCATGAGAAGACTACACAACAACAAATGCAAACAAGTAAAAGTGACATGGCCAGAATCGTTGTTGTTCTCTCCCCACAGTGTGATGAAGTATTGAGAGCGCAAGAGGAAAGAGAAATACCTCCAGTGACCACCGAAGAGATGCTGTTGTCTGCAAGGGTTGTCCAAAAAAACAAAACCCCGGAATTCAGTGGTATTCCTAACGATGTAGTGAAGACTGCTTTAACAAAAAGCCCAGAATTCTTCAGCAGTCTCTTCACAACCTGTCTTCAAACAGGATAATTTCCCAAACGGTGGAAAAAAAGCGACTTGTGCTTATACCAAAGGGAGTCAAGAATCCAGAAACGCCGTCGTCCTATCGCCCGTTGTGCATGTTGGACATAACAGGGAGTTTGCTTGAGCGAGTTGTGGGGGGTGACGGAGTTGTGTCGGCGTACGACACGGGTTCCTATCACCCACCAACGGATTGTGCACTGAAAATGTTCACGAAGGTCAAAGGTTCGTCACACCTGTGCACTTGCAGAAAAGGAAAATAAAACACACGGAGTTTTTCTTGGTCTATAAGTATTGTTATTGCGGCACTTAGGAACGGCTTTTAAAATTGAACTTGCAATGTTACTGCGAATAAGGCACCCTTAGGTGATCTTATCCTTGTAATGCATTTAATTTATTTATCCTTTTGCCACTAATGAAAACGGTGTTCGGTTTTCTTTGATAACGCATTATTAAACGTACGCGATTATTTACGACAGTGATTGTTCGATTTCTTCTTGAAACATATTATTAGATACACACAACTCTTTATGGCAACGATCGTCCGATTCCTTTTTGAAACATCTTATCAAATACATACGACTCTTCATGGTGATTTGGCCTCGTTACGCAGGGCTGGTGTGCGTCCGCCGATGGTAGAATGACGACTATATACTCGGGGGGTTGCACCCCCCCGAGCGCACGTTACGAGGGAGGGCTGACGTGCGCGCGTCGATGGTAGGATGATGACTGACTTATGAAATCGAAAATCCATTGCGTTGTGGCAGTGGCGTCGTAAACTCATTGCCGCTTCCTAAGAATTTAGTGGAAGAGTTGCTATGCCTGCATAGGAATTTAGTTCCAGCGAATCCTTGCCGTGTAAGCTAAGTTGGATTCGTTGGTTGTGTATACCAAGAAATTAAAATTGCTTGGGTGCAAGCAAGGAATATCGTTTAGATAGAATTTTAACCGAAGTCATTTCGGGGAAATGTATGCGGCTTGGTATACTGGTCAATGTCCCGTTGTGGATTTGAATATGCGTTTGTTACGCCATATGAATTTCGAGGAAGTTAAGATTGCTTGGTCACTAAGGGGAAGCATGAGTTAAGTATGGAATTGACCGAAGCAATTTTGGAAAAATGAATGTGGGGATGATTAGAATATCTTCTGTTGAATTATATTCTGTTGAGAGTTTGGAAAATGGTTTTTATTGCGGATTGGGAGATGGGTTCTTGGTAAGTATGGGATGTATGCAAATGCAGATTTTGCATGGGGAGTTGGATTAAAGTGACGCGCTGTTAGCGGTCAAGATTGGTTGGCATTGTGGGTTGGTTCTCCATGTCGTATAGAGAACCCACACGGCACCCCCCCCCCCCCCCCCCGCCCCAGTGACGTAGTCACGAAATAAAGGTAGGGCGGAAGGAGTGGTTCGGAGTGTGACGGGGAGAGGTGTAGGTGCCTAAGGCCGGGGTGGCACTTCTTGCTTCGGGGGCGCGGTGGTGGGGTATTGGAACTGTCCTGGTGACGAGTTCCTGGGTCGTGGTGAGGGCCTGGGTGCTTCGTGCAAGGACTGGACACGTTGTTACCGCGTTGATGCCACATGGGCAAGGGGTGTGCGGCGAGGTCCCCTGGCCTGTTGTGGGTCGCTTAGAGCAACAGGTTTGTCGCCCGAATAGGTCGGGGCCTATCGGGAATTCGCTCGCATCCGCAGTGAGGAATTGGCGTGTGCGGGATGGAAGAGGTTCGAACCAGGGTTGATCGCGTCCGCGGAAGTCCCTAGAAAGAAGAATCCTTGCGTGGGAGTAAGGGTGGTAGAGGCGGGCGTCCTGTCTATTGTTTGCTACTCGGAGTAGCGGGTGGATAGCAAGGAGCCGGCCTGGGAGTCGGGCGTCTTACTGGTTATTTGCTACGCGCAGTAGCCGTGGTTCAGTGAGGAGCCGAAGTTGTGAAAGGGTGTGAAGCCGAGGGGGTTGAGTGGGGGTGTCGTGTGCCAGTGTGCCGCTACGGGGCAGGGGGGGATCGAAGGATTGAAGTGAGTCGAACTGTGTCGAAAAGGGTCAGTGTCGAGCGATGTCGAGGGGGTTGCGTAGGGTCGCAGGGAGGCGAGCGCGAGTGGCGTGAAGTTGGTTGGAGTCACGTGTGGGTAAACGGGGTCGAAAGGCGTTGAAAAGGAGTCGAAGGGAAGTTGAGAGAAGTTGAGCAGAGTCGTGGTTGCGTCGGCGGAAGTAGCTAAAGGGGTCGCAAGGAGGGCGCGAGGCGTTGAGAGGGGGCGAGGTGATTCGCGTGGGTGGGTAGTGGGCATTGTTCGCCGCCGTTAAAATTGTGAACGTTTGAATGGGGTTGCGTAATGTCAGGGATGTTGTTTATAATGCGGTTTTTTTTACATATTATATCGTTTTAAAGAAAAAAAAATTAAATATTATTTCATTTAGTTAATCTTAATTGCTAAACATTCATATGTCGTTTTAAACGAAAAAGAAAATAAAAATTTTCATTTGGTTAGTCTTAATTGCTAAATATTCATAATAAATCCTTACAACTTGAACAATTACCGCCACTTTAAATTAATACTGGTGCGACATAACACCGAAGGGAAAGAGCTGTTTATTAATGTTAGCATTGCAATTATCTTCTTAATATTAAGTGTTCAGGTAAGAATTCAGTTAAATCAGTTTTTCATCTTTTGTGAATTGTAATCCATTCTCGGAATATGTTTGGTTTTGTATATGTGACGTACAACCAACATTTTGTTAAGTAGTTAAGTATTAAAAGCAAAAAACGACGTCGTACATTCGCTGCTGCAGTCACATTTCCGCCGCCGATGTGGACTAGTTGGGTTTGTTGTTGTGCAGGCATGGCGGGTATTAGAACTTGTGGTGCTTGGATTGCATTCGCCTGATTATTTTGCATTTGCATATGGATTAATTGATGGGCTGTTATGGTGATCGGGACGTTTGTTATTTCTCCGTTGGCTATGACCATCTGCTGAATAAGTTGAATCTGCTGCTGCTGTGTATTCTGTATAGTATTCACTAAGGTCGCCGCGGTTTGTTGTTGACTCGTCTTGGCTGCGCTTAATAAAATATTTTGTGGCGCTGTGACTATATTGATTCCTTGCGGAGATTGTTGCAGGTGCTGATTACTTATTATTCCATTTGGCGTTACATTAGCAGTTTGCATTTGCTGTGCCGTTTGTTGTTGCTTACCCGCCTGCCCAGCCGATTGTATATAATATTGCATTGGTTGCTCTGTGGCAGTCGACGGTACGGCATTGGCAGTAATGTTAACATTATTGGCGTTGGACGCTGATTGTGGCGAAGTGTGTTTAAAACTTCGGATTCTTTCTTTGCTGGTGGCGGCGTTGTTTTTATCTCCTCTCTAGGCACTGTGTCAATTAAGAAATCGAACTGGTCACATATTGGAATAACCTGTGCGATGTCGCTACGATGGAGTGTACGTCTTTTACTTTCCTCGGTATCAACTCAAGCGCGTAACGTTAGCTCTTGAATTAAATATTCGCAAGCTTTAGCGAACAATAAAGGTGCATCAGTGGCAATCATTCGTGTATTTTCGTCTAATTTCATGATCTTCTTTATTCGCGCCAGAGGTAATGCCTGATGTTTAGCATCAATTTGTTGTATATTTTTAACCTCCTCCAAAACACTCGGCCAAAGTGTTTCAAGCGTTGGAGGTTTTTTTACTCTGCACTGCTTTCATAAATTTATGTTGATCGGTGCTGGATGAGGAAACTGATGGTTCTACAGATTCAGGTACTTCGGCTTTAATTGGTGTAACGGTGATTGTATTGTCCATTTGGTTTATTTACGATGTCCTGGTATTGAAAATACTTAAATTTTGAATTGAATTCTCTGATTTGCCATAAGTGTTTAAACGGTGTGTGTTACTGTTGGGCAAGCGAAACCATTTATTTTTGGCATAGATTTTGTTGCACTTGCTTTGGGTTAATGTGCATTGAAACAATTATGTGCACGTGCTGTTTTTGGTGTTTTCGATTGATTGTCCGATGAGAGATGATGATAAACAAACTCGACCGAAGCTCAATAGCCGTATTGCCTGTCTTACTTCACTTTCGGATAGAGAATCTTTGTCGGATTTCACTCGGAATTGGTCTGTTTTTATTTTTCGCGGTTTCCGCTGGCGCTGTTATAGTTCTTGGGTGGAGGTTGCAATGTTCTTCCTCGGGGTCACCAGTGTGGGGGGTGAGGGAGTTGTGTGCCGGCGTATGACACGGGTTCCTATCACCCACCAACGGATTGTGCACTGAAAATGTTCACGAAGGTCAAAGGTTCGTCACACCTGCGCACTTGCAGAAAAGGAAAATAAAACACACGGAGGTTTTCTTGGTCTATAAGTATTTTTATTGCGGCACTTGGGAACGGTTTTTAAAATTTAACTTGGAACGTTACTGCGAATAAGGCACCCTTAGGTGATCTTATCCTTGTTAGGGTATTATTAGATACAAACGATTCACTACGGCGATGATTGTTCGATTTCTTTTTGAAACAGGTTATTAGATACACACAACTCTGTATGGCAACGAGATTCCTTTTTGAAACATCTTATCAAATACATACGACTCTTCATGGTGATTTGACCTCGTTACGCAGGGCTGGTGTGCGTGCGCCGATGGTAGAATGACGACTATATACTTGGGGGGTTGCACCCCCCCGAGCGCACGTTACGAGGGAGGGCTGACGTGCGCGCGTCGATGGTAGGATGATGACTGACTTATGAAATCGAAAATCCATTGCGTTGTGGCAGTGGCGTCGTAAACTCATTGCCGCTTCCTAAGAATTTAGTGGAAGAGTTGCTATGCCTGCATAGGAATTTAGTTCCAGCGAATCCTTGCCGTGTAAGCTGGATTCGTTGGTCGTGTATACCAAGAAATTAAAATTGCTTGGGTGCAAGCAAGGAATATCGTTTAGATAGAATTTTAACCGAAGTCATTTCGGGGAAATGTATGCGGCTTGGTATATTGGTCAATGTCCCGTTGTGGATTTGAATATGCGTTTGTTACGCCATATGAATTTCGAGAAAGTTAAGATTGCTTGGTCACTAACGGGAAGCATGAGTTCAGTATGGAATTGACCGCAGCAATTTTGGAAAAATGAATGTGGGGATGATTAGAATATATTCTGTTGAATTATATTCTGTTGAGAGTTTGGAAAATGGTTTTTATTGCGGATTGGGAGATGGGTTCTTGGTAAGTATGGGATGTATGCAAATGCAGATTTTGCATGGGGAGTTGGATTAAAGTGACGCGCTGTTAGCGGTCAAGATTGGTTGGCATTGTGGGTTGGTTCTCCATGTGGTATAGAGAACCCGCACAGAGTAATTGCCACTCATCTGAAACAATTTACTGAGGGGACATTGGGGCTCTCTGAATGGCACTATGGATTCCGAAAAGGTAGACCAACCGGTAAAGCACTATCTGTGGTGTGAGACATCGTTACGCAATGCGATAGCTGGAGCACGATGGCTAGGAGGTACGAAAAAAGATTGCGCGGTGGTGACACTAGATGTTAAAAATACATTTAATTCGCCGAACTGGAATAGGATTCTAGAAGCGTTGGGCGATCTACAAGTCTCACCCCACTTGGTGCGTATACTAACAAACTATATCTCGGATAGAAGACTGCTCTGTGACACATATGAGGGGCCACAGGAATATAAAATAACAGGGGGTGTACCTCAGGGATCTGTATTAGGTCCGCTGTTATGAAATATCATGTATGATGATGTACTCAGTGTCAATGTACCAGAAGCGGTTAGAATCATTGGGTACGCAGATGATTTGGCGATAGTACCGTAGCTAAACATCTAGATGACCTGGAGAATATTTGCTCCCAATCAATCCAGAGCATTAGATGATATGGCCGGACTGAAAATGGCCGCACATAAGACGTAGGCAGTTTTAATAAGCTCGATTTGGAAATAGAAGGACACACAATCAAATCCAGTCCCTATAGTTAATAACTTGGTGTTACCCTTGACAACCCGTTTGACTTTCAAGAAACGCCTGCGGAAAATAAGAGAAAAAACGGCAAGAATATGCAATATTTTGACGAGACTGCTACCCAATGTTGAAGGACCCCGGCCCCACATAAGGAAACTGATAAACAGCGTCAACAACTCCATTATAATGTACATGGGTGGACTGAAAAGTTCCCGACCTAACAAAGATACAAAACATTTTTTCTTAAAATTAATTTTTATTTTTCTACATAGTCTCCTTGTAACTCTACACACTTCTCCCAGCGATGTTCCCATCTCTCTAATCCGTCCAAATAGTACTCGGCGTTTTTATCTGCAAAATAACTGTTCACAAATGTAATTGCCTCCTCAAATGACGAAAATCTCTGTCCTCTGAGAGCAATTTTTAGGTTAGGGAACAAAAAGAAGTCGTTTGGGGCTAGATTTAATTTTTTTCCTCTCCAAACAAACCCTCGAAATACGCGTAATTTTAATAAGCAGCCGCAAGAAAGTTAAACACCTTGATTTGGGAATAGAAGGATAGACCAGATCCAGATCCAGATTAAATATCTTGGTGTTATACTCGACAGCAGGTTGAGCTTTAAGGAACACCTGAGGAAAACGAGTAAAAAAGGGGCAAGAGAATTCAAAGTTTTGGCGGGACTGCTACCCAATGTTGGTGGACCACGGCCCCACATAAGGAAACAGATAACCAGCATCAACACCTCCATTATAATGTATGCAGCTCAAATATGGGCCGGTGGCGCACAGTGTAAGTCGTACATGAGGGGGGTGAACTCAGCACATAGGCTGAGTATGCTGCGCATTCCGAATGTTATCCGAAGATGTCATACATGTCTTGGCCGGGAGGAAACTACTTGATATTGCAGTTAAGGAAACTGCTGGTTTGTATGAGGTCTCGTCGGATAATGCAGAGACATGACGAGCTGAATTTCACTTGACTCAGCTAATATCAGGACATGGATGCTTTCGGCAATACTTGGACAAGTATATGGTGGCGCAAAATGAATCACCCTATCGGAAGATGTTACAATTTTTGCAAATGGACTCGTAAGTCAATCATATTTGACATTTGTGAACTAGAAAAAATTATAAAGGTCCAAATAAAGATTTCCATCACTAAAATTCTTTTTTTTATTTAGAAAAAAAGTAATTCAGAAACAAAATTGGATGATTAATTTTGCGCTTTTTATAAGCATGTGATTCACTCATACTGCTTGTATTGCGAAGGCAAAATCGAAAATGTGGAACACGTACTCACAGAGTGCGTGAGATTCGAGACTACACGAACGATTTTGGAGAGGCATATGAGACGCCTCGTCGATAGTATAGTGGTTACTATAGGCGCCTGTCACGCGGGAGAGCGGGGTTCGATTCCCCGTCGGGGAGCCTCTGGCACAAGACTAATGACCTTGCCCGGAAAAAACAAATCATTATGAAAAATTTAACAAGCCTCAGGACTTGCTAAATAAGGACAAGACCGGTTCCTGGTTGTAGTGCCGTTTATGATGATGATGATGATGATATGAGACGGAGAGTTACTCCGGCAAGAGTAATAGAATGCATGCTGAGCTCCAAACAAACATGGTCCGTAGCAAATGATATTTTATATGAGATGATGCTGTTGTGGGGCCCCCGCCCACAGCCGCACCCAAATCTATATATAATTGGGCCAAGTGGTAAATTTGCATAAACTACTTGGCAATAATCAAAATTAATAAGTTGGCGTCGAACAATAGAGAATAGACATTAGAAAACGTTGATAAAAAGTTTTCAGTGATTGAAGAGAATTCACCAGATCTGGAACAAAAATAATTAAAAAACTAACGCCGTGGATGAACGACAAAAATAATTTTAAAAAACTAACGCCGCGAGTGAACGACAAAAAGAACTGAAAAAATGATCGCCATGGATGAACGCGACTCAAGCCTACAGGGGGATCAAGAGCCTATCACGCGCTACAACGAGAAGTGCAGAACAGTCGACCGAGAAGGTCAGACCAGATACCCTAGTAAGTCCTCACTAATATTAATTATTACCACGAATTGTTTATAATAAAATAATTATGTTGTAATAGAGGCGGCCGAAAAAACTCTGTCGTAGGAGACAGAACCACAAGAAAACCAAAACTGGGTTTGAGAGTAGCTTTATTAATTAATGTATGTTGATCGGACGAGAACCGATGGTGTCCACTCGATGAAGGTTGAATGCAGACTGACTCAATCGGCATAACTACCAATTCAAAAAGCAACGCTATGACATCATCGTGGTGACAATTGGCCAGTTGGTGCCAGCTGCTGCGCAACTGGTATACACTGCGAATGTACTAGATTTCTCCAGTACATTTGAGCACATTTAATTGCCAATCCGCAACAAATTATTACCACGAATATAGTAATTGTTATAATAAAATACATGACAATTTGGGGCAGCCGGTGACCCCAATCTGCGGGCTGTATTAGAGTGAAAAACTCTTTAAATCCTAATCGGAGACACTGGGCCAGTGGTGGGTAGAGCTCCGAGGCTCTAACATTCCCTAGACCAACCATCACCGTACTAGTGGGTAGGATTAAAGTAAATAACAAATAAAAAAATACTAAAAGTTTACAATCGGTCTACTCGATAGTATAGTGGTTAGTATACCCGCCTGTCACCCGGGAGACCGGGGTTCGATTCCCCGTCGGGGAGCCCCTGGCGCAAGACTAATGACCTTGCCCAGAAAAAATAAATCATTATGGAAAATTTAACAAGCCCCAGGACTTGCTAAATAAGGCCAAGACCGGCTCCTGGTTGTAGTGCCGATGATGATGAAAAGTTTACAATAAAGAGAGAGAGGGATAGGACAAACCAGCAAACTTGGTCACGCTAATCTACTCAATCGAGAATTTTTGCTGTTTCTTTTGTTTTTCGTTTCAGTCTGTAGTCTGCTGAGGGTTACCAAGAGAATTTACTCACACTGTTTTACACAATCGAACTTTCCGTGGTTTATTTTGTTTCATTTTAGTTTTTGTCTTCTCTTTTCTTTTCTTTTTTCTCTTTTCATTCTTTTTCAGAATTGGTCTTGCCTCATCGCCGGTCGTTTTTGGTCCGCAATTTCTCCTATACCCAAACTTTCGAATTCGTATCCACGATTTAGTCTATTCGGTTAGTCTTTGGGAGGATTTAAATAAACACGCGATGCAAACGAGAAGCCACTCGAAAAGAAATTCTACGGAACGCGCGGCGGAAGAACCTATCGTGACCATATTGGGGACGGAGAGAATCTTCGATCTAGTCCAAAGAAACGTACCGGTATTCAGTGGACAGAAAGGCTCCAATGCAACAAGCTTTCTCGAAAGTTGCAATATGACCTTAAGTTGCTTGTCCACAGCGGAGAAAAAACGTTTTCTGCATTGGCTACCCATGCGGTTGGGCGAAAAGGCTTGCCGCATATTTAAGGGGGTATTCTGGGATAGTGGGACAAATTTGAATTTTTTTTTAGAATCGTTTAAAAAAAACGAAAAATATTCTTACTATCGGATTTTTGCCCAATATTTATTTATATAACATAACAAAATAAAAAAAAATTTAAACAAAAATGTCGAAAATTTCCAAAATTCTAGGGTGGTGAAATGGGGGATTGAAACAAAAGCGTGAGTCCTGATTGACATGATTTTGTCTCTTCTAATTATCTGAAAAAAAAAAATGATTCTTAATCAGTGAAGGTGTTGTAATCGTCTGAAGAAAAAAAAAATGTTTTTCGCAAAATAGCAACTGTATGAAATATTTTTTGATTTGTCTCATTATTTTTTTCCAGTTATTAATTTTTAAAAAATAGTAGACATTTTTTTTTGTAATGTCTTGGTAGGGACTTTAGAGCGTTATATTAAGAAGGTGTGTACCGAATTTCAGGCTGATCGGTTCTTTAGAATTTGAGATATCGTGTGAATAGACTTGAAAAAAGGTGGTTTCGAGAAAAATGCTTTTAAAAATTTCAGGGTGTAGTTGCTCCAAGTGACATAATAAAAAAAAATACTTTCCAGAATACCGTTATAATTTATTTCAAAGTCATTTTTTCGAGACAAAGGGTTTGTATGGAGGGACTTCGAGCGCGCATGTAGTTGGGGAGTATGTACCGTCTATTGTTCAATACGTTGCGGCAGGACCGGTCTAGTTGCCGCGTCACTATAACAGCTGTAACTCCGCCAATTATTAGAATTTTAAAATTTCATTTAGACAGCATATTCTTAAAAGTATAAACTATAAGAAAATATAAAAAAAAGTCGAGATCATTGATTGCCTCTATGATAAGGAAGTGAAAAATCGTTTAAAGAAGCCATCTGCGCTGGCTGAAGCAAGCGGTGGACACTTGCAAATCCAACCAAAACAAAACTCGCCCATAGACATAAGCAGAATCCCAGGGTAGATCAGTGATGAGTCACCCAATTATAATTGGTTTACAATTGTCCAGAAAGGAAAGAATAGGGATGCGAGGTTGGAGGGTGAAAAGGCTCCAAAATGTGATACCAGGAAAGCCAACATTATAAAAAAAGAGGCCACGTCCGGACGCTATAATAATATCCAAAACCGGGGAAAAAACATATGCAGATATATTAAGTGAACTCGGAAATAGCGTGAATAAATTTCGACAGGACACCAGTGCCGCATTTGCCATCCAAATCAAAAGGTTGGCAAAATCGGTACGAGGGTTGCCTCTTATGTTTCGGGATTTGGCAACCCTCGTGTTGCAACCCGGCAATTGACAGCTCTGTCGTAAAGTTGGACATTTTTGAGGTTATACGCACTCAGAACGTTTTGACATACGAGCGCTATTTGTGTTGTTTACAGTAACTTAAAAGATTCATCTCGGCCCAAAAATGGAATTAAATCGTCAACATTTTCGTGCGATGATTTTTTACAACTTTCGGCGTGGATTAACTCAGCAACAGTGCATGGATGAACTTAATTCAATTTTTGGCGATGAAGCTCCATCAAGGACCAGTGTTTATCGATGGTATGGTGAATTCAATCGTGGTCGTAGTTCACTCCAAGATGAATTTCGTGAAGGTCGTCCAAAATCAGTTGTTGTTCCGAAAACCATTCATGTTGTGCGCGAACTGATATTGGAAGATCGTCATGTGACCTATCGTGAGATTGAGACAACCTTAGGCGTCAGTGGGACCAGCATACATTCAATATTGCATAAACATTTGACTGTCAAAAAAATTTGTTCGCGTTGGATCCCACACAATTTGTCAATCGCCCAAAAAAAGGCTCGTGTCAATTGGTCGAAAGAAATGCTCAAAAAATACGGTCGCGGTGCTTCGAAACACGTCTATGACATCGTGACAGGTGGTGAATCGTGGATTTACGCGTATGAGCCCGAAAGTAAACAGCAGTCGACTGTCTGGGTGTTTCAAGATGAGCCAAATCCAACAAAAGTTGTTCGCGCACGAAGCACTTCCAAGCAAATGGTCGCCTGTTTTTTTCGGAAAAACTGGACATGTCGCAACCGTACCACTAGAACAACGCAGAACAGTCAATTCTGAGAGGTACACAACCATTTGTTTGCCAGTTGTCTTCCAAGAAATCAGGAAAACCAACCGCCGAAGACGGATCACTCTTCACCGCGACAATGCGAGCTCTCACACATCGGCCGCGACAACTGCATTTTTGAGCACCCAAAACATCGATTTGATGGGTCATCCGCCATATAGTCCTGACTTGGCACCGAATGATTTCTTTTTATTCCCGTACGTAAAAACCAAACTGACAGGTCAACTTTTTTCGACACGTGAAGAAGCGGTTGCTGCATTCAGAATGCATGTGTTGGAGATACCTCAATCAGAGTGGCAAAAGTGCTTCGACAATTGGTTCAAACGCATGCAAAAGTGTATAGATCTTCATGGGGAATATTTTGAAAAACAATAAAGTGATTTACGATGATCAATATTTGTTTTTGTTCTCTAATCCCGAAATATAAAAGGCAACCCTCGTACTAATGGTGGGAGTAAGGGAGGACCAATTCCGTCATCGCTTATTAGAATCAGAAGAGGACTCTTTCGAGCGAATCATTGCGCGACTCCTCCAAATGGAGAAGACGCAAATCGAGATGTGATACAACAAGGATTTGTATGATAGGGAAACACCGACGAGAGTGGAAACATGCCTTGGCCATTCGCTTAACATGAATGACTCAAACCATGGTGCCACCACCACCACGGTGTGGGACCCGTAACAATCCAGCAGTTGCGACGCGACGAGCGGAGTAACGGGTAAACTCCATCCCCCCGCGGTGGAATATCTAAAAGAAAGTTTCGCGAGGATCAACGGGAATATGCGCCTGGTGGGAGGTGGTTTCAGTCCAAGTCGGTAAATATCTGAGATGCCTCTGGAGCGGTCCAGGGGTATATTTTGAAGATTTTCACCCCCCTACTGAAACAAAAAAAAAAAAGACTGTCTTGCAAGATAGGCACAAAGATATGACGAAGTCGATGCAGAAAGATACGCGACGATTCGAAAAGAGACAATGAGACTCTTCAAACGCAAAAAACGCGAATGGGAGAAGACTCGGATCGAAAAAATCCTAGAAAATCCCAGAGCAAAGAACATCAGAGGTATGTATACCGGCATAAATTCAATGAGAAACGGATACCGGGGGAGAGCCAAAATAATTCGAGAGGCATGCGGCTGTCTGGTGACAGTAACAAAAAATATAGTGACAAGATGGAAGCAGTACTTTGAAAACCTGCTCAATGTGCGCACCCAACAACCACAAATAAACGCACCAGACGTATATACAGCCGAGCCTCAGATCCCAAAACCCTCGTTCAACGAAGTTGTAGACGCAATAAATCGATTGAAAAACAACAAGGCTCCCGGAGTCGAGTTTGTGAAGCATGGAGGAGAGGCAACCACTATAAAGATCCTCCAATTGATTAAAACAATATGGGATAAGGAATTCACTCCGGAAGAATGGAAAACTTCAATAGTCGTCCCCATTTTCAATAAAGGCGACAGACCTGACTGCGAAAACTACAGAGGAATATCATTGCTCCCAACCACATACAAAGTACTAACAAATGGCATAATGGGAGAATCACACCGTACGCAGAAGAAATATTGGGAGACTACCAATGCGGATTCCCTAGGAGGTCAAGAAGCGACCAAATGTTCACAATAAGGCAACTGCTGGAAAAGAAGTAGGAATACGGACAGACGGTTCACCAACTTGTTCGTTGACTTCAAAAAAGCCCATGACTCACTAAGGCAAAGACTCTACTATATTGATGTTGAGCTGGGAATCCCGAAAAAATATGCCGCCCTCATTGAAATCTGCATGAACGAAAATAAAGGGCGAGTTAGAATAGAAAACCAGCTCTCAGAACCATTTGAAATCCGGGACGGACTAAAACATGGGGATGGCCTCTCACCGTGTCTTTGTAAACTTGTGCCCGAGTATGTCATCAGAAAGGTACAAGACGACAACATGGCCGGATCACCCCTGAACGGGGTCACACAAGTGTTCGCATATGCGGATGATATCGCCGTTTTGGGCGATAATCTAGAAACTGTAAGTAAAAACAGTGAAATTAACATGCAATCGGCAGAAGAGGTGGACCTAGAAATAAATGAAGACAAAACAAAATACATGATTACGGCGAGAGCAGGTGGACCTCAGGGAACACATATAAACATCAGAGGCAAGATATTTGAAAAAGTTAAAGAATTTAAATATCTGGGAACAATACTGACGGCCAGTAATGAAATGTCGAAGGAAATTAACAAAAGATTACACTCCGGCAACGCTAGTTGGCACGCAGTCAGTAAACTGCTGAAATCCAAACTGCTATCACGTAATATAAAACTCAGTGTCTATAGAACTATAATCATGCCGATCGTTCTGTACGGATACGAAACATGGCTTCTCACAAAACGGGAAGAAAACAGATTCCACATATTCGAGAATAAAGTTTTAAGGAGTATCTTTGGAGGAATATATGACGAGGAGGCAGGACAATGGAGGAAACTCCACAACCACGAATTGGAAGAGCTATACCACAAACCTCCTCGATAGTATAGTGGTTAGTATAGCCGTCTGTCACGCAGGAAATCGGGGTTCGTTTCCCCCTTGGGGAGCCTCTGACGAAAGACTAATGACCTTGCCCGGAAAAAAACAAAGCATTATGGAAAATTTAACAAACCTCAGGACTTGCTAAATAAGGCCAAGACCGGCTCCCGGTTGTAGTGCCGATGACGATGATGATACCACAAACCTACAATAGTGAGAGTAATCAGGTAGCGAAGATTAAGATGGGCCGGACATTTGGCACGAATGGGCAACGATAGGACCGTGCGTAGAATTTTTGACGGTAGACTGTTGTATAATGATTGACCATATAATGATTATTTGTAGGATAATGAGTTGTTGAATAATGATTGTGACCATCCTGACTAGTTGTAGGATAACCAGTTGTTGGATAATGATTGGGTCCAACTCAACAATATGTTTTCAGCCGCAGTCCGTAACGTCAGTTTGTTTTATAATAATTCAGGGCGACTGTCCGCAGTGCCCGTTTTGTGATGTAAAGAATATTGAGAAATGTTGAATGTTAAGTATTGGAGATTAAATGTTGAATGTAAAATATTAGGTTAAATGTTAGAGATGGTGTTTGTGGGGGGTATGCGTGGCCGACACCATACCAACGTAATTCAGCGGGAAGGTTAAACTGTTCCCCCGTTACGTGCTGTTCTCCCTTGTGTATACCGTTGTTGGTGTACGGTTGACCCGTTGGGTGCTGCAGTTATTTTTACTATGGACTTGGGGCACTTATGCTTGTCACGCAATACTCGTCCACCTGGCGAAAAAGGATTGATTGTTGTATCTTACCCGGGTTTATCTCCAACTTAGCCTGTCTGAGTGCCGTTGATCTACCGGCCCTTGGTAGTAGGAAAAACCTCCACAGGGTGGGACCTCAAATTCAATAAAACAGCTGGTTGTCTTAATTTCGTTATAATTTATTCACTCCTCTGTTCCTTATTATGGTTGGTTAAAGTCGGTTAAAGGAAAAACAAAACACACGATATTCCGGACCGTGAAACGAAAACTACACTATTCAACTTCTCCTCCAGTCGACGATACACCGAAACCCATTCCCTTAGTGGGACGAAAATTAAAATACTTTTTACGAACAAAGAACAACGATTAAACAAATTCCTTCTTCTATCCACCCTCACTGCTGCGGCTCTTCTTTTTCACTTCTACGGTACTATCTCTACTCTACTTCCCGTCAGTTACTTATCTTCTTCTCCCATCACCGTTCTTCGAGAATTCATCTTCGACGGCGGTCGACTTCGAAAACTAGCCAAAGCCACCACCGCCGAAAAGAAACTGGGTTTATACAGCGCCAGTATTTATTTATTATATTCTGGTCAAAACAAAGGCGATGGGGAAGATACTTACGTAACAAGACCAACGGGAAAGAGACCGGCAAGACAGCCGTGACGGAGATGGGAGGACAATGTTAGGTTTGATCTTGAGGAGATCGGATCGGATGGTCAAGCGTGGAAGGAGAGTGCACAGGACAGGGAACGATGGCCCAGCCGAGACGGTGAGGTCATGTACTTCCGGGTTCCTACAGGCCAATAAATAGTAGTTGCAAGATAGGCATAAAAAATAATGTTTCTGCGTAATCTGCGTCGCAACTGGACTTCACTTCAGGCAGTCATTAAATTAATGACTAACCTGCATCCCTCGTCGAACGCATTTTACGCAGAAAAGAAAACAGAATGTATTCTTCGGTCTGCACGATCCAGTAGAGAGCCAGAGTACAACCATCGTGAAGAACGGACGTAAAGGGTTGCGAATTTTAACCGTCAACCAAGCTGGATAAAAATAGTCGGCTTTGCCTCTGCCAATCGACGCGCGTTTGCTAAACAGTGTATGTGTTCCGGACCTACCCCACATCTAGGTCCCCCCTAACATCCAATAATCACATCCAATAATCCCCTTTCGTAAGTTTCCCCTCTTTACCTGTAAAAGGGAAATAAATCGCCAAGAAGCTAATTTGCATAAACTACTTTGTGCAAATTCTACTTGGTAGAAAAATAATAATAAAACGGCGTTGGCGCCGGATAAAAAATAATAATAAAACGTCAACGGCAATGAAAAATTATGATTCATTCGATGTAAACCATCGAACTAGGCACACGTATTTGAGACTTCAAAGTTATAGCAAGCCATATATCAAGACTGTTATTAAACCGTCATCAACATCCTCAACGTTCATAGTCTCATTGAGTGGAACACCCAGGGATGAAATTTATATCGATGACGAAGATACCGAAGGCTCTGGTGGCCGTGGCGAGATACATGATGATATAGAGAAAGATCCTGATTATTCTGGTTTTGGATTCGGACCAGATGAGGAAGATTCATCTACTGGCAGCCATCGTCATCGTACTAATACACAAACTCAAGACACGTCTGGAACGTCGCCATCAATTGACAACGGTATCATCAACAAAACTACGATATCAACAGTAGAAGCAATTACATTAACAGTACAAGCGGAATCGGTAGGAACAACAGCAATAGCACCAGCAGCTGCTGCAGCGACCGCTCAACGGTCAACTAAATCCAAGTAAGTGAACTACTTACTAAATAATCAAAATAAATTCAAATATATTAAACATATCAATAGTTTAAATTGTTATTAAAATAACCATAACAATGTTGTATTCCAGAATACAATCCTTTATTAAATTTAACACTGAATCTCCTTACACATCCTTAGAAACTTCCCTTAACATATATTACATTCTCACTTAATACATACCATTCATAAACATTCACAATATTGCCAGTTACAGCACATTTAATAACCTGCACCTTTTTATTTCATTCAAAACATAGTAACTTTGATTTTCGTCCAAATTTTATTCAATTTAAAAGTCACAGAGAAAATTGAATAGAAAAAATCAGTTTGAGTTAGAATCAGTTCAGATCCAGTTTAGTTTTCTTTGATAAATGTTGTTTTGTTCATGTTATAATTTCCAGTAAGTAGATATTATATAAGTATAAGTAGAGAAAAAATTCATTTGTAAAATCAGTTTGAGTTTAGCTATTGAAGTAGGAGTTTGAGATTAGAGTTTTAATAAGTTGAGTTTCAGTTAAATTTTTGAGAGTTAAGTATTGAGGAAGTATTGTGGATTTGAGAGTTTAAAATAAATATATCGAAGAGACGGAATAATTTCCTTCTTTGATAATGGATTATCAATGGCAATAAATTGCTCAAACAAACGGAGCGAATAAACATTGCAACGCGAATTGATGAAAGAATATTTCATAAAGAAATAATAAAAGGTCCCCGCTCTTCCCTCATCCGAGGAAGCACGGCGCCGGACGTCAACACTGGTGGCAGCGGTGGGATCCAACCAAAGGGTCCCTAACTAAATCAAGAAAATTAAAGAAAAAAAAAAAAGTTAAGGAGAAAAAAAAGTTAAGGAGAAAACAAAAGTTAAGGAGAAAAAAAAGTTAAGGAGAAAAAAAAAATTGTTTTCCCACAAAATAAGAAGAAACTAAAACGGAACTGGTGGGATGCCGATGACGATGATGAGGACACTCGAAGACTGGTGAGATCCTCGAAAACTGGTGGATCCCTAAATAAATAAATAAAATAGAAAAACCTGAAACGACATAACAAGAAGAAACCAAATCAATAGAATTATTAAAGAAATGAAATTAATTTAATTAAAATTTAAGTCAATAAAATTAAATAAACAAAAATAAAAAGAAAATTCCTATAGAGAAGAAAGGAGAAAATATAAAACGAAGGAAAACTGAAGAAAAAAAAAACAGCAAAACTCAAGACAAAGACTTCTATCAACAGTACAACGACAACAATTAGTAGAGTAAGAACGACTTTTCTCTCTACTTTTTTTAGGAATATTTTCTAATTGGAAGCTCTCCTTTTCACAAAAAAAAAAAATTTTTTTTTGGATAGAAATTTCTATCTATATTCTTTGAAAATTCTCATTTCAGTATTTCGACGACCTTTCCGTTTTTTTCTTTTTCGTCGAAAATTTTCTTTTTCAGCTTTGGATCCCAATAATCGTTCTTTTCCATATATATATATATTGAATAACAAAAAGAAAGGCCAATTTTTTCATAACCATATTTTTAAGTTAACCATATTATTAGGAATTGATAACAAATTTTCGCCATACAGTATTTTAAACTTTCACTATTACGAGTCCATATTACACGAGACAGGCGGCTAGGGAGGGCGGAGAACAAATCCACTATCAACCAATGTACAATAAACCCCCTGAAATGGCTCTCTCTGTCGGAATTTCTGATGTTTTCAGAATCGTCCCTACCTTTGACGGGAAACCCAGCGACTTAGGTAAATTTATTTCCGGGGGAGATGTTTTATTTAGATCCATAAAGAAGGCAGACTCGGATATATATGAAACATTTTTAGAGCTAGTCAAAAATAGACTAGAGGGTGCTGCATACGATCTTATTAGGTATAGCAAAATCGCTAAGTGGGAGGATTTACAGGAAAAACTTGAATCGGAATATAAAGAGGAGCAATCTCGGTCGACGGCACACAATGAGTTGATTTCTCTGAAACAACAATACAGAGAAACCGTCCGGGAATATGGCGATAGAGTTGCGAATGCTCTGCGGACTCTAAACTCTGCCACGTGTGAAATAACAGCAGACGCGGTGGTTAGGGAATTTTTGATGGAAGAAAACACAAAATTGGCCGTTCAAACATTTGAGGATGGACTAAAGAACGAACAGCTAAAGATACTAGCTAAAGCCCATGGGGGAAACAGTTTAAAACAGTCGATTGCCCATGTAGTAGCGCATGCTGCTCGAATGGATGACTCTCCCAGGTCGTTTCATTATAACGAAAATCCCCACAGATTTAATCGTATAGTCTGCCAAACCTGTGGTAAGCCAGGGCATACACAGGACACATGTTATCGGAACATGCAGTCCAACAATTTTCCGAATAGACAACCCAAAAAAAGAGAATACAACATCATATGCAATTTCTGTGGACGGAATAATCACACAGATAACGAGTGTAGATACAGGTTATCTAGGAATGGATCGTCTTTAACAAATTACCAACAAGGTACTACGCGAAACCCATTCCAAAATAAACCTGCAAACGCCGAAAATCGTGCTGGTGAAAATTCTAGGACCACAATTAGACATAACGATAAGCAAAATGTTCAAGAGTCGGAAAACGAGGCCTGACGCCAACCAAAATTTATGGAAGACAGACCAAATTTTTCTATTTACAGCATTAGATCTTTGGAAATAGATAACGACAAATTTAATGAAGCTCCTAGCCAAATTTACCGTGAGCCCGCATATTCCCAGAAAGCTATACATATAAACGAAGATAAACCAAACCCGCATATATTGACTCCGATTCAGACCACAATTCTGGAAAATAATTCAGCAACAAAGACTGAAAACTCAGCAGTATTAAAGCCTGAAAATTCGGAATTTTCAGAAATTATACAAAAATAAATCCCTAATAGTTCGGCTATCCTAATTGACAACCCCGACACTTCAGCAACAAAGACTGAAAATTCAGCAGTGTTAAAGATTGAAGATCCAAAAGTTGCAATTAAAATCGAAACCCAAGTCAGTTCAACAGCTAACACTGATGAACAAATCTTTTCAGCAGCAAAGACTGAAGGATTGAATGTTTCTACAGCAGATAAAACTGAAGAAATAGTTCAAACGGCAAATAGGATTGGGAACCAAGATGTTCTAACAGCTAAAAAGTCTGAAGAACTATACGAATCAGTAAATGAGAATGAGAAACTAAATGATCCATCAGCAGTGAGTAAGACTGAAAAGGTAAATGTTCCGACAGCAGATAAAGCTATGAAAAATGACGACATTAAGCCGAAAACACTTAATATTTTGAACAACGAAACTGAACACAAACACTTACTCAAACACGAAACAATAAAAAATGAAAATAATAATTTAACTAAAATAGGTATTGAAAATAAAAACTATATAAATACATTAAAAATTTTTTTTAACAACAATAAAAATTTATTCGAACACAAGATACAAAAAAAGAAAAAGTTACACCGTCATTTAAATTATTTAAGATCATTTTTCAAGAAGATTTTTGGTAATAATCATCATTATTCAATCATCATAGTAATAGGCCCAAAAAGGTTTTGGAAAATTTTCCATGAATTTAAGGAAAAGATACACACATAACAAATGGCCTTTGTTTTATTATTCAATATATATGAAATAATCTAACAATTGTAGGAAATGACGGAAATGAAAAAAAAAAAAAGTTAAAGAGGGGGACGAAAGAAAGAAAATTTTAGAGTTAATATATATATATTGGAAATTTTTGAGTTAATATATATATTAGAAACTTTTGAGTTAATATATATATTTTGAAATATAAATTCGAACGGAAAAGAGAATTTCGAAACATAATATTATATAATTAATATAATAAGTAATAAAAATTTTTGGATAGGAAAAGAAAAGGTTCCAATGAGAAATATTTAATTTTAGTTAACACATAATGTAAATAGACAATAGCGTTAAGAACTTTTTGGAAATTTAATTATTAACCATTGTAATGAACGAAAATCCAAGTCTCTAATTAATATTAATCTAACATACAGTTACAAGAAAATTATTCTCTTCAAAGATAATTTTCTTTCTCGAAGAAGGGTGGGATGTAGTATCCAGAATAATACCCCTATTAGCTTACATATCTAACATCACATTTAATACATACCATAAATAAACCTACACAATAATATATCAAGCCAGTTACAGTTACAGTACATTTCATAACATGCCCCTTTTTAATAACTTGCCCCTTTTTATTTCAAAACCGAGCACTTTGATTTTCGTTCAAATTTTATTCAATTTAAAAGTCACAGAAACTAAAGGAATACTTTGAGAAAATTTGTTTTGTTCACATTATTATTTCCAATCAATTAGAACAATAAGTAGCATAAGAAGAGAGAAATTTCAATAGTAAAAATCAGTTCCGACATGCTTAGGGGTCAGCAGGCAAGGAATACAAAAACCCTTTCAACTCCTACCCCCCAAAAACATATTCAAGTCCCTAAGCGAGCCCCGGTAAAGGCCAACACGACGCCTCAAATTTAAGCGGTGGTGCAAAAGCCTCCGAGGGGGCAATCTTCAATGCTCGAGAAACTACTTAGTTTCTCCCGCTTAATTGAGGATATCCGACCCCGATATGAGAAACTATCAACCGAGGCAGAGAGGGAGGCCCTCCTTTTCACTGCATATGCAAGACATACCCTCCACAATGGATACCAAAATTAAAGTTATCCTCTTAAATGTCAACTCCCTTGTTTCGCATTCCAAGCGTATGATAGTTTCTGACTTCATAAAGGAAAGCCGGGCGGACGTGGTACTTGTAACCGAAACTAGGTTGCATCCATGTCACCGTCCCGTATTCCCAAACTTCTCCATGATTCGAAGAGATCGAACCCTCACTGGCGGTCCCACCATCAACGGAGGTGGAACTTGTATACTGGTTAAAAGCGGACTTCGCCATGAAACTATTGACCTCCCACACCTAGAGTCCATAGAGGTATCTGGAGTTGAACTGCATCTGCCTAGTAATGGTAGAGTGAATATATACTCCGTATACCACTCGCATAAAACCAATAATGGCCCCATTAATCCCGAAGATATCGGCAAACTAATAAGGACCTCGGGGCATACACCCTTCATCATAGGCGGCGACTTTAACTCCAGACATCCCCACTGGAACAACTCTGTCTCTTGCCCAAATGGCACAAAACTGTACCAATGGTACACCGCAAACAGGTATGCCCTCAACTTCGAAATAGTTGCACCTACGGTTGGTACTCGAGGTAACTCAATTCTGGACATATTTATTGTGTCCAAAGACTTACTTCCACAAATCACTCCTCCTCAAGTTTCAGCGGGTGTATCTGACCACAATGCTGTGACCACATTCATTCGGGGCTATCGAGCATCCCGGGCTCATATCAGATACATACCCGATTATGGGCGGACAAACTGGGACAACTTCAATATTACATTGAACGATAAACTCCACCATTTCTCTCTTCCCACTGACAGGAACCTAACGACGGTTGAGATAAACAACGTTGCAAAACGACTTCACGAGATTCTAGTTGAAACTTCGGAGACTCATGTCCCGAAGTATAAACTTGAAAAGACCTATCAGATTCCCCATGACGACATCACTCTTCGTCTCATCCGGGAGCGTAAAAAGCTCTGCAGAATGAGATATCGTCACCGCTTTACGCAAAGGGAGCCATTATTGCGATCCATTATTCACAATATTGGTACACTGATAAAACAGAGAATCCAAAACAATCGTACCCGACAATTGGAAGACAAGCTTAAGGGTATCCAGATGGACCAGAACGTTTATAAAAATGTTAAAAAGATATGTGGCACTTCCCGCATCACTGGGCCAATTATGCACAATGGTGTTGTTGTCAATAACGACACCAATAAAGCAAATATCATCGGAGAGACCTTCGAAAACAATCACAAACTCACTCTCCAAGATGGCGACCCGGAAACTAATGCAATCGTTAGTTCAGAGGTCCACAGTAAGTTGGACGACTTCAACGAGCCAATTGTTGTCTTTAACCCAACTAACAGTGCATATTTCGATGACACACGTGATAATGGTCACGGTTTCATCACACCAAATACCCTACAGAGTCTGGTTAAATCTCGACACCCTAAGAAGTCACCTGGTATCGACAACATGTCATACCACTCGTTGCGAAGGCTTTCTGCCTTATTCTTTATAAAGCTCTCCATTCTGTTCAACCATGCTTACAACATGGGGTACTTTCCCCAAGCTTGGAGGCACGCTATTATTTGTCCAATAGCAAAAGTTGGGAAACCAACGTATCACCCCTCAAGCTTTCGCCCTATCTCGCTTCTCACTTGCATCAGCAAAATATATGAAAAATTCATATACGAGAAGCTAAATAACTTTGTTAGTGCCAGGCACCTAATACCTGATTTCCAATTCGGATTTCGAAGAGCGCACAGCACCACGATGGCTCTCAATTTATTTCAAAACCACGTCTGCGTGCGGCTCTTTAATAAGGAACCCACCGTTGCGGTAAGCCTAGACATTGAAAAAGCTTTTGATACGACTTGGATCGAAGGTCTCGCTTTTAAACTACTGAATACTGGCCTCAGTAGAACGCTATGTAGCATCATCTACCAGTTCGTTCTAAACAGAACCTTCCAAGTTAGAATGAATGGAAAGCTTTCCCGAACTTTTCACGCCGCTGCAGGCGTACCACAGGGCTCCATTCTAGGCCCCATCTTATTCAATATTTACACCTCCGATATTCCCCGCCCTGTGGACGGGAGAGTAAACCAAATATGCTATGCGGATGACGTCCTGGTGTACACGTCAATCAAAGGCCCTAACCTCGCAACAAATCGACTCAACCGTCACTTGGACGAACTGTATCAGTATTACAGTCGATGGAAAATACGACTTAATCCATCCAAAGCAGTAGCCATAATTCTGAGTAGTAAACACTCCCAACCTACTTCTCGATATTCACAGAATATTCGAATAAAAATGGGAGATACTACGATTAGACCACAGGACAAGATGAAATATCTCGGGGTCACTTATACCCCAAAAATGAATTTCATGAAACATGTGACCCACATTCTCCAAAGGGGCCTTGGTCGGTCTAAGCAACTGCACAACATCCTGAAGTGGAGGAACAAAGTTGACACCAAAGTTAAGCTTCTCTGCTATAAGCAGCTAATGCGATCTGGAATATCGTACGCCTTTCCCATATGGTCCTGCATATCTTCGGCTCAAATGGAAAGACTTCGGGTTTTCGAAAGGAAACTCCTCAGAAGATGCACCAATCATTCTAGAAGGCCCGACGGTCGTCATTACCCCAACTCTCACCTATACGAAGGCGCCTCCATTACCCCTATCGACGAGTACTTGCTTCAATTAGCATATAAGTACCTCGAAAACATTCAGAACAGCGAGAACCTACTTGTACGGGACTCTTGCGTTCTTGACCCTTCTCTCTCTCGATCTCTTCGGATCAAACCCCCACAATTTCTTCTTCAGTACAAAACTGAAGAAAGCACCCTTCCCAACAACATTCCCCTCTATAATAGAGGATTCCTGGACCCATCCCATAGGGTCTACAATTAACAAACCAAACACACGAACGCACAGTACAAACATACACACCGACCAAAGAGCAGATTATCAGACGCCAAAGACGTGATCTGCGTTTACTACCGCACCCAAGACCCACCGGTCTTGTAAGATTTCTTTCCCACCATCCCTCTATAAAAGTAGTTAGAGAACACTTGGACTAACACTGTCCACACTATCCTTGGATACCCCCCTTTTTTCTTCTCTTTTCAGATGCCGCGAGACCGAGCCCAATATCCTCACGGATGTGGGTGATTCTGGTTATCGCAAGATGACCAGAAGTCAGAGACAAGATGAAGGACACATATGTCCTGTCTCGCCAAATTCGGCCTTCTCGCCACAATTTTTTTTTTTTTTTTTTTTAGTAAAATCAGTTTGAGTTGTGAGTTTGGACAGTTGAGTTAAGAACCCCTAAGTTGATATAAATATATTAAATATATTGATAATATGTAAGTTTTAATATCATCTAAAACCCTTTAAGAGCCGTTGAATTTAATAAAGGGTTTTTCTTGTTAATGGCGCCTCAGCCAGTTGTAACTGGACTTTCAACAAAGGAAGGTCCGCTTGGGACGCGGATCATAATACGAGGAGTATTCTTAGGAACCAGAGCGAGTGACCTAATTGGTTTAACTATTTGCGGATGTGACTGCCTTCTATCAGCAGAGTGGAAAAGTTCTAATAAGATTGTTGCGCGTACAGGACCCGCAAAAGAAGGAAAGGAAAAATAAATGGTCCCCGCTCTTCCCTCATCCGAGAAGCACGGCGACGGACTATAACAACAATTTTGGCGCAGCGAATCCGTCAGGGATACAAATCCAGTGGTGGGAAGAGCCCCAAGGCTCTACCGTCCCTACGCCGACTAGGGGAACTAGCGGCTAGGAGAGAAAAAAAATAAGCCGTATAATAAATAAATAAAATAAATAAAAATATTGTTCTCCTTTTCTCCTTTTCGTTTTTTCAATTTACAGCAGAGAGGACGAAATCAAGGTTGGTGGGACAATTTAAAATATTTTACCCAAACATTTCCGTTGATTCTCGTGTTTATTTGCAGGCTTTTATCTTCTTCTTTCTTTTCGTTTTATTTAGATTGATTCTTTGTTCCACAGTCGTGTTGTTTTGCTACCTGGCGATTTATTTCCCTTTTACAGGTAGAGAGGGGAAACTTACGAAAGGGGATTATTGGATGTGATTATTGGATGTAAGGGGGGACCTGGACGCGAGGTAGGTCCGTAACATATGTAATGTTTAACAAAAATCATAAATATCAACTGAGCGTTTTATTTTAAAGTCAAATGTGGGGTAGTGGGTTACATGTGTTGTGTAACGTCTTAAATTTCTCATACCTATGCATGTAGTAAATTTTGTGAAACGTGTTTAAAAATGTATAAGTTTTTCAAGAAAGTAATAAATACTTGGCGCAAGGCTATTAACCTTGCCCGTAAAAATAAATTATTATGGAAAATTTAACAAGCCTCGAGACTTGCTAAATAAGGTCAAAACCGGATCCCGGTTGTAGTGCCGATGATCATGATGAATAAATACTAATTTCGATTGTTGTTGATTTTATTTTATTTTCATTTTTTTATTTATGAATTTATTTATTATTTTTTTCATTTAATTTTGTCAGTATGTTAACAGAAAGAAGCCCCTTTGAATTTAAAATTGATTTCAAATAGATTTTTATTCATACGATGATATTGCGAATTATTAATATTAGCATTAATATGATTTACACAATTCTTCAAATTCTCATACACACATGTGATGATTACAATTGGACAATACCCCTTCCCCTCCCCACATTTTGGGTGGCGTCTATGTTATTTGAATAAGTTTCTAATTAAATTTCAATGTTATAGTTTTATGGGTAAAGTTATAATTTAAAATTATGATTTTAATGAACAATTTCTTTTTGTGAACACATGATTTACTTGTTTTCTTGTTTTTTTTACATTTATATTCTTAATTTATTTAAACAGATATATTTTACTACATTATTGATATAAGTAAAGATATCGATTGCGGTTTTTATTGCATTATGGGTGTTTCCAATTTTGATACAGAACTAAAACCTAATAATAAATTGAACTTAAAATATTTATTGTAGAAAAATACACAATAAAAATATAATACAAAGGAAGAATCATTTAAAATAAAAATATTTTTATTTGCTTTATATATCGAAGATTTGAATTAGTTTTATATATATATATATATATATATATATATATATATATATATATATATATATATATGTCTCTATATTTTATTATTAAATGTGCTTCAAAACCTTATATGTTTTTTAGAAATCCGCCCAAAAATATATGTTGCACAATCCTGTTTCTTTGTTTTAGTTTTCAGTTAATTTTGCTGTTTTGGTTCTTTTCTAATGTTTATTTTTGTTATAAGGTAACATGAAATATTTCCTCGCCTCCTCAATGTACTTAATTTTTGTTATTTAGTTTTAAAAAATACGTATTACAATCCTTCTTTTTTATATCTTTTTCAAGCATAATATTTCTATTTTGTTTTTAGAGTACATCTATCCTTAAATCATTATCCTTATTTTTAATGTCGAGTAAAAATCAGACCGGATTAATTCCTTATCGTTTTACTTCCAAATGCCGTTTGCTTTGAGGTGGTTCTTCATTTATTTACTTTTTCTAATAGTTAAATATGTAAAACAGGTCAATTGGGGAAACGTTCATTTGTTTTAAGTTAATTTATTTATAAGAATTACATAATTGGAGTTATTTAATTTTTTTCTCCTATTTTATTGGGGTCATTTGTGATTTACCTGTCTCGTTCAGTATGCAACTCTCGAACGTCTATATCTTATTTGTTTAAATATTTGTTGTATTTTTTTACACACACTGTTATCACAATACTATTTATAATTTATTGTTAATTATTTTTAATACACATTTACTTGTTACATTTAAAATTACATTAACTCTGAGGTTTACAAATTTGTTTTGTGTTTTAAAGTTTTACTGTGAACAATAAATTTGAAGGTGTGGAGGAGCATCAGATCTAAGTCAGTATAATATCTACATAATTTGTTTTTGTTTTATTTTATTTTTTTTTTGTTTTTTTTTATCAACAGCGACTAATGTTAATTTACAATAGGTTTAATTTAATGGGAAAATTATCCCTATATTTATCTATTTGTTTTAAAAATTGCAATCTGTTATAATTTTTAGTTTGGTTATCAAGGTTTTTTATTTTTTTTTTATATTTAATTTATATGTTTGTGAGGAGGATGGGTTTTTCATTTTTTGATGTTACCTTTCCGGCGTGTGTTCTGCAAAATAAAGGTAACAAACAATGAGGCAAATGTTGGTTTTTATGCTTAGCATTTGCGGTTATTATTAGCACCGCTGACAATTCTGCAATTTTGCATATCGGAGCGACGATAGCGATTTCCCTTGCTATTGTAGTCGCGAACCTTATTAGCACGCTTAATAGATCCACGGCAAACGGTTTCACGCATGCGTTTTTCATAACTCTGAAATAATAAAGAATAGTATTAAAAATAATTATATATGTAAGATATGAGTATAATAAAAAGTGTCATGTTTGGTATCTTGGAATTATAAATTTTAAAATTAAAAATCCTAAGTTTTTTAAAAAGCCGAATCAATATTAAAATATGTTGTCGCCTTTTAAAAACGTATGGAATCTTAATAACACTAACGTAAAACAGAAGTATCTAAAATTAACAACAAAACAAATCAGTGGGTGGGAAGAGGGCACCGTCGTGGTCTGTGTCTGGCGGCTGTCTTGTGACAAACAGAACCGCTCACATTCAGTCTGAAGTCGCGTGAAAACCGCCAACGAGACACCACGTGCGCTTCTGCCTCGTGATCCGTACCATCGGATCAATTGTGCAATCCGTTTTGGGATTCTTAGATAAACATAAGATACCCAATTGCATTATCGGTTCGGGCGTGAAGTCTTACTGTGAGATCCTAAACAAACAAACGGATCTTCACACACGGGTTATGTCAACCATACCTACCACCCAAGCGTCTGCTAATTGAGGCTCAAGATAAGAACATCAAAAGCCTAACCGCAAAACATGCCGAAAATAAAAATAGAAATAATTTCCTCTAAATGAATGGTAACATTATCTTAAATCCTATTTACACTGCATTCGCACATTGTAAGCAATATTTCAGTTCTATTCTTCTATCTTATGTTATCTCAAATGTAATGAATACTCAAACTCAATTCCTCGATCCTATGTTATCTTGAATATGTATACAATACCCAAATCCAATTCGCTTCATGAATCGTTATCTCGAATATGTAAACACTAGTCGTGTTTTCGAGTTAGAATAGTTTTCAAGTGAAAAATGAAGATCAGTCGTCCCCTAGCCTCCGAGCAGTTTAAAATAAAGTAAACTTAGTTTTAAGTACATAAATTTATATAAATCAAAGTAATATTAAGAATAAAATAAAAGTTGTGTTTTCGTGAAATAATTTAATAAAACCCACATTTATCTCACGCGTCCGAGTGCAGTGCAAAGTTTTCTGTGCGATCTTATGCAAACAAACGGATCTCCACACACGCGACTTAGTGCTATGAACAGTGAGAGAATATACACACGAGTGATGTGCAGTGCGGGAAAACTCTCTACCCTTTCCATCCCTTGTGTCTGTTTTCCCTTTTTCGCACCTCTGTTTGCGTCCCTCAGACATCGATAATCTCGATTGATTAATAATCTTTGGAGAGTTTTTTGTGTCTGAGTGGCATAATGTTCATCATGGAAGGGATGTGACCTGGATTTCGGCACGGATCTAGTGGGGCACCTACTACAAGGGCACAACACCTGTAGTGGTTGCTTTCGATTATCTATTGCTGGTCCACTTGCATCCTTTCCCGAGCCGGTATTGGTTTTCTGTGTCAGGCCATTTCAATGGAGCGGGAGTTTCGCGTTGATTTGTGTAACATTCGCGACTTGAAATGCAATTTCTCTTCTGTGTCTGCCCACGTTTCTAACCAGAAACCAACTATTCTTGCACTTATCGAAACCCAAGTAATTACTAATACAGATATTTCCGATTTTAATCTACCTGCATATATGTAACTTAGTGCCTCTGTTCTTTCCACTTCGTGATGTGTGGCTAACATACATACGAAATGATATTGCTTATCAGCTTCTGCCACAATATAGGCTCTGTTCCAATTTAGAGAATTTAATTTCTCTTGGCTAAAACTCGACGTTCGTAAGCATATCATGCATTACTGCTTTCTTTACAGAAGCATAAACTTAGATAGAAGCGCATCCTTTCACGAATTTGATGCTCTGTCTGGATCAATCGATAGGATCTTGACCCTATATCCGCACACTGAAATCGTTATTGCGGGTGATTTTAATGTGCATAACTCTCAGATCACCTTCTAGTGATGGGCAAAATTAGAAGTCGGCTTGCAGCAAACCCACATGGACAGTCAGGAGAGACGAGCAAAAAGTTCGAGATTGATAAACTAAAAGACCTACGTAAAAGGGCGGAATATCAAGACGAACTAACGAATAGATTTAGCATCCTAGAGAATGACAGTAGTGAGGAAGACGAAGCCAATAGTGTGGACACTAAATGGGCATCGATCAGAGACACAATCAAACAAACAGCCCAAAAGGTATTAGGATTTAAGAAAACAACTAAGTCCAAACCTTGGTTTGACGATGAGTGCAGGGCAAAGATCGAAGAACGTAAACGCCTCAGAATGATCCACTTAGAAGCATATGATGAAGTCAACGCAGTAAGATACGCGACAATTCGGAAAGAAACAACTAGACTTTTCAAACGCAAAAAACGCGAATGGGAGAAGACTCGGATCGAAAAAATCACAGAAAATGCCAGAGCAAAGAACAGCAGAGGTATGTATACCGGCATAAATTGAATTAGAAATGGCTACCGAGGGAGAGCCAAAATAATCCGAGACACAAACGGCTGTCTGGTGACAGAAACAAAAAATATCGTGACAAGATGGAACCAGTACTTTGAAAACCTGCTCAATGTGCGCACCCATCAACCACAAATAAACGCACCAGACGTATATACAGCCGAGCCTCAGATCCCAAAGCCCTCGTTCGCCGAAGTTGTAGACGCAATAAATCGATTGAAAAACAACAAGGCTCCCGGAGTCGACTGCATACAGGCAGAGTTTGTGAAGCATGGAGGAGAGGCAACCACTATAAAGATCCTCCAATTGATTAAAACAATATGGGATAAGGAAGTCACTCCGGAAGAATGGAAAACTTCAAGACGTACATACAGCCGAGCCCCAGATCCCAGAGCCCCCTTTCGACGAAGTTGTAGACGCGATAAATCGACTGAAAAACAACAAAGCCCCCGGAATCGATTGCATACCGGCAGAGCTTGTGAAGCATGGAGGAGGGGCAACCGCTCGAAAGATCAACCAACTGGTTAAAATACGGAAGTCATTCCGGAAGAACGGAAAACCGCAATAGTCATCCCCATTTTCAAAAAAGGCGACAGATCTGACTGCGAAAATTACAGAGGAATATCATTACTCCCAATCACATACAAAATATTAAAAAATGTCATACTGGAGAGAATCACACCGTACGCAGAAGAAATACTGGGGGACTACCAATGCGTATTCTGTAGGAACCGGTCAACGAGCGACCAAATGTACACAATAAGGCAACTGCTGGAAAAGAAGTGGGAATACGGAGAGACGGTTCACCAACTCTTCGTGGACTTCAAAAAAGCCTACGACTCTGTCGCAAGGCAAAGACTCTACCATATTGTGGTTGAGCTGGGGATCCCGAAAAAATATGCCGCCCTCATTCAAATTTGCATGAACGAAAACAAAGGGCGAGTTAGAATAGAAAACCACCTCTCAGACCCATTTGAAATCCGGGACGGACTAAAACAAGGGGATGGCCTCTCACCATGCCTTTTTAACCTTGTCCTCGAGTATGTTATCAGAAACGTACAAGACGACAACACGGCCGGATCATCCCTGAACGGGGTAACACAAGTGCTCGCGTGTGCGGATGACATCGCCGTTTTGGGCGATAATCTCGAAACTATAAATAAAAAGTGTGAAATCATCATGCAAGCGGCAGAAGAGGTGGGCCTAGAAATAAACGAAGACAAAACGAAAAACATGATTACGACGAGAACTGGTGGACCTCAGAGAACATATATAAACGTCAGGGGCAAGATATTTGAAAATGTCAAAGAATTTAAATATCTGGGAACGATACCGACGACCAGAAACGAAACGTCAAAGGAAATTAACAAAAGACTACATTCCGGCAACGCTAGTTGGCATGCAGCCAGTAAACTATTAAAATCCAAACTGCTATCACGTAATATAAAGCTCCGTGTCTATAGAACCATAAACATGCCGATTGCTCTATACGGATGCGAAACAGGGGCTCTCACAAAACGGGAAGAAAACAAATTCCGCGTATTCGAGAATAAAGTTTTACGGGGTATATTTGGCGGTAAATACGACGAGGAGTCAGGACAATGGAGGAAACTCCACAACCACGAAATGGAAGAGTTATACCGCAAACCTACAATAGTAAGAGTGATCAAGTCGCGAAGATTAAGATGGGCCGGACACGTAGCGCGAATGGGCGATGATAAGACCGTGCATAGAATTCTTGACAGTAAACTAACGGGGAAGAGACCGACAGGACAGGCGCGACGGAGATGGGAGGACAATGTTAGATTGGACGTCGAGGAGATCGGATCGGATGATCGAACGTGGAAGGAGAGCGCACAGGACAGGGAACAATGGCGGAGCCGAGTCGGTGAGGTCATGAACTTCCGGGTTTCTACAGGCCAGTAAATAATAATAAAAATAATTCTCAGTGGCTTCCTTACTCCGGAACAACAACAACCGAAGGTCAATATGTCCAGCTTTTTGCTGATTCAAATAGCTTAACTCAACTTGCCAATGATCCAACATATATGGTCATTTCGCCAACACACTGGACCTGTTTTTCTCACCTCCCACCCAAACAAATACATAATTGAAGTTTCTTCGCCCTTGGGCACTTCAGACCGCTGTGTCGTGTCAGCTAAATTTCCTCTAACCAACAGTAACGTTAATGAGAAAGCTCCCAAAAGAACAGTATGGTTCTACGAGAAAGCCAACTGAACAGGTCTGAACGACTTTTTTGGGGGTTTAAATTGGTCGTTATTTTTCCTCCATAACGTGTTGACTCTATGGCATGCGGACCTTTATTCCACACAGAGTAAAGAGTATCACACCCAAGAGAAATGTGTGGCTCGATTCTGGGTGCAGAGAAGCCATTAAGGCCAAAGAGTTGAGCTTACGGTTGTATAAATAAAAAAATACTGAGGAAAACCGGAAAAGATTTAAGAGAGCTAGGAATGACTGGAAGTTCTTGCATGACCAGAGATAATTAGTTATTTCACCGGATATTAAAAGAACGAACGTTTTTATTTATCAAAAACCTACAGTCCTTTATTCGATAAATCAAACTTAACGTTTCTATCCTATGGTTATCTGCAAGTGTAGATATTTTCTTATCTTGGGGTTTGTGTGAATCGTTAACTCTCCCTGGTGTTAAACAAAATCATCCCGATTTTTCGCTTGGAGTCTTTGTTGGCCTTTATGAGATGCTTCATCAAACTTTTCAATTTTTTTCTTGTTTCTTAAATTCTCAAATACATTTAGTAAATTTACAAATGATTATGACCACAGTTATAATTAGTACAATAAACACAAAAATTATGATTGCGCTCTTAGTTGGGTGCTCTTCAATTGGTATTAAACATCGAGTTAATATTTGAAAACTTTAAATTGTTATTGTTTGACAGTTTTTTTTTGATTGATAAAATTTTTAGTTAATTTGCTATATATAGGTTTTACAATTCTTTTGCGTAAGTTTTCATATTGTGACGCATATGACAATCAGTACTAGAATATTCTAGAGAGTCCGAAACAGAGTACTAGAATATTATGTAAAGTAATGGAAAACTGGAGACCGTGAACAGTAGAACATTCAAGACTATGGAACGGACGGAAACGAAACGCCGAATCAGAATAAGGAAACAGTATAAATACGTCGCACACAGATCATGGGGAGGAGTAAGTAGTAGAAAGTGAAGCAAGCGATAAGTGCGGTAGTAAGAAGTTATAAGTAGGGAGTAATAAGTAAGAAAGTGAAGCAAGCGATAAGTACAGAATATAAGTACGGAAGCGATAAGTCAAGAAATCGTTGTGTACGGTAAAAGTAACGGTTGTTATTAACGGACTAATAAAGTGTTATACTAATTCAAAATCGATTTAACGGCTCTTATTTATTAAAAATAATTAATCCAGCGAACCCTAAGCTCGCTACAATATTTTATTTTATCTATAGTTTCATCAGATGTTGATGTTGTATGTGGCAAATTAAGTTACCCAAAAAATGTCCGCAATTTTTAATTCTAACATAACATTCTCTGCATAATGCGATCGTATTATCTGTTTTAATTTTTCCGTGTAGGAATCCTATTGGTGTGAGTTTGAATAATACACATAATTCTTTGATTACCGGGTATTTGTAGATTGTAACGAAGCTGTCATCTATTCTTACCATGTTAAAATACGAATATTCAAGTACGTTTATTAATGGAACTTGCTTGTCTTCTACTTTCAATAACCCTGCCACATCATTCAAGTCTAACGTTTCTAACAAGATTGGCCTTGCTACTTAATCGAAGTTGGTCGTGAATCTGTTCTAACAGGAACCTTCTCTGAGAGTTCTTTACGTCTAACGTCTTTAATAGATTTTCAAAATGTTTATAAGATTTGTGTTGGGGATTCGCCATTAAAACAACCAGCGAATTCGCAATTAAAAATCTGTGGCACCACCCGAAAAAGATATGTGGCATCACCTTCAACAATGTCAGCAATCAGCTGACATTTATGAATTTTTTGTTGGTTGTCACTTGACAACCATCTTTACTTTTTATTTTTCTTCTTTATACATCATTTCCCGCATTCAGATCACCTTTTTTTGTAATCATCAAAAATCAAACCAATCAGACAAAATAAAGACCATATTATAATTGATAAAAACGAGTCCCATCATCGGGAGGATTCAATTTAGGTGCAAAAGGAAATCTTTTTTCAGTTCGTTCACTTTATTTACACTTGATTCCAGCGGATATCAATTGTTCCGGACGTCCTTCCCACGGAGTCAGCTTCATTACACGGCACAAGAACGGATCGTTGTTCTTGACGCCATTTCAAACGATTTGCAGAACGCAAATCAAACATATTTTTGGTCCTTCGAGCCGGATCCAGTCTGTGGATCCAGATTCACTGCTGCCAGCTCGTGGCATATAAGACGGTCGCGGGACATTCAAGTCCAGACACAAAGACCTCAAAGATTGTGGTATATTCTGTTAGTGAAAAGTGTAGTGAAAGTGAATAAAACCTCCAACACAATGAACTCGACGATGGCAACAGCAGTGCATTCCACCGCCCAGTGAGTGGCCACTGCCAGGGATCCATCTGTGGATCAAACCGATGTCCAACAAACTGACAAAGAGCAATTCGATTATAATCACACTGCGAACCAGTTCGCATAGCAACCACCGGATCCAGACATACGGATCATCCAACCAGTTCGCGGCGCAGCCTGTCGGAACCCGCTGCTCCGAATGCAGCCCCCGTCCAGCCTAAGGACCTAAACCCAGCCAGCTTAGTGGCGCATCAACAATCTGCCCAGTGCAGCTATAGACAACCGCCCAGGTTCTCAGGTATGAGAATTTCCGATTTCCAACTAAATTACCGCCACCAAATTTGTGGCAAACAGAAACTGACTCCATCAGCTACCACTACATCGCGTCCAGTTCGAGACACAATGACGGCCAGATCTGTGGATCAGCTACCACCAGTTCGAGGTGCAGCCCGGGATCCAGATCTGTATCGGCAACCGTCGCCAAGTTCGTGGTATCCAAATCCCACGGAAATGTCGGCACCAATGTCAGAGAAGTATCGAATGACAAAGTCTACATTGGCGGAACAGCTCATCAATGCCCAGTTAACCGCACAGGAAGAAATGATGGGAACTTTCACTAAGTTCCTCAAGAGAGGGCCACCGACGTTGGCCACCGTGGAGGCGCAAGAACGAGATCTCCATCGGCGTTGGGACGAGATGCAGAATCGGCATGAAGATCTCATATGCCTGATCACTCCATGGACGGCCATCCGTCAGCAGTATTTTGAAGAGCGGTTCATCGACCAGGCCGAAGAAACATACCTCATTGAGGCCACGGAGCTTGCTGAGGTACGGCACGCACTGATCGCCAACCGCCCGACCAGTTAAGCTTTTTGTAATTTGTCGCGAATCTCCTCAGGCTGAATGTGTATCGAGTTAAAATGAATTTCTCGCCGTTTAAATCGAGTAACTGAATGTTGTTGTTAATTTCTGATACTGCTGTTAAAATTTCCTCGGTTGTATTAGTACCGTTTTGGATTGTGAAAATTCGGGTCAATTCCGAAATTGTACTGTGGGCTCGTTCCACTTGCCCATTTGCTGTCGATCGGTACACCGGTGTTTCAATTTTTTGAATGGCTCTTTTTATACACATTTGTTTGACCATTGCGGTATTCAAGCATGGTTCGTTATCGGTCATAAGTCGTTTGCATGTGGGAAAATTGTTTGTCAGACATTCCTCTAACTTTAGGCCCATTCTTTCTCTGATGTCGCATTCTCTGATTACTATGTATTTCGAGAATTTGTCTATTAAAGTTAAGTATGTTCTCTTGTCGTTGAAATACAAATCAGCATGAATGTATTCTCCGGCTTTTTCTGGGATTTCTGAATCTCTTAAAGGCTGTTTAGTTGGGATTCTTTCATACCTACCGAATAGGCATGCTGTGCATTTTTTGTTAAAAGTTTTACAGTTAGCTTTAACTTCTGGCCAATAGTATTTTTCCATGATTTCTTGGACGTTATTCTTGTAACCTCTATGAGCTCTGTTATGAGTATTTTCTATTATTTTCATTTGCTGGTTAATATCTGTTACATCTTCTAATTCGTTAGGAGTTAATACAAATTTGTAGTGAGAAAAAACCTCTGTTAAAATGGGTTTGATTCTGTGTAACAATTCGTATCCTATTTTTACTGCGGTCACTCTATTGGGATCTAAAATTTCTCTTAACCTGTTTGTTAGTTGTTGTTCGTCATTAAATTTTATTATGTATCTGGTTTTCTTGGGAAATGGGTGTTTTTAATTTTTCGTTTGCTGAGCTATCTGTAGAATGTTCTGAGGATAATATTGAAGAATTTATCTTTTGTCTGGACAAAGCGTCAGCGACTACATTCTGTTTTCCTGGTTTATATACAAGTTTCGCTCCAAAGTGCTCTATAATTCCTTTCCATCTCATTAATTTATTATTTGGATTTTTATCGGAAATAGCTAAAGTTAAAGATTGATGATCTGTGTAGATCGTAAGGCCAGCTACTCCATAAATATAATTTCTCAATTTCTGTAATGCCCAAATTATGGCTAGAGGTGCCTTTTCGTTAGTACTATACTTTTCTTCCGTTTTACTGAGTGTTCTTGATAAAAAATGTATCGGTTTCCCATTTTGACCGAGTACAGCTCCAATAGCTACGTTGGATGCATCGGTGGTCAGTTCAAAAGGTTTCTTGTAATCTGGTTGAAACAATTCTACCTGTTCACGAAGGTGTGCTTTCAAGCTATCTATGGCTTTTGTTGCTGGTTCATCTAATTTAATTTCAGTATTCTTACTTTTGTTTTTATCTACTTGTCCATTATTTCCTCTTAAATGAATTGTTAAAGGTTTGGCTATGCCCGCGTATCCTTTTATAAACTTCCTATAGTACCCTGTTAATCCTAAAAATCCTCTTAGTTCTTTCAGAGTTGTTGGTATCGGATATTTATTGATTGTTTCAACTTTCTCAGGGTTTGTAGAAATTATATTATGTTTGATAATAAGACCTAAATATTCTACTTCAGTTTGAAAGAATTTCGATTTTTCGTTAGATACTTTTAATGTTGCTTTATTTAAGGCTTCGAAAATTGTTCTGATCTGTTGCATGTGTTCTTCTTCAGATGAAGAATATATTAACACGTCATCGATGTACACATATGCGAATTTACCTATGAATTCACGTAATATGTCATCTACACATCTCTGAAAAATTGATGAATCGTTAACTCGCACTCAAAGAGCTAAACGCACACAAATCCGCTGGTCCGAGTGACTTTTCTCCAATCCTCTTGAAGAGATGTTCCTCTTTACTCTCTAAACCACTGCGAAAACTCTTCCATTTGTCTTATTCTACTGGCCGTTTCCCAAATAGATGGAAGTCAGCGAACATTCAGCCCACGCCCAAAAAGGGTGACAAATCATCCCTTTCTTCTTATCGACCCACAGCACTAACTTCTATTCTCTCCAAGGTAATGGAATCTCTGATCAACCGTCAACTTTCGAAATATCTGGAATCAAATGACCTCCCCAATGACCGGCAATATGGCTTGCGTAGCAACAGGTCCACAGGAGATCTGATGTCGTCGTACCTTACCGAGCCATTCCATCCACTACCTCGGTGAAAGCAAGGTAGTCGCATTGGATATTTCAAAAGCCTTCGACAGAGTTTGGCATCCAGCCCTTTTGTCAAAATTGCATTCATATGGATTGGACAATTCCCTGATCCAATGGTCAATCTTCTGGCCGTTCAATCTCCCATCAAATTAATGCAGGTGTTCCCCAGGGCTCGGTACTCTCACCCACTCTCTTCCTCATCTTTATAAATGATCTCTTGTCAATTACTCACAACCCAATTTACTCGTTTGCTGATGATAGCACTTTGAGTTTCCCATACTCATATTAACATTCCCGTCCAAACTCTTCGAACGTCACTACCAACCAGCAACTTATGCTTGATACATTGAATTCAGACCTCAACAAGATATACCAGTGGGGATTATCTAACCGAGTAGAATTCAATGCCTTAAAAACTCAGTGCTGCCTCTTGTCGTCAAAGGCGAACCCCAAAGTAAATATACTGTCTATGAACGGCACTTGCATCGACGAAGTCAAGGAACTATATATCCTCGGCACTCGAATTAATTCGACTCTTAATTGGAATGACCACGTATTTGAAGTTGCGAAAAGTGCAGCTAAATGTATGGGATTCCTTAAGACATGCAAAAGATACTTCACTTCATCCAACCTGGCCACTATTTACAAGGCGTATATTCGTCCAAAAATGGAGTTCAACTCCCATATTTGGTCAGGCGCTTCCAAAAGTGCACTACAAGTGCTCGACAGGATACAAAAACGAGTGCTGAAACTTATTGGGGACCCGGCCGTAAGTCGATCAAATCCGTCGTTAGAATACAGGCCCAACGTATCATCCCTATCTCTTTTCTATAGGTATTATACGGTCGCTGCTCAACTGAACTTGCTGAATGTGTTCCGCCCCTGCAGACATTCTCCCGCGATACCCGTCAATCTGTGAATGGCCATCAGTTCACGTTGAAAGTGGACTTCATGCGCACAAATAAACATTGAGAGTCATTCTTAGCCGAACCACACGAATGTGGAATGTTCTGAATGATCATGTGTTTCCTGGTCGTTGTGGTGTTCAGACATTCAAAACCAATATACATCGAGACCTCCTTTCCTTATCTATTTCCTCTCCATCCGCTCGCACGGTGCTCTGACATTTAAGGGTACTTCAAAATCCCCTTTTGTGTTAGTGTAAAAAAAAAAAGCCAGAGAAGTCTATCAAATTTGGAACCTTATATCTGTCCATTGGAGGGAACGTTGCCTTGCATCATGAATGGATCCCCCGTTTTCCTTCGTTGATGACTGAAAACGAACCTCCTTGCTGAAAACAAATTACTATCAGCCGAGTTTCTCGTCTATTAGGATCAGGGTTTCTATGAAAGTTGGAAGTTGGAGTTACGCTTAAAATGGTACCAAACTATAGACCAAAACGAAATAAATTGACCCAAATTGGATAATCCGATCATGTTAAATGAAGTCTTAAAATAAGCGTAAAAATAATGGATTTCTTTTTTCCTCTCAATGAAAGTTGAATTTTTTTTATTTGATTGTAAATGTATAATGAATAGTCTTACTTTTTGTGATGCCCGTACCAGGTACTCCATTTTATTTTCAACTCTTTCGAGATTTTGATCACGATGTCTGCGTTCTTGCCGCCTTGGAGTGGGTTGGATCTATTGAAGAAATAATATAAGTGCTCACCCAACTACAATAAAATAATTTTAATTAAAAACTTACTTGAACAGGTGATTGTTCTACGATTTCAGTGTTACTTTCATCATCAAGAGATTCCGTTGCGAGATCAATATCAAAAAAGCTTTCGGTCACCGTCTGGATTGGCCTAATACTATGATAAACTGACATGCTATATAAAAGAGAATTCGGGATATGTATTAGAGTCACCAAGTTTAAAATAAATCTAAAATACAAACCTTGGATGTTCTATCAGTAAATTTTCAAGAGGCGACGTCTCCATATTTACAGGCCCGGTTGAAGTAAAACATGGCGGCGGTGTCAGGAACCATGAATCTTCCATTGACGTGGGAGCTGATGAGCCGTTACGGTTTCCACCATCTCCAATACCTTCAAATGTCGATGGAACCACATAAACGGATTGTGCAAGGATCCCATCATCATATCTTAAAGCTAAGCGTCGTTGATGATATGCTGAAAGGGAATGGTGATTGCAATTACGTTGTCTTTGTTGAAAGTTTGGACTACGTTTGATCTCAACAAATGGCAGCTCCTCTTCGGAGTCGGTGCGAGGGAGACTATCCTCCTCGTCTAAACATTTGAAAAAGATCCTAGTAAGCTACACCAACTTTTACTTATATAATTCCTTTAAAAATCAACTTACCTTCCTCTTTGTCGATCAATAACCAGTCACCGTCTAATATATCTTCGTATATTGTATCGTTTGCGATGAGAGGATGACGACGTTCGTCTATCGGATTATTACTTACACTTTTAGAATCAGGCTCCAATCTTCCAACACCAGTTGTTTCGATTGAATTAGTAGTCCTGTTCTTGAACTCCTCTTCGTTTTTATTTCCACTTGTAGAAGTTGTCGAGTCAGTAGCGTTTGTTCCCAATAGAAAATTCACTAGACTACTAAACATTATACTCGAACAAGGATAGTAGCTGGTTTAAATGCACACGAATATCCTTAACAAATGATCCTTTCTGTGCACAATGTATAAATGATATAATTTTTTGCAATAGAGCCGCCTTAGCCTTAACAGAGGTGTTCTAAAAAGGTGTGGGGTGTAGATTGTTGATTGAAAATAACAAGCTGATGATCACAGTCACTTTGAGTTCTTATTCTTCTTAATCTTTCAGTTTGAAATTGTTTTCTTATCTTTGGTTTTTCTTTCCTATTGAACAAAAAATCTTCCTTCTTTCGTTACGATGATAATGAGATCAATTTTTTAAAATACTTATCGCCCCTTTAAGTTCCTTTCAGAAAATATTTTGTAGTTTTCTGTTATTTTTAAAATCTCAGTCTTGTGAAAAATTTGTATCTTGAGTTACTTGATGCGTTATTAGTTTATGTACATGGGATTTTGAACTGCAAAGAGACCAAAAATACATTTGTTTAGTTTGTTGTCATACAAATGATTGTGTAAGAATAAGAATATAAGGAGGGAATTCATTGTTTAAGGTTGCACTTATAAACTCATCTGAAGAGAAAACCGATATTTGAAAATAGACTCGGACGGCTCGAATGATGCACGACGACCACGAAGACAAATAGGATAAACGAATTACGAATGTTCACATGCAACGCGTGTATTCTGTGATCTATGTAGTCATGGAATTACCCAGCAGCTGGATGGTGTCAGGTTGGTGAACAATACAGTTGTGATAAAAATATTGTACATAAAACATAATGAGACGAGATTGAATGAGATAATACAGCCAGAAGGGTATTGCAGTGACAGAGAAAGATGATAAAAAATAAATAAAATACTTCTTAGATATGGTAGAAACAAATTAAGGTTCTTTAACCTGGGTGTTCCACAAAGTTCCGCCTTGTGCCCAATGTTAAGTCCAAGAAGGTGGAGTAAGAGTTTGCCCACCCCCGCATTCGCGAAATGGATTCATTAGAGCCATAAGAGGTGTGATGGGTGACGAAATAGAAGAGACGAGGGTTTCACAGGTTTCAGGGATAAGTGAAAAATGTGCTGGAGGAGAGCAGGCTTGGGCAGTTGATTGAACTTGAGAGTAGACGGTGGATGAAGAGGATGTCGGCATGAATTCTGCGCTCTTCAAGTGTGTTAAGGTTAATTAATCCTCGGAGGGCAAAACGCAAAAAAAGATGTTGCACGCTTTCGAACCTGCGAATATAGTAGTGAGGAGATCAAACCTGACTAGCATATAGAAGAATGGGGTGGACAAAGGCTATATAGAGCGATCTGGAATCGTAGGGATTAGAGACTTCTTTCGACCAGCGTTTTACAAAACCGAGGACAGAGTTGGTCTTGAGAATCATCATCATCGGCACTACAACCGGGATCCGGTCTTGCCCTTATTTAGCAAATCCTGAGGCTTGTTAAATTTTCCACGATAATTTGTTTTACCGGGCAAGGTCATTAGTCTGCGCCAGAGGCTCCCCGATGGGGAAACGAACCCCGGTCTCCCGCGTAACAGGCGGGGATACTAACCACTATACTATCGAGGAGCCGGTCTTGAGAATAATGTAATCAATATGTGAGATGAAGTTAGGCTTCCTATCACATAAGATGCCAAGGTCACGAATCGTTTGTACAGGTGTTATCTGTTGGTTGAGTAAGACATAGGAACGTAGCGGGGAGAGGGATCGTTTACGGGAGTCGGCATGCTATTCGCTATGGGCAAATTAGATTCGCGTCACAGTGAATCGAAATTTTCCCATAGCCTTGGGACGGAACTGCGGCCAGATTGGGCATTAGGTTACCACCTGGGGACGATTCACGGCAGAAAAATGCAACGTTGTGGTTCCCATCATCGTTGGTTTGGCCTTCGACTGAGGCTGGCGTCAGGTGGCTGTCTGGACAGTCATGGTCGTGGGAAGGTATGCAAGTTTTGATTTGGGTTTTTGATATAAAAAGGGGAGCTCCGTTAGAATAGAATTAATTAGAATTAGAACGCCATAAGGGGTGGATCAAGTAATTATAATTCAACCGCACAAGAGTGCAAGTAATTGGAATCCGACAGCCAAAGTGTGGTGTCATATAAATTATATTAATTAAAATTAAATTAAGAAGGAAGAAAAAATAAAGTAAACCTAAATAAAAAACAAGGCCCTTTTATTAAAAAAAAAACACCATCAGGGTCTGTTACGGACCGACATTGAGTCCAGGTCCCCCCAGAATCCACTAATCCCCCTTCGATTCCCCTCTTTACCTGTAAAAGGAGAATAACGCGCCAAGTAGCTAATTTGCATAAACTACTTTATGCAAATTCTACTTGGCAGAGAAATAAATAAAAAACGACGTTGGCGTCAGATAATAAAAATAACGTCAACGGAAAACAAATATAAAATTCAATTCGACGTAAATCTCCGAACCAGCACGGATGCCATTACATACACGAAGAAAACTACAGCAACGAATTGAGATCAAGTTAAGATTTAAGCTTACAGTTCAATTGAATGAGAAGACTTAACAGGGGGCAGCCATCAACGCCCCCTGCAACCAGTCGCAGCCAACCGCACAGCGGCCGCTCAACGGTCGCACAAATTTATTCACAGTAAGTCCCCTTCTTACGTTAACGTACATTAAAATCAACTATATTAAAATATAATTACCTATATTCAATTAATTGTTAAAGAACACATAACATGTCTCATCAAGCGTCCTGTTACACCTCGCTTTACAGTCCCTCTCAAACAATTAATATTCAATCATCCTTGCATCCAATAATCATTTTGCACACAATGCCATTCGCGCCTCTTAATCAATCCTCAAGTATTTTGCATACAATGCAATACACGCCTTTTTCCCACAAACAATTAAAATACATATCGCACAGGTTTCGATAATCACTCAACCATTCAGAAGCAAAGCGCTGCCGCCTTTTTCACTGGCAATTAATTCATATCGCATAGGTTGCGATAATTACTCATTCATACCCACCTTCCAAAGCCAAAACAATTATCATATATCAATGTAATCAAACACTTGACCCACACTTGACCCAAGACCACTCGCTAACGGCATTCTGCTTCACATTCCAGAAACCAAGCGAGCACCTGTCCGTGGACCTACACGGTCTCATATTTCAAATGCATATTTTTTTGCGGGAAACAAGTGTCATACAAGATATATGACACGGTCGGTATTTTCAAAGGTCTTTGGCGACGATATAATTGAGCGTCGGTAAAGTGCCGAGTTCGGCGAAATAGTGGACACAGCAGTGAAGCGCAACTAATCGAATGATACGATTTGGGCACACGGGCCAATGCACTATAATTGGTTCGCAATTAAGTAATTGCTCAATTCATTACCGCTGCATTTTAAGCAGGGTAAATTGAACGTGGAGCTATTATTGGAAAATGCAAATAACCTGTGACAGGCAATTAGCCTCAAAGTGGGACATACGTTCCGGTTGAGGAAAATGCATCATCTGCATTTCCTCCCCAATAATTTAGTATATAAAGAGTAGTTGCAAATGGGTTTCTTGGGTAGTATAGTGTAATAAGCAAGTAAGAAGGTAGCGGCCCTAGCGCTTGTACAGCGGGCCTTCTTGCTTTTAAAAGTAAAAGTGTTAAATAAGCAAGGGATGGAAATTCCCAGATTGTTTTAGTAATAAAGATTAAAAGTAAAAAGTTAAAATAAAGAAAAAGTTTTGTTTTAATTACAACAAAAACCAAACCAGAAGGAAGTCCGCCATCCGGAGAAGTAAGCAATCGTACCTAACCAAACAATTTACAACATTTTCCAAGGAACAAATAACAAATATTACCATTCATTAATACGACATCTTGGTCATTAGCGGCCCGATAAATAAATATTAAATGTTGTATCATTAACAAATACAACAATCCCAAAAGATAAGATTCCGGCCAACGGAGGTGCCTGAGTCGTCAGATGACCAGACGGAACGCGTGCTGCGGAATCCCCTGTATACACCACAGGCTCGTGAGCCGGACACACGAGGAAGACACACACGGGCTAACCAGTCGGAAGAGGACGACACATACGAGCTAACAAGGTGGAAGATACTTACTCACGGGATCTAACAGCCGGAAGCCACACAAACAGACTACGGACTCCACGAGTCGGAAGCCGGTAAGTGTTGTGTTAAATGTTTATACAACATTACATAAAAAGGGGGGCTCCGCTAGAATAGGATTAATTAGAACTAGAACGCCACAAGGGATGGATCAAGTAATTAGAATTCAACCGCACAAGAGTGCAAGTAATTGGTATCAGACAACCAAGTGTGGCACATCAACTTAACTCAAGCCGTGAGGCGAACTTCTGAAACCGTGTTTAAACGTAACACGTAAACTTAAACTTAAAAATTAAAACCTTAAACGTAAAGAACTTAAACTTAGAAAACCTAAACTTAAAACTTCAACTTAAAGAGAAAAATAAATGATCGCACCACAATTAAAAAAAAAACGTTCACTCGGTGGGTACGCCGGTTGATGTTTTAGGTAAAGCAACAGGCGGGTGCAAGGACAGCAAGCACAGCACGAGGAAGCCACCCGAGGTAATAACCCATTACTATATTATTTCTAAGACGAGCACCCTAGAAATCCGGAAGCCACCTAATAACAAAGAACAATAGGAAGCCACAATCGCAACTTACGGGCTAACAAGCCAGAAGCCAACAGATACGTGCTCTAACCGCCGGAAGCCTCCACAGCAGTAGGTAAGTGTTGTTGTTAAATAAATAATACATAACATTTTGGCGCCTGAGCAGGGACCGGGCAAGCCCAAGTTTAATTTGTTTTAACTTGTAAGTGCTTGAAAATCCCTGGTCACCCAGTAGGCTCAAGGAAGCCGAAGCGCTTGAAAACCCTTAACCCTATATATAACATAACCCGAACGTACTGAGCAAGACACCCCTACCCCTCGTCTGGAGCTGAGTTTGGGTTCGGAGGTACGTTTTGTAACGGGACAAAACAAACAAAAAATAATAATACATATAAAAAAAAGTCTCAAAACCGTAAGACCTGGCGAATTCCGCAAAAGGACGCCGGGGGCAAACTTTAAAGTAACAAACAGTGTAAAGACCAGGGTAAATCTCAACTGTAGGGCGCGGAGTCTACCTGGCAAAATAAAGTACGTTAACAACAGAAGCAACAAAAACAACAGCAGATGGAGGCCAGCAGCTGTTTTAACTACGGGCGAAGCAACAACAACAGCAGCAGTTCCAATATCAATATACCAACAAAAGCAACAGGCAACCCAGCTGAATAAAATAAGTAAGCAACATTTTGTTATTAAGATAAGACTTCCATATTTAAAGACACTTTTAAGCATCATCTGTTTTTAAGTTGCTCCTTCCCAACAAGAAAAAAGTAATACTAATAACTAAAACCAATTTGCAAACTCTGTCATCTCGTTATCTGTCCATATTGTGGCCACTAATCTTTGGGAAGCATTTCCATTGTTAAAACGATAAGATTAACACAACAATCGCGTTCGGGATAGCAAATGTCTTAAAATATAATAAGCTCCCCGTTTTTAATTACCACTACTACCTCGTCTGCCATCAGCACTCTTTACTAGCATATAATCAACTAACCATCCCGCTATCTGCCTATCGTACAAGGGTCATTCAAAAGCCATATCATGTCTGTTGATTTCTGTAAAATCGCCAAGCTCACCTCCCAGCTTGTGCCGATATTTTCAGGCGGGCAAGACCCCCTGGTAGGCAGTGAGCTGCAAGCGTTTTTGGGATGCTGCAGGAAGGTAATCGAATGCCTGTCCGCAGAGGAGCATTCAGCGTTTTAAAAGATATTCCCCACGCGATTGTGAGGGGAGGCATATCTACTAATAGCCTCAAGTCCACTAACCAATTTCGAGGAAGCTGAAAGGCTCCTCACTCAAACTTATCTGCCCAGGGTGACTTACCAAGAGTTGGTAAGTAAATTAATAACTATCAGGCAACACCCCTTGGAGGCGTGCTTGATACTGGAGTCTATATCATTAATAGTAAGAATGAATAGGAGGGGTCCAAGATGACTGCCCCGGGGAACCCCTGACGTGGGAAGAAAAGGATTGGAGAGGGTGGATCTAAATCTGATACGGTAGGTTCGACCGTTAAGATAGGAAAAAATCGACTTAATCAGTAGGGGTTCGAAGCCAAGGGAGGAGAGCTTGAAGAGGATGAGATTGTTAGAGATTTTGTTGAAGGCTTTGCTGAAATCGGTTGTGATTACATCAACTTCGTTGCCATTGTCTAAGACACGCAGAGTGTGGAATGAGAATTCAACTAGTGTTGGGGATTCGATTTCCCAGGAAAGACAAGGCAAGCACCAGTAAACAAGTTCCTGGGAAGCACAACGATCAGCTGCACACCCATTGCGGAAAACCACTCGAGAGGAAAAAGACATTTAAGAAACGACCTCAAGAAAAGAACATCACTCATGAGAAAACGAGTGAAAGAGAAGAACAGTGTTGTATTCCAGAATACTACCCTTTATTAAATTTAACACTGAATCTCCTTACACATCCTTAAAAACTTCACTTAACATATATTACATTCTCACTTAATACATACCATTCATAAACATTCACAATATTGCCAGTTACAGCACATTTAATAACCTGCACCTTTTTATTCATTCAAAACATAGTAACTTTGATTTTCGTCCAAATTTTATTCATGTTAAAAGTCACAGAGAAAATTGAATAGAAAAAATCAGTTTGAGTTAGAATCAGTTCAGATCCAGTTTAGTTTTGAGAGTCGAGAAGAAAGAGTTTGAGTTCACAGTTTTGTGAAATAGATTAAAAAGTTTGAAATTAGAGAGTTTAAAACAGAGCTGTAAATAGAATAAGAATAGAATAAACCGAAAGAAGAAATAAAGAAATTTACAAAGAAGAAGAAAAACGAATTATTATTTATTCGAAAAAAAGAAGACAGACAGAAGACGTCTTACCATCCTCTATTAAAGAAAAGGTCCACGCTCTTCCCTCGAAAGAGGAAGCACGGCGCCGGACGTCAACAACAGCATAAGAAACGAGCGAATGTGAGGAGAGCTGTGGGGGTATGTAAGGCGAGCACATCGACCAAACACCAGGAGTCGTCACAGGAACTCCTGAACAAACGGTCTTAGCGAGACCATTTTAAAGAGAATACTGTTTACTATTATAGAAAAACACTAAATAAAGAATTAGTAAATAAGCGAATGGTACTGCGTTGTTTCTTTCTTGTCCGCAGCGTTGTTTTCATTTTGTAGATTTTATGGATTTGTACTAGGCAAGACTATAACCACCGTTCGTCCAGGGCAGAGTCCGGTTCTGGAAGTACAGTCTCACTAGTTAAATAAATCGTTTTGGCCGGCCAAGTGCCGGATTACAGTCCACACGAAGGGAAGTTGAGACGTCGCTGGAGAAAGCGCCGTCCGCAATTTTCAGTCATTTCTTTTCAGCAACAACTAGATTGGTGGTGGTCGACCTACCCCTAAGGAAACCGTGCTGGTTGGGTGAGATGATGGGTTTGCAGCGGAAACATAACGCGTTGTAAAGGATGCCTTCGAACAGTTTTGGAATATGTGACAGTTTGGCGATGTACGGTAGTTACTAATATCTTTTTTTGGCCCCATCTTATGGGGTGACAAAAGAGGAACTCCATTACCCAAAACCTAATTCACTCGTTTGCTGATGATAGCACATTGAGTTTCGGGACGGTAGTTACTAATATCTTTTTTTGGCCCGTTCTTATGTATGGGGGTAACAAAATAGGATTTCCAAATATTTGGGATGACACCTTGTGTAAGGGATAGATTGAATATTTTTGATAGCGGGAGAGAAAGAGAAGAGGAACATGTTTTTAAAAGGACAGCCCAAAGTCCACCAGGTCCAGGGCTGAACTCGTCTTTAAGCAAGTTTAATTTTTCTGCAACTAGGTGATGCTGAATAATTTGAGAGATGAAGGAGGCAAGGGGGAATTCGGGCAAGTCTTTGAGGTAAGACCGGTTAGGCTCGAAAGAGTTGTTCGTGAAGGATTTTCTAAAGAAAGATGCGGGAAGATTGGCAGTAGTTTGTGGGTCGGTTGAAGTAATCGTGTCATAGGAAAGGGAGTTAGGATAGGCGTCAGATTTACGTTTGTAGTTAATAAAGTGAAAAAAAGATTTGGGATCATTGATCAGGTTGTTTTGTGTTTTTGTGAGATAATTGTAGTAAAGGGAGTTGTAAATTTCGGTGGGTTTATAAAAGGAACCAAGAAAGTAGGATCAGTCCAGGGAAGAGCGTGTTCTTAGGAAAATGTTCCACAAATGTTTCCTCTTGTTCCGAACAGTACGGATTATTGCGGTTGTACCATGGAGGCGATGAAACCGATGTCCTTTGTCGACGATAAGGGACATATAGGGAAATGGCATTGTAGATTTCCTTATAGAGAGTGAGAATAGCTTCTTCTATTTCTAGGTGATCAGAGCAAAATGCGATTCTGCTAAGATGGTCATTTAATAGGCGAAAGTTAGCTTTGCGGAAGTTGTAGAAAAAGTTGAGGTGGATTGGTGAGGTTTGGAATAAGCTGTCATGATAAAGGGATATGAGAAGCGAGGGGTGGTTATTGTCGATGGTTGAGAGGACGTGGGGACTAAGGGCAACTGAGGAATTATAGGGGTCCGTTCTAAATACAAGGTCAAGTTGCCTCTCCATATTTTTTGGCACATTACTTATTTTACGTAGGCTTGCGTCGGTGAGACCGTCTACAGAGAGACATTCCTTGGTACTAGTGGAGTTTGAGGTGTAAAAGGATTGATCGTCTGACAGCGTTCATTGGAGATGGGGGAGGTTGAAATCGCCAATAACAACAATATCGTCAAGGGAAATACTTAACTTGGTTAAGTGATCAATCGCTGCTATTGCCAGTTCGTATGACACGATAGGTTGCGGGGAGGTATATAGAAACATATAATGTATAACGAGTTTGGGCGTTAGTCAATTTTTATTGCGACATAGTCTAGATTGGGAGAAGAAGAGATGACAATAAGAGATGAGCCCAGCTTATTTTGGATGGAAAGTAGCACACCACGAGAAGATGAATCCAGACATATCTGGCTTCCGCCAACAGAGTTTTTGTGTGCTTCCGATGGGTAACAAAGGAAACGTGGGATTTGGTTCGTTTCTAATTGCATTTCCAGATCATAAACACCTAGCGTGATATCTACGTTAAGATGTTTATGATTGCATGGACCGTTGGTCGGCGGCGAATCGCTATCCTTTGTTTGCACAAGTGCGGCTTTAGAGTTTTGGGTCATGTTAGGAATTTAGATGCTAATTGCCATTAGCTACAAGAGGCGATATTCGTTGTTCGGTTTGTTTACCGAAAATTGCTTTTAATGGGTGCAATGCATTGATGCTTTGCATGGATGGGTTGAATTCAATATTACAGACTTTTGAACATTTAGTTCGATTGATTTTTGCTATTGAATTCAATGTTGCTGTGTGAAGTGTTACCTTCTGTTTCAGGTGGGAGTAAGGACTTTAGGACACGTGTCTGTGGGCACGTGTGGTGGATAAAGGTGAGTATGTTCCTTGGCGGAAAGGACATCTCAACCTATAGTGAGTTGTGTGGTTCGTAGAACCGCCGCAATATACCAACGTCATCACGAAAAACGTTAAAGATGGAAGGGAATAGTTCTTGACTGTGAATACTGGGGATAAGGTTGGTTTCGGTTAGTGCATTTATATCGAAAGGGTGGGTATGGGCATTTTGCATTGTAGATGGTTAAGGTATTTAGAGTCTTAAGAGGGTGTGAAGAGGGCGGTTGATTAGGGTAAAAAGACTTGGTCTTATTGGAAGATGTCATTTTCTTGTGAATATATAGACGAGAGAAACCTTTCGACACTATTTGTGGGAACATATTGAAATTTGTATGGAATTTCATAAACAGGTTGCGAAGGCTAGGAAAGTCGGTAGGTAGGCCTTCCTGTTGAATAGACCCGTTAACCCTTGATTCGGTCTACACGGACGCCCAATGCTCTTCTTATCACTGCCAACTAGGAGATCTATCACCTGTCGGGTACTAACTCCGGGAACCATTTGGAAAAGACCTCATACTGAAAAATCGGCTCCTCAGGAAGCCATCCGCCAAAGAACGAGAAGGGTATACCTCTCGACGCTGCCTTCGCACCAACCCTTGGCCCGTCAACTGGGTTCGACACGCCCACACTAGCGGCCGACAGGATCCAACCGGCCTCTAACCACCTGAAGCAGCCAGGGCGGCCCTCCGAACCACTTAAGGCAAGGCCAAAAACCATAATCAAAAATAACGTAACCGTTTTTTTCCAAACGTCCAAGACCAATCGATACTTTGGCTTTGAAATTATGCTCTGAAATTTCAAAATGCCTTTTCTACACAAGTTTCGTTTAAAACTAGAAACAAGAGTCATTAGTCCATGAGTGAAAAGAGTAGTAATAGTCCTCTCTGTACGAATTTCCAAGTAAAGGACAGAATGAGACAAGTGTTCTTCCGGTAGTAATAACACAACGTTGAATAAGTTTCGAGACTAACTCAGAGATGTCGCCTGCAATGAAAAACCATTATGACATTTAGAAAGTACTAACCTTCAAACGATATGTGTCGGAATTTTACGACAATCGGGTCATAACATACTAAGTTATAGTAATTTAAGTGACCCTGTTTTTTAAATATGGAAAGCAATGGAAGGACGCTTCGGACGGTTGTTTCATCCATTGACACATACTGGCGCAAAAAATCCCTTTTATTACCTCTGTCAAAGAGCTCTATGAATCATCGATTGGTGCAATGTTCCATTGTGAGCAAACAGTTGTAAAAATAGCATCACTTAAATTACAATAGCTGAGTATGTTATGGTCCAATTAAAATAAGAAGAAATGACGTGTTTCTAATGGTATCGTTGAGCTTGTCGTGATGTGCGTATATAAAAAAAGGGAGATTGTCACCAAATCGAGATGAACGTTTTGTCAACGGCGTTTCGGTTGATGATTGAATTGTGTGTGAAGTTGGGGTGCGGTTAAAGGAAATACTGTTGTGCGGTTTTTAGGTGTGTTGCGGGCCGGCACGGGCGCTGGTTAACTCCTATTCTCCAACAATCAAAAGTTCCGCCGAACGTTGTTCACCAAAAGGGCCAAGCATAAATCAAAACTCACCGGGAAAGTTTTATTGTTGTGTTTTTTTTTAATTCCCTTTTTTTTTTCTTTATTGTTAACGTTAATAGAGTACTTCTGGTATTGAGTTTATCTTATCTGTATGTGTGAAAACGTCTATTAATACCGTTGATTCCGAATCATCACACAGGGTCGCTTTCCTTCTGGATCTTGTTTCACAGAAAGGCTAACTTAATTAATATTGTCTGAGTGTTAAGAATCACGATCACCAATTGCATTACAATGTCTTTTCAAGTGATTTTATATTTCCACGGCACACCAACCGGGGGAGCAAAATTAAATTCAGCAGCTCAGCACGACACTCCGGGCTTTGATAAGAGGCGACTCCTCTCCTGGAGGGGAGAAATTTGACTTCCGCAGCACTGGGAATATTTAGTCCTTTATCCGGTGTATTGGCGACACTGTTTGTCGCTTTATTAATCGGTTCTGATTTATGTATGTTTAACAAAGGACAGATGGGGAATTAAGGATTGAACTTGGTAAGGGCTGTTTTTGCACCCGCGCAGAGACTTTGTTCGGTGGCGGTTCTTTAAAGCATTCCCAAAGAACCACCCACTTCCTTAAATCACCCTGCTTTTTCCTCGCCCCAAGAACCACTATACTTACCTGCATTCGAGCAGCGTAAGCTGTCTTTCAGTAGCTTTCATCATCATTATCGGCACTACAACCGGGAACCGGTCTTGACCTTATTTAGCAAGTCCTGAGGCTTGTTAAATTTTCCATAATGATTTGTTTTTTTTTTCCGGGCCAGGTCATTAGTCATGCGCCAGAAGCTTTCACCTGAATGTTAAACCTCACCGATGGCACGCATAACATTGAATTTTCATGATTCAAAATATATGAACCATTCCATACCCCCCATCGGCTCAGCGCGTCAGCAATTATAATCGATAAACACTCGCTGGCCGGCGTAATTGTTGACACAGCTGCAGCCGATATTCTTACTATGGTTCATAATTAAATATTGCTCCAATCCCGAGGTTCGCAACACTTGCGACAATTTCCTTTCATCGGTTATCAACCGATCATGGAATTTGGGCATGGAAATGATCATTGTTTAGACAATCTTACCCATGCCATGCCCTATGATGACCCACAGCAAAGCAAAGCAAACACACAGTACCTCACTCCGTTTGTTTTGCTTACTTTCCGCTGGTCCATGGTTCCCCTGGGTGAGACGTTAGCCTGTACATCTGCAGGTCAAATTCCTCACCACCATATCCATGTACCAGCATATTAACCAAACCTAAAAAAAAGATAACATCCAACGTGACCCTTGGCCACCGTCGGCAAGATTTCTGTTGACTTAATGCCAACAAAATGTCTCCCTTTCAAGAGCACCAGAGCCATACGGTTAAAACAAATAAACCCCAATCGTCGGTCGACCTATCGTCACCGAAGAATGTATTGCCTACAACGGCATTGCATAAACACAATGCCTGCAGTTCATTATGCCCGTCCATGTTTATTCAGGTGCAGTTTCGTCGTTGCCGCTATGCAGGCTAAGGGGCATCGTACTTGTCCTATACGGACACATAGGCAATCCTCCCATTCGATTCTTTTGTGATCGCCAAGTTGAGCCTACTCACTCCTCCCACATCGATGTGATCCACCACCGTTGAATCTGACGGATGTGGATTGCAAGTCAAATTTCATCCTTAGAAGAAATAAGTAGAGTCTCTGCCATCCGGTTCTGAATTTAAAAATATAGAGTCAGATTAAACTGCTTAAGCGTACACACGGTAGTTGTCGTGTCGGAGTGAATTTAATATTTTATAGAAATGAATTGCTTAAATAATGATTGACAAATAAGGATGTAACGTTGTTTCATAGAATTCGTAACCACACCGTAATAACAAGTGCACAGTGTAAATTAAAATTAAGTCTACAGAACTAATAAAGGAACATTAAAATTAATTCAGTGCGTTTTCTTTTGTTTTTGGATTTCGTCGACATTATAAGTTGGGGATTATGTGAATCTGTGCCCATGATCGGCGCCACTACTTACTAACCCCACAGTTCTAATAGGGGTGTGTGCACTTCCGTGGTTACGACTCGACTATATATGCCCGGCCCCGGTGGCGGTTGAATCTCGACTGACTCATTGCTAGCGAGGAAAAGTTCGTCGCGTCGTGGCGGTGGAATCATAGCTAAAATAAACTCACTGCCATTTACTAGGAACTTTGAAAAGGGTTGCTATGTCTGTATAGGGAATTTAGTTCCGGAAAATCATTGCCGTATAGGCTAAGTTGGATTCTTTGGTTGTGTGTACCGGGAAATTGGTTTCGGAGGCATGGCCAAGTATGGTCAACGGTCTTGATCGTTGTGATGGTCATTTCGTGGCAAGGCGAAGCATCATGCTGTTAGCTTGCCAGTAAGAGGGTATTGGTGTGGTTCTACATGGTTTAGGTGGAATGGGAACCGAAATGGTTTTCGGGGGAACTAAATGTTGCTGGCTTTCAAGCGAGGAGATGGTTTAAGCAAGAAGTGAGCCGGAATGATTTTCGGGGGAAATTAGAATTGCTTGGTTGCAAGCAAGGGATATAATTTAGATAAGATATTACCGAAGCTGTTTTTTGGGAAAATGTATGCGGCTCGATGTAGTTGATGGGGGTGGTGAGTATTCCGTTGTACATTTGAATATGCGTTTATTACAGAATACGATTTTCGGGGGAAATTAGTATTGCTTGGTCGCAAGCAAGGAATATAATTTAGATATAGAATTAACCGAAGCGATTTTGGGAAAATGTATGCGGCTCGGTGTAGTTGATGGAGATGGTGGGTGTTTCGTTGTAAATTGGATATGCGTTTATTACAACTTGGGAAATGGGTTCTTGGTTGGTTGGGGATGTATGCAATTACAGATTTGGGGACGGATGCTGTCGCATATTGGGATGTGTTTTTGCATGTTTGGAAATGGATAACAGGTTGGGTTGGGGTGACGCGCTGTTAGCGGTCAACATTGGTTGGCATTGTGGGTTGGTTCTCTATGTGGTATAGAGGGCCACCACACTTTTAAAATATCAATTAAAATATCGAATTGAATTGTGTTGTGCATTTGTATAAAAATAGTGGCAGGTAATTGGATTTTTCATCAACGCGGGAAATACACTTCTCGTCCGGAGATATGAATTTTGAAAAATAGGGACACCTCTGTCTGTTTTACAGATATTATCACGGGTGCTGTTCTTCGGAGATTCTTGACATTGTTCCACGCAATTCGGTTTATATGCGCTTCACAAGACAATCCGACGGATCGCACCCGTTTGTGGTTCATCTCCCGACGGCGCGAACATCCCTGTATCAGAACTCGTTCCGTTACAGAGCGGGGAAGCTGTGGAACTGCCTTCCCACGCGAGTGTTCCCGGAGCTTTACAACCTGCAACTGTTCAAAAAGGACTGCAACAGTTATCTGATGCCATCTCGGGGCGCCCACTCGGCGCTATAGGTTGGCCTCTCCCGAGAGAAGTCTAATAAAAAAAATAAAAAAGGAAAATTAGAAAGATATAGAAAAAGAAAGAGTACATGGTTTAAATGAAAAACTAGTTTAAGTTATCTGCCCCACATCCACAAGGATACATTTATAAACCATGTTTCGAAACTAACTTCAAAGAAAAATAATATATGGCTTTCCTTTTTATTATTAGGTCTTAAGCCAATATGGCATAATTAAATAATACTTTTCTGGCCCAAGCTCCTTACTGGAACAATCCTCAATTGAACCCCCACACATATGTCAACTGCCATTGCCCATTGTAATTTCAAGGAAGTAAAGACCTCAGCCGTTTTGTCACCGCATAGAAATCAAATACTGTGACCTACAATTTAAGTGAACAGTGTTCGTCAGCAACGACGCTATTATGACTTCCATATTATTAACTCGTTCTACATATAAATTAAAATTGAATCGTATTCTATATCTGAAGGACAGTCAACTTAACAAGTGTCCGAAGCTGCATGCTTACTCACCCCATTAACAAGCGAATAAAAAGTCTATTCATTAAAATCAAAAATTCAAAATTCAGAAGAAAACATACGCGCACACATTGCACAACAAAGAGAACAGATGTAGGTCATGTGGAACATGAGTACAATAAAGACGTTTATATGTGAGCATGGATCTAGGAACAAAGTAAACCCCCGACTAATATGCAGGTCTCACGTAGTAATTATTTGAAGAAGTATCTCAAGAAGGAACAGAGTGCAGCTTAGAACAAAGAGATAGATTCCCCCCAACAAATGGGAATAACCGAAGAATTTCTCCTTTGAATAGGCCGCAATTTGATCTTGGCTCTTGTAATATGTGTATCTTGTCTATAGCTGGTGTTTTTGTGGAACGAGTTACAAGAAAATAGAAATCGAGATGCCAGTGCCATGTACCGCAGGAATGTGATGCTTTGTGTGTACCCTTGTACCAGTGTAAGAGATTTAATTGTGCAGTAGCGTACATAGTTTTGCGAATGCTCCTCGTACTTCGCGATTCGAACAATTGCGCAAATTAACTCCGGCTGTAGAGAATTCTATGGACATTACAAAGAGACACGCATCCGATGGAAGGACCGAAGGCGTGTGTCGATGTAAATTAAACAAAGTGCCGCACAGCAGAATTCCGGGCCCTATTAGAATGTTAGATAATATGTATGTTCAATGTGAAAGATACTCTAAACAATGGCGTACAATGAACACCGCTTCGTCGTTCTGTTGTTATTTACACAACAAGAATTAAACAAACTTTACGATCTAATGAATAATCAGTGGTCCTATGTCAGGGAAATGTACTATAGATTTCCCAATATTTTAAACGTTGTTGACATCATACATATATGATATGATCATTTTTTTTTGATTCAAAAACACTTAGATCGGTGTGGGATTATACGTCAAAATTGCGTGGGGTTTTGGATGACTATTCGGCCATAACATTGATATCTTGATCATAAGGAAAAACAAAAAGTCTGGAAATACAACAAGTCGCCTCATCTCCCTGACTGCAGTGTATATTTTACGAGAGAATCGAGTTAATTGTCACACGATGTTACAAGATATAATGTGATGGACTGTAAACCATTCTTGAATTAGAAAATGTATTACTGACTGCAAAAATAGTGACAATATCAGAATTGGAGTCAACGAAACCGAAAGTGCGTGTTTAATTGGCTCGTGAACTTTTACCCATCTGGGAAAACTGTTGCCAGGGGTTTATACCTTCAACAATAACGACGGGCAAAGAAAACGCTTGAATTTAATCAAAAGAAAAAAGTGCTTCATTATGTCAATACCCCACCTCTGTTTTATGACTTAGGAAAACTTTAGAGAGAGTTTTGAAATTGTGTGGTATCCTCTGTGGTTTGTAATAAACTTGGAACAAGAGATGTAAAACGTTTCATTTAAACCCCGAAATTTACAAGACAAAAAGCTTTAAATTAAAGTGGTGTAGTGTAGTAGAAATTTATTTTGTTTTCTTTGTGATACACTTTCTAATAAAGCGAAATAGAAAACACATCGTTTTTTGCCTTCTTTTGTAATATAAAACACACACCACTTGCAGAATCAGATATGCTTTTTTACATAAACCTCCATTTTTCTCATAGAATAGGTGTACAAGTAAGCCGAAAGGCAAATAATACATGACAATAGTCACCCCAAGCTTAGCTTAGAGTGTCCACAGGGGACCAGTAAGTTAAAGTATAATTTAAATAAGCTAGAGTTTAAGCATTTTCTGTTTAGCAAGTGACATAAATATAAGAAAAAAGAACAAAATGTAGGTAAAACGAAAAAAAAAAGTGTGTAAGTAGATACTCGACTCTGAAGCTGGTTGGATTAAAAACATACTGGAACGCATCCAATTCGCTCGCCATTTTAGCGATATGTAGCTTAGTCATTGCTGTTTTTATGACTAAATTTTAGTCATTTACAAGCTGTCATTCCGTGTGCATCAGTTGTATAAGAGATGAATGGCGATAAGCAACATTTACGCCAATGCATTTGTTGGAGACGGAGCAGCACACGACGGCCGCACTGGATGCGACCAGCAAAGTCGCATTGAATGCAGTCAATCACAACATAAACAACAAATGTCAGCAAACAGCTGACATTCTTATATTAAATCATCTGCCATTCTGTAAATTGTCTTCTACTTTTTCGTGAACGCTTGGCGACTGCAGTTTAAGATTCAATGTTGTAAATCAAGATAAATCTAGTCCATCAGTTAAATAAAGTAATTAATTAATCACAATAATCACAGCCGTTACTGCAGCCATTACTGCAATCTGGAGGAATCTTATTTCGGGAAGTGCTGCACCACCACACGTTTAGGTATTTCTTTCCTCTTCCAAACCATTGGACGTATCATTGTTTCAGAGCGACAAGCAACATCGCTGCACGCCACACTACATTTGAGTGAGAAATCTTCCCCGACGACATTCCTCGGTCGGTGGAAATCAAACTACGTGTTGTACAATTGACAACACAATTATTGAACATATTGTAAGTAAATCGAGTTAGTTGGTTTACGTCGCTTTACAGCATTCTATTCTGTTTTCAAATGAAAAAAAAAAACTGTTGCTCAACCCATGGAATTGATTAATTCAACTTTGGGTGAAAATTCGGTGAGTAATTCAACAGCAAAAAAGTGGTTGGCAAGACTTCGTGAAGGAAATTTTGGTCTTGAGGACGCTCCAAGTCCAGGTGGAGAAAAAAAATTTAACGACGGAGAACTTCAAGTTTTCACCATCATCATCATCGGCACTACAACCGGGATCCGGTCTTGACCTTATCTACCAAATCTCTCCACCGGTATCCGGTCAATATACGAGGCTTGTTAAATTGTCCATAATAATTTGTTTTGCGGGCAAGGTTATTAGCCTTGCGCCAACCTTTCTCAGGCAACTGCTGGAAAAGAAGTGGGAATACGAAGAGACGGTTCACCAACTGTTCGTTGACTTCAAAAAAGCCTACAACTCAGTCGCAAGACAAAGACTCTACCATATTGTAGTTGAGCTGGGAATCCCGAAAAAATATGCCGCCCTCATTCAAATTTGCATGAACGAAAACAAAGGGCGAGTTAGAATAGAAAACCACCTCTCAAAAGTTAGTTACAATAGAAAACCACCTCTTTGAAATCCGGGACTTGCTCTATACGGATGCGAAACATGAGGTGTTATGGGGATGGTTTTAGTTAGTGCACCGGCATGGGCGCGAGATCCACTAAACTCCCCCAACTTCCCAACTGCTGTCCTCTGAGATTAACTTCAACGGCGACGGTGTCCCAAGCGAAAGAGAAATAAAAACACCTTGGTTTCTTTTTATTAAGTTATGTTCTTTTATTGAGTTCCGTAACAAGAAATAGTTCGTTGATACAAAACACTGAATCATTTAATTTGCTTAACTGAATATATTAAGTAAAACCTCAATAGTCATCCCCATTTTCAAAAAAGGCGACAGATCTGACTGCGAAAACTACAGAGGAATATCATTGTTCCCAACCGCATACAAAATATTAACAAATGTCATTCTGGCGAGAATCACACCGTACGCAGAAGAGATACTGGGAGACTACCAATGTGGATTCCGTAGGAACCGGTCAACAAGCGACCAAATTTTCACAATAAGACAACTGCTGAAAAAGAAGTGGGAATACGGAGAGACGGTTCAACAACTGTTCGCTGACTTCAAAAAAGCCTACGGCTCAGTCGCAAGGCAGAGACTCTACCATATTCTAGCTGAGCTGGGAGTCCCAAAAAAATATGCCGCCCTCATTCAAATTTGCATGAACGAAAACAAAGGGCGAGTCAGAATAGAAAACCACCTCTCAGAACCATTTGAAATCCGGGACGGACTAAAGCAGGGAGATGGTCTATCACCGTGTCTCTTTAACCTTGTGCTCGAGTATGTCATCAGAAAGGTACAAGACGACAACATGGCCGGATCATCCCTGAACGGGGTCACACAAGTGCTCGCATATGCGGATGACATCGCCGTTCTGGGCGATAATCTAGAGACTGTTAGTAAAAACTGTGAAATCATCATGCAAGCGGCAGAAAAGGTGGGCCTAGAAATAAATGAAGACAAAACAAAATACATGATTACGGCGAGAGCAGGTAACAAATATAAACGTCAGAGGTAAGATATTTGAAAAAGTTGAAGAATTTAAATATCTGGGAACGATACTGAACGAAATGTCGAAGGAAATTAACAAGAGACTGCATTCCGGCAACGCGAGTTGGCACGCAGTCAGTAAACTGCTGAAATCCAGACTGCTATCACGTAACATAAAGATCCGTGTCTATAGAACCATAATCATGCCGATTGTTCTATATGGATGCGAAACATGGGCTCTCACAAAACGGGAAGAAAACAAATTCAGCGTATTCGAGAATAAAGTTTTGAGGGGCATCTTTGGAGGTAAATATGACGAGGAGGCAGGACAATGGAGGAGACTCCATAACCACGAATTGGAACAGCTATATCGCAAACCTACAATAGTGAGAGTAATCAAGTCGCGAAGATTAAGATGGGCCGGACACGTTGCGCGGATGGGGAACGATAGGACCGTGCATAGAATTTTTGACGGTAGACCAACGGGAAAGAGACCGGCAGGACGGCCGCGACGGAGATGGGAGGACAATGTTAGGTTTGACCTTGAGGAGATCGGATCGAATGGTCAAGCGTGGAAGGAGAGTGCCCAGGACAGGGAACAATGGCGAAGCTGAGTCGGTGAGGTCATGAACTTCCGGGTTCTTACAGGCCAATAAATAATAATAAAGAATATATTATGTAAGTGTTCTTTTTGTTTGAGTTACGGGGACAAGATGTAATTCATTGATACAAAACACTGTCTTTTAATATTGCTTAACTGAAAATATTAGGTAAAAGGTTCCTTTCACTTGAGTTCTGGTGGCAAGATGTAATTCGTTGAAACAAAACTCTAAGTCGTTTAATATTGCTTAGTTGCAGTTCGCACCTCAGGTTCTCATAGACATCGTCCAGATAAGTTGAATGTCTTTACCGAAAGAAAGACAAACGAAACGTGCGTTGGGCGAGGGAAAGGAAAAACAAACATGCAGCTGGTCAAATATGGTGATCGGTGTACGGACTGGGTGTATTGCCACCGTACGATAGATGATAGCTTTTTTTGATTGACGTTAAGTCAACAGAAACTTTGCCCACAATGGCTAGGGACTAGAATGGGTGGGAGCATGTTTGTTTTAGAAGAAGATAACGGGGGACACGACCATGGGAGGGTTGTTTAAACAATCATGATTGTGTCCAATTCCATGGTCGGTTGGTGGCCGATCCTGGGAAATTTAGTTGCAGCTGCTGAAAACCTAATGGAAATAGGAACATTATTTGTTTACGCATTGGCCACTGCGTACAGCATCAATTCCCTTGCACGCAGATTGCCAACGTCTCATCGGTCGATGTGTCAGATGTGTGTTTACATTAATCAACACTTGAACTCCCTGTAGGCAGCCAGCAATGGGCTGTGCTGTAGATTGTTGTTTGAAAGATCGACCGATGGTTCAGCAGATAAGGCAAGGGTGAACATGTCATGCACGTGTATGAGAAAATGCTTCTTAGCAATGCGCATTGACATATTCGGGGATTAATGTTGGTTACATGATGAGGTAACCGAATTAGATTTCAGGAACATGATGCGTTGGATGCAAGCATGCCCCGAGGTGAAAGTTTGTTTTCAGGTGGAAGGTGATGCGGGGTAGCTTACGCTGCTCATTTGCAGGTAAGTAGAATGACTTGCATGGTAAGTGGGAGACAGGTTAATTTAAAGGGAATGGGTGGTTCTTTGGGAATGCCTTAAAGAACCCCCACAGTGTCACAAAGCGGAAAGAAAACAAATTCTGCGTATTCGAGAATAAAGTTCTAAGGGGTATATATGACGAGAAGGAGGACAATGGAGAAAACTCCACAACCACGAATTGGAAGAGCTATACCGCAAACCTACAATAGTGAGAGTAATCAAGTCGCGAAGATTAAGATGGGCTGGCCATGCGGCGCGAATGGGCAACGATAGCACCGTGCGTAGAATTACTGACAGTAGACCAACGGGAGAGACCGGCAAGACGGCCGCGACGGAGATGGGAGGGCAATGTAAGGTTTGACTTTAAGCAGATCTGATCAGACGGTCAAGCGTGGAAGGGGAGTGCACAAGACAGGGAACAATGGCGGAGTTGAGTCGGTGAGGTCATGAACTTCCGGGTTTCTCATCATCATCATCATCGGCACTACAACCGGGAACCGGTCTTGGCCTTATTTAGCAAGTCCTGAGGCTTGTTAAATTTTCCATAATGATTTGTTTTTTTTTTTTTGGGCAAGGTCATTAGTCTTGCGCCAGAGGCTCCCCGACGGGGAATCGAACCCCGGTCTCCCGCGTGACAGGCGGATATACTAACCACTATACTATCGAGGAGCCCGGGTTTCTACAGGCAAATAAATAGTAGTAGTAGTTTTATGTTCAACAGTCCAAGTTGCTTGTAATTTGTGTGATGATCCATGTTGGGTTTTGAGTTTCTTCCGTTTTTGGCTTTTATTAAAATTTGTATTAGGCGATTTTGTATTTTTTGTAGTTCTTGCCTTGCAAGTTGGTTGGTGTGGTATTGCCCCATGCCAGTATTATACCTTAATATTGATTCCATTAATGAAAAGTAAACTTGCTTCAATACATTGAATCGGGTGTATATGCTTAAAAGATGAAAATGACACCACTTTTCGATGTCTTTTACCGACTTGAGTAATGTACAGGTCCCATTGCTCTGACATTTAAGGGTACTCCCAAATCCCTTTTTGTACGCTCGTTAATGTAAAAAAAATGCAGGTTCTCTTTTCCCTTGGGTCGATTTGTGGGGAAAAAATCGTGATTTCTCCACCGATTTTTTGCCTCTCGCATCTACCATGAGGTTGTCTAGTATAGTTGGGTATTCGTTTATAGACCAACTAAACCGTAACAGAAGTAGAAGTTGACTACATTAACTTTAACTGTTATGAAGCCTCTCTGTTGATCACCGATGTTTTGAAAGCCATGTCTTCCGCATACCCACATGGCTGCTTGTCTGGTCTCATCACCGATCTATATGTTGTTATCAAGAGCTGATCAGTACCACGTCGGCTTTCTCCAACTCAGCTATTTTTTTTTATTTCGGAAGGAAGGTGGAAATCTTCAAAAGATAGCTCTGAACCGATCCAGAGGCATGCCGGATTTTTACCGACTAAACCGCCTCCCGCCAAGCACATATTCCCGTTGATATTCCATCGCGGGGCGGGAAGAAGTTACCTGTTACTCTGCTCGTCACGCCGCAACTGCTGCTTCATATCGCATAGAATACTATTTTCCACGGGCCATGCTTGTTTGGAACTTAGCATGTATTCGATTACTCCTGTCGGAGTAACTGTCCGTCTCATATCTCCCTCCAAAATCTGGATTCTATCATTTGTCTGCTTATGCATTTCAGAATTTATGCATCTTTACAGGTGCCCATTTTGTTGGCTAAGAACACATTAATCAAGAAGTCGAAATTCACATTAAGTCAATCCGATTTTAATGAGGAGCGGCCCCCTTGGGTAAATATTGGAGGGTGGCCCGTTTTGCCTTAACACTCTCGCTATTCTTTCACTTTCATTTAAGGGTACCTCAAAATCCACATTCGTGCAAATTTTCAAATCCTCGTTTCTCAACCTAATATCTGTATTTAATATACAATTTTGCAACGTTTCTTCGTTTTTTTTTTTCACCTGTTTATTTCAAGGTGTGCGACCAGAAACTCGTCAAATTCTATTTTCTTGCAAAAAAAAACTTATTGCCATCGAAGTGATATTGTTTGGTGGGAAACTCCTAACTGATCTGCAATTCTCCTTGAGTCTGACATGGATTTTCATCCAGTAAAACTTGATGTTTGGGGGGGAGTGGGAGCGAACATACAGGGCAAAGTCTCTGCTTTCAACCCAGCGAAGGCCAGGACGATCCTTGTCCCTGTTCAATCCAAGTTGGCATGCAGTCTTCACGTGACACTCCTGGATATCTACTTTGATACCCGCCAAGTAGTGCACCAATGCATGCAGCGACATCCTGAGAAAGGTTGACGCAAGCCTAATAACCTTGCCCGGAAAAACGAATTATTATGAACAATTTAACAAGTCTCGGATATGGACCGAATACCGGTGCAGAGACTTGGTAAATAAGGCCAAGACCGCATCCCGGTTGTAGAGCTGATGATCTCGAGTGATCGAGATCAAATTATACAATAGTTATGTAATGTTTAGCTTAGAGCATATGAGAAGGACCAGTAAGTTATAATATAAGATAGTTAAGCTAGAATTTAAGCATGTTTTGTCTAGCATGTAATTTAGAAACTAAGAAGATAAAAAGAAAATAAAACAAATGTTGTAAAAATGAAAAAAAAAATGAATGGGAGGCTCCCGCTAAAGAAGCTGCGAGGACTTGCCGTTTACGCCGCCCTCACTTGGACCCTCGCCCATTCAGCCGGGACAAATGACACCTTTTCATTCAGGATTGAAGATTGTATCGGCGCTATCACAGGCGGTTCCAAAAAAAAGATATCTGCGCTTGGTTTGTTGGAAAATAAATTCGCAAAAACATTGGCTTTATCCTTGAATTCGTGACTAGTGTCTCCTAGAGGGAAGGTTTTCTGGATTTATGTTGTGGGGTAGGAGGTCGCGACGCCAGCATGGGCGAGAGTTCTACCACCAACCCACTCGTTCACTAAGAGGTTACACGGAAGAGGCAACAAAAGAAAACCAAAACGCTGTAAGTCCGGAAGGAAGGAAAACACATCAAAACACATTCGATTGTTAGTAGTGATTGTTTTTCTAATGTGAACTGATTTTTCTATTGGAACAAAAGGAACACATATTAACGTTAAACACTGATTTAACAGATGTACACCATCAGCATTTAATCTTCGTCGACGATCTACTCTCCGAGATGAAAATTCGCGACTCTTACACTCAATGCCCTCGACTCTCGGGTGTATGCGTCCCCGCGGCGCGAAACGGGGAACGGGAGACGGACCGACCGACCGCCTCGGTCGGATGATGAAAAACGACTCAATCGAGGGTTGGAATCTGCTTCTTGATTCACCGTCGATTCGGTGGTGGTGGATATCCTCTCCACTAAGGATATTTTTTTACTTACCACCAGAGAAACGTAAAGTCTCTTGGTGGAATAGAAAACCAGATCTCGTAATGGAGATCATGGTGGTATGTGTGTGGCCGTTTAGATCTGTGTTGTTTACTCATGAGCGAAGGCAATGGAAAAACAAAGCAGGCAGGCGGCAAGGACAAAGGAACCGGGAAGATCGTTGTTTATGATGTGCATCGCGGCCAAATAAATAGACGACGATGCATCGAAGAAATGTGCTAAAAGAAAAGATGAGACGAGGGCATCATAAAAGTCTTAGATGAGTGATGCCCTTGTGTAAAGAGACGAATAGACATTGGGAAAAGGTGCTAATGGGTTGCGATACTTTATACAATGAAAATTGTATATCGTATCTTGGGTCGTTGGCCGAAACGAATTCCTTGCTTGCATTTGTATATGCGGGGCAATTCGTTGTAAGAAACGGATTCTATATTTGCATTGTTTATGTTTTGAATTCAATCCGGCGGCTATGCGCGAAGTCGATGATTATTTGGAGATTCAAACAAAGGAGCATTTCTGGATAAAGTGCTTGCAGCTGTATCGATAGTCGCAAGTCATTGCGAAGCAATTCCGATGGTTACACAATGACGGTTTGTATAACATCTATGCATCTAAGGCGAACTCTAGTGTGAGTGTTTACACGAAACGAGAATTCGCTTCTTGGTCGCTAATGCAGAGATGCATTGATGCCTGCATGAATGCCCTTGTGGGAGAAATTCTTTACAGGAATTTCTAGATAATGCGTATGTATGATTGGGATCTGTGATAAATTTGAATAGAATTCTTATGGGGAATTTTTGGATTCGAATGAATGAATGAAGGTAAGAATTCTTTTCCAGAAGCTTTTAAATAAATAAGTTTGATAAGCTTGATGCCTGAAGCATTTACAGGTGCTAATGCGATTGCATTAGCAGGAAATTATGAAAGTTGGGTAGCAGTAATGGGGGTTCTTCGGGTAAGTAGCAGTGGTGTTACGTGCGTCCGCCACCCCATCAATTAATCATTTTGTAATTTTAACATAATTTGTTTTAAGGTGGTATGATGGTAAGGTGGTGGAGGAGTTGCACGATCCAGAAGTGAGTTTTCGAACACGCCCCGATTCGGGTGTGGATCGTGCAGTTCTTCGAGTTCGAATTCGGTTTTCGAAGTGGACGTGAATGGGGAGCGAGAGAGACAAAGGGTTAATTTTTTTTGATGTGCGGTTTTTTTACGTTTCGTTGTCGAGCAAAAGAAAAAAGCAGAAAAAGAGAAGGAAGGCGGTAGAAAAGATTTTTTTTTTGCTGGTCCCGGAGATTTTACAAAGAAAAAACAGTTGAAATAAATCTGAATAAAGTTTAAAATTTGTTAAAGTTGGAATTACAAAGAAAAAAAAAAACAGTTGAAATAAATCTGAATAAAGTTTAAAATTTGTTAAGTTTAAAATTTGTTAAAGTGGGAATTACAAAGAAAAAAACAGTTGAAATAAATCTGATAACTGTCAGACAGAAAAATGAATATGGTGCAGAAATTTTCGTAGAGGAAAAGACAAATGTTCGAAATTGTAAATCGAGTCCAAATTGAGGCAGAGTAATTCTCAAGGTGACCCATATAAAATTCTTGGAGTGACTCCATGCAACTGCTCGGGATATTCGAAAAGCGTACAAGCGAGTGACTGGGAGTGGAAATCTCACAGGGCGGCACGCAGCGAAAACAATCCTGATCATCGTTTTCGCGGATCAAAGGTAAAAAATTAAACATTAATTAATTTTCTGTGGCAAAACCAGCAAAATTACTGTCACAGCTGGCGCTGCGGACAGGAGAGACTTTGGCTAGACTGCCACAATCTATTTTAAGGTCTCCTTGATCAGCCAGACACCTTTAACAAATTCCACTACACTGCCAGGAGTTTGCGGACTCAGTGAAAGTCAGCTGCCCGTTTAACTAAGCCGTACAATTTCTGGTCTTTTGAGCCGGATATCGGTCACAATACACAAACAAGTAATGAAGAACAACACTGAAAAGAAAATCAAACCATATCCCTTACAGCTGTATATTATAGCAATTTCGTATGATTTCTCATCCGGACAAGAGAGGCTGGGGAGTTAGTGCGCAACAAACCTCCCCCCTCACGAAGATGCGTGTCATTCTTGGAAGAGGAATAATACGAATAATATGCGCAAGCGGCGCAAGGCTAATAACCTTGCCCGGAAAAACAAATTATTATGGAAAATTTAACATGCCTCGGGACTTGCTAAATAAGTGTTACGGCCACAACCACCCATCCCATAAAACCTACCTCTTTGGAGCTAAGCTCCATCATTAATCGCGCATAGGGTAAATATCGCGATATAAATTCAGTATCAAACAAATTGAACTGCACGTTCAATTTGCCCATATTGAATTTAAGTTGAATCCAAGACGTGAAAGAACCAACCACATGTTCAACACGCAGAATCCGCTGGATCCAAATCTGTGGACCAGATGACTAACTTTCAACTAAAGTTGTTGAGAATCATAAACTGCACGTCTGCAATTTTATGATTTTTCAAAGGTTTGTTTACCCCAAACCATTTCCCACAAGGAACATACTTGCCCATTCGGCTAAAATAAACAACATAGAGAATCATAAATGTACATTAGCACAATTCTCTATTTGATCCTTCCTTTGTATCGATTTCCCACGGAAGAGATTCTTGCCCATTCGACTAAAGTAAACAACATAGAGAATCATAAATGTACATTAGCACAATTCTCTATTTGATCCTTCCTTTGTATCGATTTCCCACGGAAGAGATTCTTGCCCATTCGGCTACAATAAACAACATAGAGAATCATAAATGTACATTAGCACAATTCTCTATTTGTATTCCCTATCGTTTTCCCACAAAAGGGATCCTTGCCGATTTGGCTAAAGAAATCAACAGGCACCATAATATGAACTACACGTTCGCCTAAACCACAACAACATAAAAAAAAGGGAATCAGAGATGTGCATTAACACGATGCACTAGTGATTTTCCTTTTGTGTTCGAAAAAAAACACAGCAGGCGGTGAAAAGGAGATATCCTTTTTATCTGCAGGCGGTAAGTAAAAAGATTGCCGATCGAATTCAAAGAAAAAAATGAGAAAACTACTAGAGACGTAGGGTTTTCGATATTTTGGCCGAGACGATCAGATAAGGAGTTGGTTTCTGAGTGTTGACCGAGACGGTCGTCCGCGAGAAAAGTTGATTTGATAATTTTAAAGGAGTCAGCCGTAAAGTGGTGAGGAAAGTGCGTGAGGATAAAAAGTACGAAATAAGTATATGTGGACCTAACGTCTTGGACGTCTTGCAGAAGTGACTTATCATGTGAGTTTGATTGTGTGAAAACAGCAAAATAAGTGATTACTATTATGTGTGCTTGTTTAAGAATTAAGATTAGTTTAAATAAAAACAAAATGAGTGTTTTATTTAAAGTGTGTGTGGTGTGCAAAGTGGGTGGTGTAAAAGATATCATTACACAAGGCCAAGACCGGATCGCGGTTGTAGTGTCGATGATGATGATGATGATGATACAATAAATTACAAAATAAAATATAAAAAAATAATAAGTATAAAAAAATAACAAAATGTTGTTTTTTATTGACCAATTCCCAGTACTTTTTTGACAGAATATAAAACGAAATAAACGTCAAGGAATCAAAACCCGTCCATCCAGTGTAAGAAGTACCTGGTATACATTTATTTGAATTTCATTAATTCTTCTATTCCTTAAATTCATTAAATTTGTAAACCTTAACTGGGAGAGGCGACACGATTTCGCTTAAAGCAACGCATAAGCAATTTCCCACCTAACATAAGATGTCACAACAAGTGTGAATTGCGTCATTAAACAACCATAAAATACCTAACCTACCTTCCATCAATTTATTTCCATTTACCCAACCATCTGCTTGAGACTAGGTTGTCATTGCGTGATAATCAAGAATAACTCATTTTTCCAGAGCGCATATATTACATCCACCGGCTGGCATGTCACCCGTCCTCATCAAAATAGTTTACTGTAGTTAAATAAGATCTTCAATCAAGAGTAGCTGGGTTGATAAAGGTAGAATTCTGACAACGAATGGAGTCCATAAATGGGAATGCACGGTCATATCTGTCGACATTAGACGACCTTACACACCCAGGCATGGGACCAGACCGTTGTCAGGTGTGTAATACTGTTCTCCAAGCGACTATGTGAACAGTCAGATGCATGCAAATGAATGTGTCTACAATTTCATTAAAGTGCTCACGAAGGATGCTGGTGATCCGAAGCGAGATTTAATGTTCTAATATATTAAATGCATCCAATTGCCTTGCCTCACAACTTTGTGCCAAGAAATACATTTGCCAATTTGGCAGAAGGGCACCGTGATAAAGTGTTGTTAGATATTTTGAGCCTGTCATTAGACAATGTGCATACGTGAATTAAATTGATGAGTTTAAGGCACGAGCATATTGTTGGCTGAGTCCCGAGTTTATTCTTAGCTCAGTCAGAAGGTGAACACTTCACATCTACAAAAAGGCCATACATACGTGTATTCAGGGTGCCAGTAGTATTTATTTTATTTGAAAAAGTCGATTTAATTTTAGCAAATACAATTCAAAATAATTTAAGCAACTCACCAGAGTTTAAGAACGTCCACTCTTTTTATTTCCTGCTAAATCTAAACGAACGTTTCGAAAATGTATCTAATATCTTGACCTTGTTTTACACGAAACGCTCACATGAAATGGATTTTGGTGGGCATTGGTCGAGGGATGGAGAAAGAGAAGGGGATATTAAGATTCATTTATGATACCCGACTTTAGAACGAAGACATTATCAAAAGCGATCTAGACACTTGTTCATCTGTTCGGCGGACTCCACAGTCATGGCCATGTTAGCGAACAATTAGATTACAGAGGCGTGACGCCAGTGCGTATAATAATAGAGAGAAACCACGACAATGTTTATTTGCTTACTTTTCATGGTTTATGGTCGATTTTGTTGTTGTTTTTATTTCCACTTTTCTCTTGGACGATATAAAAATTTCTTTTATTTACGCTCCTGAATACCCGGATCATTGCCGGCAACCTATGGGAGAACATAAGGCACGGCAAAAGAGAAACAGTTGATTGGCGTCGAATGCACAACCCCGTGGAGAACAACCACGTCCAACGTGCTCCACTTGCAATTTCAATTTACAGGCCTGACCAGGGGATGTGGTAGACAGGGTCATGTCAGAGGAGAGTGGCCAACGTAATCACGGGTGATATGCCAGAGTGGTTACAAGGGAAGGGTCTAGGAATCAATAAGTGGAAACCAAGTGCAGCATAGGTGAATGTTTCCTATGCTTAAGTGAAACGAGATAATTGCATCCATTGACCATGGCTTTTAGGCGAATCCAACTTGGTGTTTGGTTTTATTCCGGCTCGATTGCCAATTAATTGAGAATGGAATATTTTCAATTATATCTTTTTAATTGACTTCGGGAAAGTGGTAATCGTACGTTACACGGTCGGAGGTGATGCCGACTTAAAGGACCTGATATTTCTGGAGTTCAATGTACGTTTAAGAAGTGTTACAGAGGTATAGCCAGGTGCTTTCTTGGGCCTTGAAATTCTTATTTAATTAATTTCAAACGGCGTAGTGGGAGGAGGGATTTTGCAGAATAAACACAAATACAAATTAGCGTCATTTTAATGACGCTGTGTCACATGACCGTATACCAATTGGACAAACTTACAAAATTGATTAAGAAGACGGATAATCCTTCGCCAAAAATAAGCTCATAAGTTTCACAGGTGACGAACTCTCAAGGAGAATGGACAATTTACCAATTCTTATAATTAAATCAATCGACGATCAGGGTAACAAATGTGTGTGCTACCCTGAAATATTTAAAAACGCATTTAATAAGAACTAGTCGAAGTATTGAAGTATATGTGCTGACGGATGAATCCATGATAGGCTAACCAAAAACATCATGAATGATTATGGATTTCTCAGTTTTATGCGAAGGAATGCCAGATTTTAAATTGAGGTCTGTGGGGGTTCTTTGAGGCGCCCGAAGAACCACCCATCGGCCTAACCCAGCTCCCCTTTCCCTACCCGCAATTCCATTACCTATCACCAGCAGCTTACCTACAGATGAGCAGTCAAGCTCCCCTGCAACAATACTTACCTGAAAACACGGGCCCGCGGCAAAATCACCTAGAATGATTGCCGTTTGCTATTTTGCAGTCGGATTGGCACCTACAGACTTTCTCCCAGGGGCATGCTTGCATCCAACCATCATGTCCTGAAATCTAATTCGGTTTACATATCATGTAACTGACATTAACTCCCAAACATGTCAATACGCATAGCTGAGAAGCATATTTTCATATACGTGCATGACATGTTCACCCTTGCCTTATCGGCGGATCTATAGGTTGACCATTCGATCGACAGTATACAGCACAGCCCACCGCGGGCTAGATACAAGAGAATTCAAGTGTTGTTTAATGTAAACACACACTCGACCCATCGACCGATGAGATGTTACCATTTTTAATCAAACGGATGCTACATACGATGGCAAAGTAGTAAACAAACATTGCCCCCTTGTCCTTAGGTATTCAACAGCTGCACTCAATTTCCCATTATCGGCTACCAACCGATCATAGAACTAGACATGAACATGATTGTTATTTAAACAATCATTCCCTGATCATGTCTCACGTATCGTTTCCTAAGTTAAACAATCATATTAATGGCCATGCCCTAAGATGCTTGCCTAATCTAAACATACAGCCATCCAGCCTGGTCCCTTGCCATCGTCGGCGAAGTCTCTGTTGATTTAATGTCAACAAAATATCTGTCCTCCATCGTTCACCAGAACAATACGGCTAAACCACAAACAAAGTGCATCTAATGTATGGCCCTCGAAATAGCGTTTCTGTTGACATAGGACAGAGAAACCTATTTAGTTCTCAGGCGATCATCACGATGATTTACGACAACAATGCCCGCAGCCCCTGATGCTTGTCCCTTTGTTTGAAGCAGTGTAGATTCGTTCGTACTTGACCTGTACGGTCATATGGGGGAAATCCTCCCATTTAACGCCGTTTCGATCGCCCATTGGCCGTCGCCAAGTAGATCCGATTCGCTCCTCCTGCATCGATGTGATCCACCACCGTGGCATCTGATGGGATGTGCATTGCATCGACGAGTCAGATTTCATCATCGGGAGTGTGCGCACGAGTCTCAGAATTAGTCGAGTCATTAAATCGTTGTTAGTACTTTTAAATGTGACAAGCGCAAAACTTAAATCGTCGTTCCTATCATAAATATTAGTACTTTTAAATGTGAAGTTGTACTGCTTGGTGTTAATAAAGTTTCAAGCAAAAACTCTAGCGTTTTTTTATTTATTCCATTCTTCGTCGGAGAACTATTCAACATCGTCAATCGTTGGGTGTTTTTAGTGAACCTATGGCGTACGCCGGCACACCTATACATTAACCCCCACAGGTCCTTTGTAGGGATGTGCAAAATTCGTTTAGTTCTTCAACGCTTCGAATAAAAATGGATTTATAAAGCGAACCTTACAAAAAAAAAGGATTTTAGAACTTTGAGCTTCACAATTAGTGGATGCAATATACTAACAAAGGCTAATAAGCTTGTCCGTAAAAATAACTTATTATGGAAAATTTAACAAGCCTCGAGACTTGCTAAATAAGGCCAAGACCGGATCACGCTTGTAGTGCCGATGATGATGATATAGTACCAAAATTGAAAAATAAATGCTATGTGGAACACGCCGTGGAAAAAAAAATTAAAAAAAAAACTCTGCGAGGGGCGTTAGAAAAGTAACAAGACTGGCAACATTATGCCTAACACTGAAAACGCTGTCGCCGCCTCCCTCACACGACAGGTAGTTCAACTCATTCGCGAAGGCGATGGAAAAACAAAGCAGGAAAACGGCAAAGACAAAGGGACGTGAACATCTTGTTTATGGTGTGCATTGCGGCTAAATAAATAGACGACAACGCATCAAGGAAATGTGCTAAAAGAAAAGCTGGGACGAGGGCATCATAAAAGTCTTAGATGAGTGATGCCCTTGAGTAAATAGACGAATAGCCATTAGAGAAAGGTGCTAATGGATTACAATACTTTATACAATGAAAACTTTATATCGTACTTGGGTCGGTAGGCGAAACGAATCCCTTGCTTGCATTTGTATTGTAGGAGTTGTGTGTGTCGGCGTACGGCACTGGGTTCACTCCTATCCCCATCCGTCTGTCACTAAAAGTTTCGACAATATTCCGCCAAACACCGTCAGAAAACTGTTCACCCGGAAAGTCATCACCCGAACAAATAAAACACTGACGCCCAGTATCGTTATTATTAATGTTTTTTTTATTTCGCGTTTGCGCGATTGATAATTCCACTTAACAATTAGAACTCGCGCAGCAGACTCACGTGACGCGACTCGACTTTGCTTCACACGCGATTAAAAGGACGCACAGAAACAACATATAAGGCATTAAACTCACTTTAATGGAAAGCACGCTCACTCCACTCGACTTAATTATCTGCGCTTCTCCGCCACGTGACGGAGAGCCGGGGCGACAACGACCACGACTGCTCGGTCGGTGGATGTAAAAGGACTCAACGACATTCAATCGTTTGGGGTGAGTTTTTGGTGGTGTGGTGAAAAGGAAATGAAATTTCCTTTGACCAGTGACGAATGGAAGGCGATCTCTGGGACGCGGTGGTGTATGTGTGTGTTCGTACACATCACCGCGTTTATCAATGCGTTTAGCCAAGGATAAACGGAACCTACAACGAGGGAAAAAGAACAAAGGGAAAACGACCTAAGGCATCTTTCGGTAATGAGGGTCAGCTGTCTAAATAGCAGCCACTCATTAGATGCTAAAAGGGATTGCGAAAATTTATACAATAGAGATCGTATATCGTCTCTCTGCCGACTGGGTGAATCGGATTCTTTTGTTTGCATATGTTTATGCTATTGAATCCAATACGACGGCAAAGCATGACGTCGGTGATTGTTTGAAGATTCAAACAAAGAAATATTTCCGAGACAAGTTCTTGCAACTGAATCAATAGTTGCAAGTCTTCGGAAGGTAATTTAGATGGATAAACAATGACGGTTGTGTATACTATCTGTGTCAATTATGCATGGCATCTATGGCGACGGCAGGATCGAACTATAGTGTCAATATCTACACTAATTGGAAATTCGGTTTTTGGGTCGCTAATGCAGAGATGCATTGATAATGTATGAATTCCCATGTAGGAAAAATTCTTTGCAGCATTTCCAGGTAATGGATTGAAAACATTAACTATCCTTGCGAAGGGAATGTGTTCAGGTGCCAATGCGATTGTATTGGCGGGAAACAATGGGAGTTGGATTGTAATAATGGGGTTCTGCCTGATAGGGTTAAGAAAGAAATCTTACGGAGAATTGTATGCGAAGAGATGCATGAAAAGGTAAGTTTTCTTTTCCAGGGGCTTTTTAGGTTACAGATTTGATCTCTTTAACGCGTGAAGCATTTAAGATACTAATGCGATTCATCATCATCATCATCGGCACTACAACCGGGAACCGGTCTTGGCCTTATTTAGCAAGTCCTGGGTCTTGTTAAATTTTCCATAATGATTTGTTTTTTCCGGGCAAGGTCATTAGTCTTGTGCCAGAGGCTCCCCGACGGGGAATCGAACCCCGGTCTCCCGCGTGACAGGCGGATATACTAACCACTATACTATCGAGGAGCCATGCTAATGCGATTGCATTACTGAAATTAAGAGATTGGGTGCGAGTTATGGGTTTTTTTTTAGGAAAGCGAACCGTGGGGTTTGGGGGAACCACTACAGGGTAATTCGTTATTGGCAAAGAACGAAATTGGAGATTGTTTATTCGTTTAGACGAGGGATCGTGGTCGGGTATATTCCAGCTGAACAAACAAGCTGCCCGAGGCTGCTTTGGCCGTTGGACAATGGAATCGCCAGCCAATGTGTATGTAAGACATTGTTATACACATGTAAAGCTGGGAATAGCCAACTCAAGGTTAAGATTCCCTGATTATGCGGTTACATTATATGTGAACCGATAAGTTTTCTTTTCAGGGATATTGTGTTTGGCCTTGGTGAATTCCTTTCAGAAGATAGTTACGATGGGTAAGTAGACAATGGGGTTTGGCGGAACTGCCACAACCTTGCTATAGTTACTACATGCGTTTTGAGAGCGTCTGAAGTAGTCGTGTTACTGACGGGCGTTACAACGATGGACCCGAAAAAGTATAAGCAACGTTTCGTCATCAAATTGTGTGTCAATTGTTACGATAAATTCAAATTTCAATATTATTTACCCCGTACGGCCTCTCACTATTCGCCAAACCGTGATATCTATTATACTATATATGTCTATAGAAATGTTGGGCAATATTTAAATATAGCTATTTTGTAATATAAATGTTGTAGAAGCAGGTGAACATTGGGGTGGCACTGTACGTATAGTGGTAGATTGCTGTTGGCACATATAATATCAGTGGAATGTTCATCAATCAAATTTGGTTGCTCGCAAAGTGAATAAAACAGCCATCTATGGTTAGATACCAGTGATCAACTACAACAATAGAGAATAGAAAAAGACAGTAAATATATAAAAACTTGAAATTTGCATTTTATACGGGAACCAATCGATCGTCTATGAGTTTAGATGTTCAGTAAAACGTTATTACACTGAGTCCGTCTATTTCCCCATTACTGCGCGTTTATCACCGCATGCACTTCCAGCGTTGTTCATTTACTAATTATGAAAATATTATATGTTAATAATAGGATTTATAATATATGTTTTACCTCGCTTGGTAAAAACCTTGACGTGGTGCGTGGGCTTAAACTACAATTAATCACTCAGGCTATGCTGATGGAAGCATATGCTTTCAGTAGGACCACCCAGGTCAGGCAGGCTAGCGAGGTGTAACACACAAAGATCTAGGGTGGTACGTGACACCGTGCGTATTGGATGGTCTGCAGCCAGCGGTATACCGGCTGTATTATAACGGCGCCTCTCTGACACCGGGTCGAATCAGACCAGTAAGCAGACCTTACCATATCATAGAGGGCCTGTCATATGGCGGACTATTTGAAACCCCAAGACTCGTGGGAACAAAAATGAATAATCAATATACAAAAAACAATCCCACGGAAAACCCGGTAGATGTAGGTGTGATGAGCCGACACTACCATAAGGGAACAAATCATTAAGAAAACACCGACTCGGCAGAAAGAAGACGTGAGGAAAAATATATGCGAAACAATATAAAATGGACATCGTCGCGCTTCAGAAAGTCCGACTCTCACATCAAGTAATCGAAACCAACGGGTTTACACTGGCGTGTGGAGGTGCCGATACACATAACCTCGGAACCGCCTTCATCATAAGCAAGAAGATTACGCCCCATGTAAAAGATGTGAAACTTATTAATGACCGAATGTCGGTGCTAAAAATACAGGGGCCGTGGTATTAGTATCATCAGTATCATCAGTATCATCTATCCCACAGCTGCCACCAGTGTTACGTCTCCAGCGCCATGCTTCCTCTTTATATTGAGGGAAGAGCGTGGAGGTTTTGATATAAGCATATATCTCCTCTTCTTTGGTTTAGTTTAAAATAATTTTATTTCATTTTCTTGATCAAATTTCATTTTAAATTCTTTTATTCTTCGAATTACTTTTATAAATTCTCAACTCAAATTAACTGATAAATCAAACTTAAAGTCAACTCTAAACTCTAAACTTTAAACTGAACTGTATCAGAACTGGCACTTAGCTCAACTGCTTCTCAACTTGAACTTAACTCAACTGGCAAAACTAAACTGACTTTACAATTAAAATTTCTCTCTTCTTATGCTACTTATTGTTCTAATTGGTATTTTATCAAAGTATTCCTTTAGTCTCTAAGACTTTTAAATTTTGACTAAACTTTGAACGAAAATCAGAGTGCTATGTTTTGAATGAAAAAAAGGTGCATGTTATGAAAAAAAAAGCTGACGACTCAGTCGCAAGGCAAAGACTGTACCAAATGTGCATGAACGAAAACAAAGGGCGAGTTAGAATAGAAAACCACCTCTCAGAACCATTTGAAATCCGGGACGGACTAAAACAGGGGGATGGCCTAGTTGAAGAATTTAAATATCTGGGTGCGATACAGACGGCCCGTAACGAAATGTCAAAGAAAATTAACAAAAGACTACACTCCGGTAACGCGAGTTGGCACGCAGTCAGTAAACTGCTGAAATCCAAACTGCTGTCACGTAACATAAAGCTCCGTGCCTATAGAACCATAATCATGCGGATTGCTCTATACGGATGCGAAACATGGGCTCTCACAAAACCGGAAGAAAACAAATTCTGCGTATTCGAGAATAAAGTTTTAAGGCTTATCTTTGGAGGTAAATATGACGAGGAGGCAGGACAATGGAGGAAACTCCACAACCACGAATTGCAAGAGCTATACCGCAAACCTACAATAGTGAGAGTGTAAGGCTAAGATACCTTCGTTCCACCAGGGAACATATTCACCTACGACTAAACCTGACGTGCCCCCAAAGTCCACCGTTTCACCGACCAAAGGTGACATCCATACTGGTGTCAACAACCCCGCGTATCCACCGATACATGGGCCCCAAGTCCCGAATATTTTCCGATGCCTGCACGGCGATCGAAGGAGACGACTAGAATGGAAAATGTGTATCGATCCATTAGCTGGATAAACACAAATGGTTGGCACAGCTGCGTCAGATGTCGACAAACATCAAATCCCGGCGACAAGCAAAGTGCCGTAAAATAAACCGTCGGCTGAACCTTTGACCCTAACGCAATGCATTTCACCAAACAAAGCCATTGCGCGGAGAAACAGCAATAAACTAAAACGCTGTTCCCATAGGGCAAAGCAAATATAATTATCGCAGCCGAAGATAATTATTGCAGCCAAAAAGGGATCGCCGGGAATAATAAACCACACCAAAGATATACAGATCGATTCAACAGAAGGTGAGAAAATTCTGGCTATCCTAGGAAGATCTCCGGCCACACAGGCAGCAACATCCGCGTCTGTGTGTGTGGGTGCAACCGTCCATCTGGCCTGCGACGAAACAAGAAACCACAGGATCGAAAAAAGAGTACGATCTTCCCTAATGGAGAGATTCTCGATTAAGGGAGAATCGAAAATGAGAAGAGAACTGTGGCGGTTCCGCCAAACTCCACGGTTCGCTTTCCTGGAAAACCCCCATCATTTCCACCCAATCTCATAATTTCACTAATGCAATCGCATTAGCATTTAAATGTTCCACGCATTAAGGAGATCAAATCATTAACTTAAAAGTTCCTGTAAAAAATAACTTACCTTTCATGCATCCCTTCGCATACAATTCCCCGTAAGATTTCTTGCTCAACTTATCGGGAATTCCAAACCAATTTGGCACCTTCGGTGCCAGGCAGGTTCCCCTGGACGAATTCCTAATAACAAAGGATTTGGATTACATACTATGTAACCTTCACCAGGGACCACAAACATTGCGCTGTCTATTTTTCGGCTTCGCCATGTGTATGATAAAGCCCTTAACGTACACATTGGCTGGCGACCTACACCCAAGAAACCAAAACAAATATACGCATCTCGCGTCTCTTGGCACCAATCAATCCTACAGCATAAGCAAATGCAAATAGGAATTCAATACCCTACCCTTACCAGCGATGCCATAAACACAATTTCCCGGTAATCTAGTTAAAACCCATTAGCACATTTCCACATTGCATTGCCGCTTATTTATTTAGCCGCAATGCACATCTCAGACAAATGCCTAAACGTTCCCTTTGTCTTTTCACATTTCGGGATCTGCTTCTCATCAGCAGCGGCAAGAGCAAACAGAAAACCAATTATCATCCAATGAGATTCAGTTTGTTTGCTTTACCGAACTCGCACCTAATAAATGCACATTTTCCCTTTCTTTGTCTCAGATTCATTCCCATGGCCTTGTGTATGAAAAAACCAATGTGATCTTCACTTACACATACACATACATTGCCAAGTGTTTCTTTCTTGTTTTCACCACGAGAGAAACACTTTCTCTCTCGGGAAAACTCACCCCATGAGCGGGTCGCCTCACCACGAGCCGTTTATCGCTGAGTCCATTTCCGTCCGCCGACCGTCACGGTCGTTGCCGACCCCGCTCCTCGTTGCGCGCCGAGGACGCGAAAATACCTGAAGTCGGGTCGTGAAAGGAAGTGCTTCATGAAAATCCATTTAATAAGTTCAAGTGAGGTGCAAAAACATGAACATATTTGATAATGGCTAGGAATAAGTTAATAACAAAAGTGAAACAAAATAAAAATTAATTAAGGACAACTTGTGTTTTTACTTGCTCCCGGTGTGGACGTGGCGTCGTCGAGTTCGGTTTGTGCTTTTCCAGTCTACTTTCCCGCGGAACTTTGTCTTTGTGATGCTGGTGGAAGGAAGTGAACCGAGTGCCCATGCCCGGCACAATACTTCCTTCCCCACAGAACTATCGGGTGAGTCGGATCATCCCCTAAGGGGAAATGTAATTCGGTCTAAAAGAAGTAGAAATAACGAAAAGCCGGTACAAAGAGTGCCATCCAACGTTACGGACGTATTATGTTGCTTTCGAAAAGTTCATCATACCATTGTCGAATACCCGACGCTCGATCCTTATACATCTTTGTGCTAATCGCTCATAATTCGTTTCCGAATGATCAAAGCTTCACGTAACTAATCAAGTCTCTCAATGTGTAACCGTATTCCGATCTCCCTTCGGTTATTTTCGTTGTCGTGATATAGACGTATTTAGAGCTTGGAACATGTCCGTGAATCGCAGTGTGTGTTCAGAATTAACTCTATAACTTGTGTCCAGAATTAACTCGATAACTTGTGTGTGCAGAGTGGAATTCCAGATCAATTCAATCTGACTATTGTTTGTTAAAAGAAAAAAAAAGAGAAATAAAGAACGTACCTAAAAGAAAATATTGTGTTATTCTTATGGGGACTTGTGTCGTGTATTTGAAAGAAGTGTGTAAAGTGTTCGGCGGAACACTTCCACAAGTCGGACAACCAGGAACAATAAAAACCAAATCCGCCAAAAGAGTAATCAGGCCGCGATGATAAAGATGGGCCGGACATGTGGGGAGTTTGGGCAACGATAGGACCGTGCGTAGAATTCTTGACGGTAGACCAACGGGAAAGAGAACAGCAGGACGGCCGCGACGCAGACGGGAGGACAATGTTAGGTTTGACCTTGAGGAAATCGGATCGGTTGGTCAAGCGTGGAAGGAGAGTGCACAGGACAGGGAACGATGGCGGAGTCGAGTCGGTGAAGTCATGAACTTCCGGGTTCTCCAATAAATAGTAATAGTAATAGTAATAGGAGTAATATATGTTTTATTTGGGCAATTTACCTACAATGCAATCCTACAATGGTGAAATCGATGCCCCTGATATTACAAAATGCCGTTATTAGTCGAACGTCGACAGAGCCTTCAGAATCGCATAATACACCTAAAGAGAGACCCGAGTGTCTTATCTTCTTACCAAAAACACCCGTGCAAAAGGGATTACTATATAATGCCAAAACACTGTGTGGGCTGTTACATTTTTGGGTACTGTAAGAAAGATCGAAAATTCTATTTATTAGGTTTTTCTTTCCCTGGAAATTCTAGAACCTTGGTAAAGTGTGTCAACAATCAAATGTAAAGGAAATTAAAAAAAAGTACCTGAACCGAATGTTAACAAAACTTATTCGAAAAGAATTTAAATACCATTCCAGGTACTTGTATATTCGAAACATGTGAACATATTTCTAGTTACCTGAAGCATCAAATGCATATTGTCCTCCCCCTTTAGTTTTAAATTGTCGTTTTCAACCAAATTAACAATGAGAGGATTTTAAACACTGTCTGTAGGGTATCTCCAGAAGGTAGGACAAAGAAATGATTTTTGAATAGTTCTTTAACAGGTAAACAATTTCAATGCCATTGTATTTATTTATTTTTACATATGCTGCAAATTTTAACTTAAATTGCAGTTGCGTGCTGTGGCGTGCGATTATTGAGCACTAGGGCTGTGAAGAGACATTCTGGAAGAACCATCAAATATTTGAATGCCTCACTTGTCAAATCAATTAATTCCATAAAACAGAAAGTTGAGAAAAATAAGAAAATGGTATTATAGTGTTTTTAACAATTCTGATATAAATTATAAATTCGAATAAACGAAGTTGACTAATACTGAGTATGTCTATTTTGGAAATATGCAGTCACATTAAAAATTAACAAAATAGTTATTGTTCTAACAAGTCAAGTAATCATATAATTACATAATATGCGAACGTTGTTTTCGAAAATACATATTCACAGACTGGTTCGTTGCTCTCTAAAATATGATGGCGCTCTGCAAAGGGGACAAAATTGACCAAAAAAGAAAATTAAGACGCATTGTTCAAATTATCGTATTTCGAAGTTTTCACATTGCATAATGGTTTTGAATTTTGTTGCACTTTGTTTTTTTAGAATTTTTACCAAGCCTGAGAGATATCTTGAGACTTCAAAAACCGCGACGAATTCGGTCTAGAATAATTTCAAAAATCTATTTGAATATTGGGTAGTTTCTACTTATGCGCCTGCGCGGGTGCGGATTCAGCAAAAACACCACTGATTGTCACTGCTTCCGTTCTCTAAAAGTTATTCCGACGAGAACGACCCACTAAACATCCAGGAATCCAAGGGAGAATAAAATAAAAATTCACTGATGTCATGTTTTGTTACTAATCATCATCATCGGCACTACAACCGGGAACCGGTCTTGGCCTTATTTAGCAAGTCCTGAGGCTTGTTAAATTTTCCATAATGATGTGTTTTTTTTTTTTCCGGACAAGGTCATAAGTCTTGCGCCAGAGGCACCCCGACTTTCCATGATAATTTGTTTTTCCGGGCAAGGTCATTAGTCTTGTTTTTTTAATACGTTCTCTTTATTTAACGTTTTTGTTGGACATTGCACTTAGTTCTACTATAACATGTGTATAAAAGCACGGATCAATCGACATTAGTTTTATAATAGTTCAAAGTTCACTTCGTTTTAGGCAACTATATTAAACGCTCCTCAATAGTATACTGGCTAGTATACCCGCCTGTCACGCGGGAGACCGGGGTTCGATTCCCCGTCGGGGAGCCTCTGGCGCAAGACTAATGACCTTGCCCGGAAAAAACAAATCATTGTGGAAAATTTAACAAGCCTCAGGACTTGCTAAATAAGGCCAAGACCGGTTCCAGGTTGTAGTGCCGATGATGATGATGATGATGATTAAACGCTAATGGGAAACACATTGTTTCAGAAAACGATATTAAATTATGGTTCTTTTACGCAACTGACTCGCTACTGAAATCAAATACTGGTGAGACACGGTATGACAAAAAGACGCACTGAAAAGACTCGACTTAGTGAAAAAGAAAAAGGAACTCGTGGTCAAACTCTTCATGGCTATTCGCGTTGATTCATTAAAGTAGGTGCTCACCCTCTGGATGTTAAAATCTGACTGCAATCCGCATCCGTCAGATTCAACGGTGGTGGCGCATGCCGTTGAAGGAGGGGCGAACCGGATCAACTTGGCAGCAGCCAATGGTGATCGAGGAAAGGGTAAAATGGGAGGATTTCCCAAATGCTGCATAGGGACACGTACAATGCCCCTTTTGCCTGCAATACAGACAACGATCGGCCGACACCTGATCAAACAAATGTACGAGCATCGGGGGCTGAGGGCAATGTGGTCATAAATCATCGATGATCCACGCCTGAGAACGAAATAGGTTTTTGCTTCAAAGTAAACAAAAACGCTATTTAGAGGGTCAAATGATGAGATGTGCATCGTTCGTGGTCTGCCGATGTTGCATGGGATCGTCATGGTATTTATTTATGAGTTCGAGGGAAATGCCATTGTAGGCGATACATACTAGTGATGATAGTTCAACCGGAGATTTGGGTTATGTTTGCTTTAGCCCTATGGCTCTGGAGCACAAGGAGGGAAATTATTCATGGACATTAAGTCAACAGAAACCTCAGCGACGGTGGCTATATGGTTACGTTAATGTGCTGGTGCATGGGTATGATGGTGAGGGGTTTGACCTGCAGATGTGCAAGCAAACGTCTCACCCAGGGGAACCACGGAACAGCGGTTAGTAAACAAAACAAACGCAGTGAGGCACTGTGTGTTTGCTTTGATTTGCTGCTGGGTCATCATAGGGCATTGTGGCGGTTATTTCGAACGCCACTACTTACCTGCTCATCTACCACCAGGTAACCATTTTCACAAGCCTCCTATTTCATAAAGCATGTACTTACCTGTCCTTTATTTGCGAAAACCTTCGCCTAAAATATCTAATGTATCATGTTCGCTGAGGTAAAATCCATTAGCACCAAACGGATATTTTTCCTAAAGGCACGGTTCCCGGGCGCGCCATTTACATAGGGCCAATTCAGTTGTAACACGAAGCACCTGACACGACCATCACGGTGCACATAGCACCCATTGAAATTGCAGCACACAAGCAAGAGATACTCTCGCTTGGCTTCAATGCTGCAATCACATCGGTCGCTAAATCGAGCCACATGAAATGGTAACTCGCATCTGGCTGCAAAAAGGGATCGAGAACTCGCCAGTGTAAATACACACACGACGGTTCGACCCTGTTGACGCCAACAACACGCACACGATCAGCATCATGCTACTCGTAGTCGCTGATCGTGTAAACATTTCAACCCTTTTTGCGTTGAGATGCTCGCACCTGTTGCGAATTTGTGGAGGGATCTTTGCTGTGTCTGCATATTTGCGGATACGCGCGATGAACAGCAGAGCGATCATCGTGTGTGAGTTTCAACCCCCTTTTGTGTTAAACAAAACGCAAAAGGGTAAATTACCAAATATGGTCATCGAAGCGATGATGGAATATGTGGTATTCTGTCGCTTCGATGAGCTTATTTAATCGCGTTTTGGATTCCGTGAGGGCAGGTTGTGCCCTCACGTAAAATACACATCTCTCGTGGGGCGTCCCAAAAGATTCGAATCGCGTTCTAGATTCCGTGGAGGCATGTCGGGCCTCCACGTTAAACTAAATATAAGAAGATCGAAATCGAGTGCCAAGTGACAAGGAGAAAGGAAGTAGACAAACAGCCCATAATCGTGTTTACAAAAAGCGAGTTCTTTTCGTTAAATATCAATTTGCGTTTCATATAGATTGTGTGTGTTAACCCTTGAACAGGAAATATTCATTCATTGCGTGAAACTGTTTATATTGTATAAGAGCGTTGTTCGAGTTGTGCAAATATCAATATCAGATTAAATAATTGAAAAAGTTGTATTATTTTGGTGCGCGGCCCAGTTTCCGAATTTATGAAATTAAAAGCAAACTCCGCACATGCGAACGTCAATTTAATAATATATCAAAAGGAGAAGAAATCTTTGTATTCATTTCGAGTGTAAAGATAAATCTGATTAAATGGAGATCAGTACAAATTCTATGGATTACTCAACAACACACACTGAAGCATATGGGATGGAGATAGAACCGGTGCAGTACGCCTGCACAAACTTACTTTCTCACCCATAGCATGGCATGGGTAAGATTGTAATTTTAATGCAGGCATCAAATAGTTTCCCACTGACAAGCATATTATAATGTGTTTTTATTGTGTTGTCATATTGCCCTTCGCCCTAATTGCAGAAGGTATTAAAATATCCATTTAGATGAATAAATATGCAGACATCGCCCACAAAAATTTGTATGTGTTACAAAAAGCTTGTACTGAAGAAAATCTGTTCCTCAATTACTAATATAATCTGGTCACGGAATTCTACACCACTGCATCTTCGTTCAATTCTTTGACTTACAAAACCCCATCAGACCTGTCAAGGCCTTAGGATGTTGCAGGTTAGGTGTTGGCTTTATATGTACAACATAAAGTTAGCCTCATTGGAGTATAAATATATATAATATCCGATAAGCTCACGCGATGACTCGGAGTTACCTTTCTATATTGTTCTGAAGTATGTGTGTTAGTAAGGACCACGTATCATTTCACAATATACATTGCTTCAATTTTACATTTAACTTACAAGGCTTAAATCGATTAGAGGTTTGACATGAAAAGCATGCCAGTTGCAAATCGTTACCGGAATATTACATCCATGAATACTGCCCATAGAAACGCCAAAGATATCTTAAACAGTTTGTTTATGTGCCACAGGGGACCCTTTTCACGCCTGCACTGGGGCAATTATGTTCATCGCGTATTTGTCTGTTGGCTTCTTAACAATTGAGTCCGTGTTGTGTAATTGTTTAAACGAGACCCTATGTAAAATACTTTTCTAACATAGCAATGGTCGTGATTTTATGTTGATTCGGGTTGTTGACTGATTGACTGCGGGCAATGCCGCACTCTTTAGATGATTACATAACCCAAACAAGCAATGGGAGTTCAATGGTTCTCTCCGGTTGCGCTTGAAAACGAACATCATTTTTCTTTTGTATACCTTTGAAGATACGTTAAGAGGAATGGATACTGTTGAAGATACATGGAGAAGAAATAATAGAGAACACAATGCTCCTAAACAGGAGGGGAGGTTATGTGAATTTATTTATTCTAGATGGATGGGCAATACTATGTTTGCATGACCTATTGTTTTTCGTTCGTTTGCTTTTGGCTTCCAGCAAGCTTTTGCCTTTCATTTTGGATGCGATATAATAAAATTTGTAAAACCAACAACGATTCGAATACTACAGCTTCTGAGGATGGACATTTTAAAATCATCACGTGAATAGCAAATTCATTCTCGATACAAAGAGGACGTATGCGTCGCAAATGGGTTGATTGAATTCTAAATAAGTTTCTATATATAGAAATATTGCATATGCAACGCTGGAAGAGCAATTTATATCTACAGCTAATAGAAAAATACGAAAGGCATGCGCTGAAGCTGGGGTAGAAGTATTTGAAAATTACCACAGAAAATCAGTAAATAATTGAAACTTATACGATGTAATTTTACTGAATTCTGAATCAGTGGAATTTTTATTACCCTAGAAGGTCACTTTTGACGTTATCGTAGAATTAACACTGGCGGACGTAATATAATATATTCAAAGCAAAGCTACCAAATTACATAAAAATCGTTATAACACAATTGTGCATACGAGGGTTGCCCCTTATGTTTCGGGATTTGGCAACCTTAGCGTTGCAATCCGGCAATTGACAGCTCTGTCGTAAAGTTGGACATTTTTGAGGTTATACGCACTCAGAACGTTTTGACATACGAGCGCTATTTGTGTTGTTTACAGTAACTTAAAAGATTCATCTCGGCCCAAAAATGGAATTAAATCGTCAACATTTTCGTGCGATTATTTTTTACAACTTTCGGCGTGGATTAATTCAGCAACAGTACATGGATGAACTTAATTCAATTTTTGGCGATGAAGCTCCATCAAGGACCAGTGTTTATCGATGGTATGGTGAATTCAATCGTGGTCGTAGTTCACTCCAAGGTGAATTTCGTGAAGGTCGTCCAAAATCAGTTGTTGTTCCGAAAACCATTGATGCTGTGCACGAACTGATATTGGAAGATCGTCATGTGACCTATCGTGAGATTGAGACAACCTTAGGCGTTAGTGGGACCAGCATACATTCAATATTGCATAAACATTTGACAGTCCAAAAAATTGATCGCGTTGGATCCCACACAATTTGTCAATCGCCCAAAAAAAGGCTCGTGTCAATTGGTCGAAAGAAATGCTCAAAAAATACGGTCGCGGTGCTTCGAAACACGCCTATGACATCGTGACAGGTGATGAATCGTGGATTTACGCGTATGAGCCCGATAGTAAACAGCAGTCGACTGTCTGGGTGTTTCAAGATGAGCCAAATCCAACAAAAGTTGTTCGCGCACGAAGCACTTCCAAGCAAATGGTCACCTGTTTTTTTCGGAAAAACTGGACATGTCGCAACCGTACCACTAGAACAACGCAGAACAGTCAATTCTGAGTGGTACACAACCATTTGTTTGCCAGTTGTCTTCCAAGAAATCAGGAAAACCAACCGCCGAAGACGGATCACTCTTCACCACGACAATGCGAGCTCTCACACATCGGCTGCGACAACTGCATTTTTGAGCACCCAAAACATCGATTTGATGGGTCATCCGCCGTATAGTCCTGACGTGGCACCGAATGACTTCTTTTTATTCCCGTAAGTAAAAAACAAACCGAGAGGTCAACGTTTTTCGACACCTGAAGAAGCGGTTGCTGCATTCAGAATGCATGTGTTGGAGATATCTTAATCAGAGTGGCAAAAGTGCTTCGACAATTGGTTCAAACGCATGCAAAGGTGTATAGATCTTCATGGGGAATATTTTGAAAAACAATAAAGTGATTTTCGATGATCAATTTTTGTTTTTGTTCTCTAATCCCGAAATATAAAAGGCAACCCTCGTATATGCAAGATATTTCATTCCAAAGCCAAATCTGCTTGGAAAGTTTGAGGAGCAAGTAATTTACATCATAAGGATACCACCATTACATTTAAAAAGAAGAACACCAATGACCTTGTACCCAATGCAGAATGAAAACCTTTGGAAACTGGCCTTAAATTCCGGTACGCATAGTTACTCTCAAAATTGAGCGTACACTTCAAAAATTAAAAAATTTTGCCTCTTTTGATAGCTAAAAAATCATCTTCTTTATTTCATATTATACATCTTTTACTAATAGTTATAAAAAAACGAAAACGAACTATGTACAGTGCTCGGAAAAATTATCGAGTCAAACGTAAATTTTCAGTTTTCTTGGAATGAGTAATAAACTTTTATGAGTAGTTTTGTGACAAAATATTGTCAACCGACACCAACTCAGGGAAAACCCTTTAATGGCTTATTTGCTTTTTTACCAGGAATGGTAATTCTTTTCTGAAAAAAAACCCCATTCAGGCCTTTTTTTCGATCTCAAGCTTAGTCCACACACATACACCGACCAAAGCGCAGATTATCAGACGCCAAAGACGTGATCTGCGTTTACTCCCGCACTCAAGACCAACCGTTCTTGTACCATTTCTTTCTCACCATCCCCCCATCCAAGTAGTTAGAGAACACTTGAACTAACCCTGTCCACACTATCCTTAGATACCTCCTTCCCCGTTTCTTTTCAGATATCTCAAGACCCAGCCCAACATCCTCACGGATGTGGGTGATTCTCGTTATCGCAAGATGACCAGAAGCCAGAGACAAGATGAAGGACACATTTGTCCTCGTCTCCCTAAAGTCGGCCTCTCGCCACTCCATTTTTTTTTTGATCTCAAGCTTAGTTGTAACGCCTAGCTAGGTATAATAAAAGGTCTTAAAAAACACTGCATTCTGGAGTGATAATTAACAGACCTTTGTTTTACGCAGTGAATTTTTTTAAAGTTCTAAATATGTCACGTGGGAAACAATTAACGGACATTGAAAAACTAAGAATAGTCGATTTACGAAATAATGGAATGACGTAAAGACAAAATGCCAATGAAATAAATCGCTCTCAAGGTGTAGTGAAGAATTTGCTACAAGCCGCTATTAAAAATTACGGAAGAAATAAGCGATCTGGGTGACAACATTTTCACCGACAGTCAAACTAGACGTTCTACGTTAAATGTTCAAAACAGGAACTTCTTCATCTCAGAGGGTTCGACGTTTTAATTTGGACAGCGATCCTAGCTTCAAGTACTACTGGCATGATCTCAGGAAAGAAAGGAAAATCATGTCACGCTGGACTTTAGGCGGAGGAGGAGTTATGGTGCGGACAGCTTTCATTGGAAATCTGAAAACACAAATTGTTTTTATTTCTGGAAGAATGGACGCCAAAAAGTACCAACAAGTGTTGGAAGAGAATCTTCTTCCTTTAATAACCCTAATAGAGGACAGAAATTGTTTATATTTTTGGAAGAATGGACGCCAAAAAGTACCAAGAAGTGTTGGAAGAGAATTATGGTGGTCTGATGGTTGATGTGCCGGCACGGGTGCGGGTTCACCACTACACTACTGATAGTTCCAACGGAAACCGATCACCAAAGGAAAAATAAAACACTGTTTTTGTTTATAATTCGTTTTTATTGTTTTGCACATTGTTTTAATAGAATGGTATTTGTAACGCAATCGTGAGGAAAAGAATCATTGAACAGATACAGGTGGATATTGCAATTAGTCAAAATAAGATTTTATCAAATGTTAATATGAACTACACTAGTTACACATGAAAATGATTTTCTGAATATTGGTCCAAAGGCAAGTTAAAATAAGATTTTATCAAATGTTAATATGAACTACACTAGTTACACATGAATATGATTTTCTGAATATTGTTCCAAAGTCACTAGACGATGTATTTTTAGTTGTAGTTAACATTTCATATAACTATCGACATAACATTGTTACTTTCGCACTTTCAATTTGATTAGTATTTTGCAACTTTAATGTGTATGAAACCGCGAATGTAAATCTTGCATATTATTCCGAAACGAGCTTTTTCGACTACACTCGAGTGTGGATAAAATTCGACTCCAACCTAAATGGCGATTAATCTGCGACTCCTTAAAAATGACTCGTGCAAAGTCGGCCATCCGCTAAGGGTGGGTTTTCGTTCTCGAGAGAAACGTGAAGTTTCTCTTTGTGGTGACCAATGGGAGAGAATCTCTCTGCTTTGATCTTGGCGGGATCATATCGCTTGTCCATGATGCCAGGTCATGGACAAACGAAAACGAGAAAAAAAGGAAATGAGACAAAGGCCATCATGGTGGTGTCCATGCAGCTGCGCAAATAGTCTGCATGCCATTAGGGAAACTTGCGCTACAAGGAAATAAGATACTTGCACAACGATGATTGCGCACGGTATCGATGCCAGAGGAAAAGGTCGAACTTTTTGTGTGCATGTTTACATGCTGGAGAATTCGATTCTTGGCGGCAAGACGCGAGATGCTTGAACTGCTTTTGTCGGTTGGACAAAAGTTGGTGTGACTGTGGACAAGTGGGAAAAATGTGCGCCGATAAAGTTTCCCAATGTATGATGCTTGTGGTGATGCATTAGATGATGCCCTTGGAAGGGGGAACGTTTGCAGGTAACTGCAGGTTAACGAAAAGAGTTGGGGTTGGAATTGTGAGTGGTTCTTAGTGAAGTTTCAAGGGACCCCCACAGAATCTTCTTCCTTTAATAACCCTAACAGAGGAAAGGAAATTATTTTTATTTTTGGAAGAATGGACGCCAAAAAGTACCAAGAAGGGAAGGGTTCCTCTCGAATTCCGCACATCAGTACGGATTTCGCCAGCTCTCTATTTGTGCGGAGAATGTGGTACTGCTTGAGTCCGCACGAGCGCATGGCAGTTTCTTTGCAGAGCACCACAGCTTGTTTCAGACGGGAAACGAAACTTGTGACGTCCTCTGCTCGGAATTGTCGCATCTCGGAGAGTTGCTCATACACATCTTCGTATCATGGTTGCGGTACCAGCGCGTTCCGGAGTAGTTGTTCATACTCACCGAACAACGCTGGGGTTGCCTCATCGTAGATCCGGTAGGCTTCTCCGCCTAACCGCATGGGCAACTACGTTATGACCCTCTTTTCCTATTCCTGTTACAAACAACTTAGGGTCCTCTTACTATATCTATGAACTTCTCCAGTTCCATAGCGACTGTAGGACCCTGTTGACCAATATATACTGATACCGAAGTTCAGACCAGTTCCATAAATTGGCTAATTCGCAGCCTGTCTATGGGTTTGTCTGCCTCGGAAGAGGAGGAGTTTCCCTCTTCCCTGGTGTCCGGTATTTCGATGGAAGAGTTGATCTCTTCCCGTGACATCTTAGGTGAGGGTGGGGTCTTACCGTCCTTCTTATTCTGCCTTATCTTCATTAACGGGTACCTGTGAAAACATCTTGCCATAACCAGAATCACCCGCATCCATGCGGATGTTGGGTTCGGTCTCAAGATATTTGAAAAAGAAAGATGGGAGGTATCCAAGGGTAGTGTGGACAGGGTAAGTTCAAATGTTCTCTAACTACTTGGATGGGGAGATGGTGAGAAAAAAAATCATACAAGACCGGTCTTCGGCGTCTGACAATCTGCGCTTTAGTCGGTGTGTGTGTATGTTTGTACCGTCTTGTACTGTGCGTGCGTGTGTAGCAGTAGACCCTATGAGATGGGTCCAGGAATTCTCTATTATAGAGAGGAAAGTTGTTGGGAAGTATGCTTTCTTCAGTTTTGTACTGAAGACGAAATTGTGGTGGTCGGATCCGAAAATATCGAAAGAGAGAAGGGTTAAGAACGCAAGACTTCCCGTACAAGTAGGTTCTGGCTGTTTTGAATGTTTTCGTGGTACTTGTATGCTAATTGTAGCAAGTACTCGTCGATAGAGATAATGGAGGCGCCTTCGTATAGGTGAGAGTAGGGGTAATGGCGACCGTCTGGCCTTCTAAAGTGATTGATGCATTTTCTGAGTAGTTTCCTTTCGAAAACTCGAAGTCTTTCCATTTGGGTCGAAGAATACAGGACCATATGCGAAAGGCGTACGATATTCCAGATTGGATTGGCTGCTTATAGCAGCGAAGCTTAACTTGGGTGTCTACTTTGTTGCTCCACTTCAAAATGTTGTGCAGTTACTTCGGCCGACCGAGGCCCCTTTGAAGAATGTTGGTCACATGTTCGATGAAATTAATTTTTGGAGTATAACTTACCCCAAGATAGTTCACCTTGTCCTGTGGTCTAATCGTAGTACCTCCTATTTTTATTCAATTATGCTATGAATATCGAGAAGTAGTGTGGGAGTATTTACTACTCAGAATTATAGCTACTGCGTTGAATGGGTTAAGTCGAATTTTCCATCGACTGTAATACTAATACACTTTGTCAAGGTGACGGCGGAGTGGATTTGTTGCGAGTTTAGGGCTTTTGGCTGACGTGTACACTAGGACGTCATCCACATGGTATAGTTGGTTTATTATCTGAGGTGTAGATTTTAAATAGTATGGGACAAAATTTGGTACGCCTGCAGCGGCATTGAAAGTTCAGGGAAGCTTTCCATTCACTCGAACTTGGAAAGTTCTGTTTAGAACGATAATACTACACAGCGTTCTACTGAGGGCAGTTTTCAATAATTTAAAAATGAGATTTTCGATCCGCGTCGTGTCAAAAGCCTTTTCAATGTCCAGGCTCACCGCAATACTGGGGGGTTCCTTATTAAAAAGGTGCACGCAGAAGTGGTTTTGAAAAACGTTGAAAGCCATAGTGGTGCTGTGCGTTCTTCAATATCCAAATTGGAAATCAGGTATTAGATTCCTGCCACTGATAAAATTATTTAGTGATGCAAGTGACGAGCGCGATGGGGCCACTGCTTGATGGCTGATACGTTGGTTTCCCAATTTTTTGTATTAGACAAACAATAGCATTCTCCCAAACTTGGGGAAAGTACCCCATGTTGCAGGCATGGTTGAACAGAATGGAGAACTTTATAAAGAATAACGCAGAAAGCCTTCGCAAGGAGTGGTATGACATGTTGTCGATAACGGGTGACTTCTTGGGGTTTCGAGATTTAACTAGGTTCTGTAAGGTATTTGGTTTAACGAAACCGTGATCATTATAACGTGTAACGTGTGTGTGTGTAAGAAAATGGATACATTACGACTTCAGTCTTGATCTTTTGAACCCTCTCCAGAAGGACGCAGAAATCCCCACCTTAGTGGGGCAAACGCCTCAATTATTTGCTTAAATCAAGCTTGCATAACAGTAATAACAAATTGTATACATTACGACTTCAGTCTTGATCTTTTGGACCGTCTCCAGAAGGGCCCAGTACTCCCCAGTTTAATAGGACAAACGCCTCAATTATTTGCTTAGTCCAAGCTTGCATAATAGTAATAAGATAATGGATACATTATGACTTCAGTCTTGATCTTTTGAACCATCTCCAGAAGGACCGAAAGCTTCCCAGCTTAGTGGAGCAAACGCTTCAATTATTTCCTTAAATCGAACTTGCATAGTCATCATCATCATCGTTATTTAGCAAGTCCTGAGGCTTGTTAAATTTTCCATAATGATTTATTTTTTCTGGGCAAGGTCATTAGTCTTGCGCCAGGGGCTCCCCGACGGGGAATCGAACCCCGGTCTCCCGGGTGACAGGCGGGTGTACTAACCACTATACTATCGAGGAGCCCGAACTTGCATAGTAGTTATAAGAAAATGGATAATTACAATTTTACTCTTGATCTTTTGGACTATATCCAGAAGGACCCAAAACTCCCCAGTGGGGAGTGGGCAAACACCTCAATTATTTGTTTAAATCAAGCTGCATAATTATGATGAGAAAATGGATTCATTACGACTTCAGTCTTAATCTTTTGGACCATCTTCAGAGAGGGTCAGAATTCCTCAGTTTGTGGGGAAAACGCTTCAATTATTTGCTTAAATCAAGCTTGCATACCAGTAATGAGAAACAGTATACATTACGACTTCAGCCTTGATGTTTTGGACCATCTTCAGAGAGGGCCAGAACTCCCCAGTTTAGTGGGGCAAACGACTCAATTATTTGCTTAAATCAAGCTTGCATAATAATAATAAGAAAATATATACATTACGACTTCAGTCGTGTTTTCAGAGGTAAGAAATTGAATAGAATCCCGAAACAAAACTCGGGAGTGGCACAATGTAAAGTCTCCCCGTCGCAAGACAGCGCGATGATCAGCACATCCAATATCTAATCGATTCTTCCTTTTTTGATAAGGGGGATCCTTGACGAACAGAATTTGCGTCTCCACGCCAAACTGTTAAACTTTTTATCGAAGGCCTTGAATGAACACCACGGCAGCGTACCCTGTCACCGACAATCTCCATTAATCCATTTTTGACATGAAATAGCATTCCTATGGTTCCCCTTTCTATTTACTGGACTCTGGCCTCGGCAACCTGTTTTTACTTCCCTGGCTCAAAAACCACTTCAAAGTGCGTCAGTTTGGCATTTTGGATAAGGTACAAAGTGTAACCGACGAACTGAAACCTTCCAGAAATGCTACGAAGAATGGAAACAAAGCTACCATTGCTGGGTAACTACGAAGGGGAACTATTTGGGAGAGGGTAACCGTAAAGTGTAAAAAAAAGGGTCTGGTTACTAAAAGTCAGTGTCTTACTTTCCTAACGTATCTCTTTATCATTTTATTGAGTTTGTCTGTATATATTGTCTGTAAGAATAGTAACTTAATTCCCTTCTAAAGCAATGGAAACGCTCAGAATATTTATAATTGCCGATTGGAATATCTTAATTTAGAATTATTTGGCGTTATAGCAACTTCACCGCATTTGAACGCTTTATGTTTGCATGCAACTGAGCTACATAAAACAGACACCTAAGAGAATAGCAGTCGGCTTCGTGTTTGCGATAACGTTCGGATGCACTCGGAATATTAAGTCCAAGGCTGGCGCAATCAATAAACGATGCCAAGCAAGACAAAAGGCCATCCATCTATAAGTAGCTACTGAATGTGGCTCAATCGGATGCATTTAACGTTTTCCGTTCTTGTCCGTCGTCTTCTTGGTCAGCTCAAAACAATCAAACCAAAACTATTCTGGGTGCCTCTACAAATGTTACCGATGACAACTTCTTTTAGAGGTTCTTCGAATTGATTTTTGTTGCTGAAATGTATATATATATATATATATACGTATATATTTCTAAGTTCTAAGTATTTGTAGCATTGCGAATGCGGTTCGTGGACGTTACAGGTAGATAGAGACGTGACGTGTGCACAGTGGCTTTTGATTCAAATTTGGCACAAATAATACGTTTCTGGGTTTCGTGTTAGGCACTTAAATAGAAATTCACACCCCGGGGTGGATAAACAAAGGAAGGAAGCAATTTGGCTTTGGTTCAATTTCAAATATAACTGAGGTCTTTCATACTGAAAAATTTGACAACGGAACGAGGTATCATCTGTTTATCTATGAGATTTAAAAAGAGTGTCTCAAGTGAGTGTTCAAAGGAAAACGACAATTTAATTGATACAAGTTTAAGTCAAAATCCTGTTGAAATTATGTTCTTGGCAGACTTTAGCGACAGATGGTAGGAAAATTTGTCTTTCGAATATAATTCGTAGCGAGCTCTAACACATTAAGTAATTTCAAGTACTTTGAATATGATAAGTGTCTCGAGGAATCAATAATGAAAATGATTACTGTGGTCAAATTTTATTCATGAACAACTCACAACACAATTCACATTCTTCAAAAACCACTTTAAATGCGTTTTTCTAGTCAATCATAAAACTAGAATATTTTTCTCAAATTTAAGTCGATATCTCCAAGCTCTGTGTGATTAAAAATTATTTAAGAAACGATTTTCGAGTCATAAAGACGATAACTCGGATACGAACTTACAATAGAAATACATTTCGATGGTAGAGACGTTACAACCGTAAAAAATGAATTTGCAGTACTGTTTTCCTTAAATCAGGGATAGTAAACTCATTTGTGCATTACCTTTTCTTTCAGACATTTTCCTTCACTTCTACGAATTTCACAGGCTTAACAGACAAAATTCAAATTTCCTACCAAAACATCATCTCAGGTAGAATGATGTGACAGAGATCCTAATTCGTAGAGGATCTTCCCTTTGACCCTTGTTGGAAAAAACCTGATCTATGTGAAAACGTAAGCGGAGTAAAATTTTAAAGGTAAAATAACATTTTGGGAAAAAATTACCATTGTCTCTATTCTGAGAATAACCGCATCGCCATAAGCATTATAAGGAATCGAATCACCATTAGAATACCAATAAGCAGATAAAACTAATGGGAGCCCGGTCCATATTAAACGAAGGGACAAATTATGTTAAAAAACATTTTACGGTCTGAAACACGTTTCCGGCAATTGCAAAACAACTAAAAGCGTGATCAAACTGTAAGAATTACACTCATTCAAAGTCTCCAAAATTATATAAAGACTTCCTTAAGAGTAGGAAAAGCGCACATGGCATACCTGAGTTAGTAAGGTCAGGAGCTTCCGAGTTCTGACAGACCCATAAATAGTAGTAGTAAAAATAGTCATTAAAAGTTCTACTTACAATTAGTCAAAGTTGAATAAAGAAGTAAATCAATTCTAAATCCAAATCGTCATCTGCAGCTTTACATGTATAGTAATCTGAAATAAACAAATAAAAAAAAGAAACATAAGTAACAATGAACAAACAATATTCAATAAGATTCGATTAAACCACATCCTACGTGCATCGATTAGCGAGGCAAGGAAAGAGGTGAACTGGAGCTAACGCTCGTAGATGATAATCGAGTACACACAATTGATAACTATTAGATAGTCGGCCGGAACGCTTTTGTTAGTTTCCGCAATCAAGGAGCCAATCATGTAATGGTTTGAATATTACTTTCAGAACAATTTAGTAGTGAACCTACTTGATCATATAGTAGATTGTTCACGGTGATTTTCGAAAAATACTGGTATGGTTGTTTGTGTACGGGTCAACTGTATCTAAGTAAAACCAGATGTAGTTGCGCTTTACAAATGATTAGCTGCTGTTAACTGACTTACTATCGATGCGCCTTTCATTATTTTATGATATTTATGAATTTATTGGAAAATTTTATTTTCCACTAGCACACTCCCTGACAAATGGAAAACCAGTCAATCGAAAACCCCTTTAGATAGGAAATTGTTAATTTTGAATTTGGCAGGTGATAACATGATGCAAAAATAACTATAAATATACTTTGTAACCTGGGTATAGGCTTCGGAGAAAATTTAAAAAATTGTACGACGTGCGTTCAATAAGTCCGTAGAAAATTCTAGAGATGGGGCTTGCAGTATCGAAAATCATTTGTTTTTAGTAAGCATCATTACTTACTAGACTGTTCACTAATCATCATTATCACTCGCTAGTCTAAATATAAATCTCGGCAATGTTGGTGCTGCGATTCAGTGGAAAATTAACACACCATAAATATTCCTTGTAACTTTGGTATACGCTCCGGAGAAAAGCAAAAAAACTGTACGACATTCGTTCAATAAGTCCGTAGAAAATGCAAGTGATTTGGTTTGTAATATCGAAAATCACTTGTTTTTAGTAAGCATCATTACTTACTAGAAAGTTCACTAACCATCATTATTACTCACTAATCTAAATATAAATCTCGGCAGTGTGGGTCCCGCGTTTCAGTGGAATATTAACACACCATAAATATACCTTAAACTTGGGTATAGACTCCGGAGAAATTAAACAAATTATGCGACGTGCGCTCCTCGATAGTATAGTGGTTAGTATACCCGCCAGTCACGAGGGAGACCGGGGTTCGATTCCCCGTCGGGGAGCCTCTGGCGCAAGACTAATGACCTTACCCGGGAAAAACAAATCATTATGGAAAATTTAACAAGCCTCAGGACTTGCTAAATAAGGTCAAGACCGGTCTCCGGTTGTAGTGCCGATGATGATGATGATGCGACGTGCGCTCAATAAGCCCGTAGAAAATTCTAGAGATGGGGCTTGTAGTATCGAAAAACATTTGTTTATAGTAAGCATCATTATTTACTAGACAGTTCACTAATCATCACTATCACTCACTAATCTAAATATAAATGCCAGCAATGTAGGTGCCGCGTTTCAGTGAAGTATAAACGCAATCGTGTGCTCGTCTCTGAGACTGTTTTAGTGCTTTTCCGCCGTAATACTGACAACTGCTAACCGTGAACGAAAGATGTATGCATTACTACATTCTATCAACAAATTAGCGGAAATTGATCATTTAATAAGTCCGCTTGAAAGGATTGTCAAAATTCTTTTTGTTATCAAATTTACTGATCTCCCTCTATTCCGGTGTGAAGTTTGAGGTGATGTATCATTTAATTTTTTTTACAGTGCGTATTTTCCGGAAGCGATTTAATTTTCACTACGAATTCTCCTTAATGTCTTCTATCGACTGAAAACCGGTGCCTCAAAGAGGTATTTTGAGTTTTGGGAAGAGAAAAAAATCAGCCAGAGTCATATCAAGTAAATACAGTGGTTGATATGAGGGTAGTTCAATAAGTCCGTAGAGTCGCCTACGATGGCGCTCGTAATATCATCATTATTCGGTAGACAGTTCACTAATAAGTAAGCATTATTCCTCACTAGGTATCTGTTAATTTTCAATTTGTTTCATGTTTCAACTTTGCAAGATAAATTGGGTATGAAAAAAATATCTGCGAGATGGTTGCCGCATTTGCTCTCAGCTAAAAACTTGGAGCGTATGCGTCGCAACCCAGATAAGTTTCTGCCTAGATTAATAACTGTAGATGAAACATGGATACACCACTACACTCCCGAGATGAAAGAATAGTCAAAACAGTGGATTGTTAAAGGTGAACTGGCTCCAAAGACTTCAAGGACGATAAAATCGGCTGGAAAGCTGGTTATGGCTACTATGTTTCGGGGTGCGCGTGGTATTATCTTCATTGACTATTTGGAAAAGGGACAGACGACAACTGGACAGTTATAGGCATCATATTAGGTCAGCTAAATAAGAAAATAAAAGAAAATCGAAAATTTTTCTAAAGACTTATTGATGTGCATTCGTATTTGTTGAATTTTTGGCCAGAAATTCGTTCACAATGATAGGTTAGTGAGAAGTATATCGTGATGTAAAGTCCATGAGTTTTCTTGTCACAAACCTGACCTTCTCTGACGAATTTGTTTTGTCAAATGCCACATAACGGCCAGATAATATTCTTTATTTATGGTCCGACTTCTGGCAAGAATCCCGAGCGCACAAGATCGCGATAATCAAATAAAACGGCCAACATTATCTTAACTTATGATCGACTTTGACCTAGTTTTCACGGTTTCAACTCAGTGAGAAGGCGTCATTCTGTAGCTTGTTGACTGGTTTGCACATTAAACTCGTAAACTTATATCAAATCACCAGTTATAATACGTTTTCTGAATGTGGGGTCGAAATCGACTTGTTGGTACTTCAACGACCTTTACGCAACTGAGTTTTTGAAAAAAAAAATTAAGAAAAAATCACAAAACCTACTTCATACACTGCAAACAAATTAAATGACAGATCGCGTTCAAACTTCACGCCAGCATAGAGGACAGCTGTGCCAACTTAGCGACAAAATTTCGACAATCCCCTTAAGCAAGTTTTTTTAAATGATCAATACCTGGCACATGACAGAAAGTATGGCACCACAGCTCACTCTTATTGATAAAGCCAAAGCCCATTGAGCACAGTTGTCGGTTCAAATCCATTGAAAATCCTGAATCTATTCACAAAGCTCTTCACGACCAATGCATGACTGTTTGGGCTCGAATTTTTCCGGAAAGGATTATTGGGCCATGCTTCTTTGAAGACAACGCTGGAGAGCAGGCGTAATTGGATTTGGCTCATCTTGAAACACCCAGACAGTCGACTGCTGTTTACTTTCGGGCTCATACGCGTAAACCCACAATTCCTCACCTGTCACGATGTCATAGACGTGTTTCGAAGCACCGCGACCGTATTTTTTGAGCATTTCTTTCGACCAATTGACACGAGCCTTTTTTTGGGCGATTGACAAATTGTGTGGGAAAAGATACTTCACTCCATCCAACCTGGCCACTATTTACAAGGCGTATATTCGTCCAAAAATGGAGTTTAACTCCATTTGGTCAAGCGCATCCAAAACTGCACTACACGTGCTCGACAGGATGTAAAAACGAGCAGTGAAACTTATTGGGGACTCAGCCGTACGGCGATCAATTCCGTCGTTAGAACATAGGCGCAACCGATCATGCCTATCTCTTTTCTATAGGTATTACCCGCGATACCCGTCAATCTGTGAATGCGCATCAGTTCACGTTGAAAGTGGACTTCAGACGAGCAAATAAACATAGAGTCATTCTTTAGCCGAACCACACGAATGTGGAATGTTCTGCCTGATCATGTGTATCCTGGCCGTTGTGATGTCCAGACATTTAAGACCAATGTACATCGATACCTCCTTTCCTTAGCCACTTCTTCACCATTCGCTCGCACTGTGCTCTGACATTTAAGGGTACTTCAAAATCCCCTTTTGTGCGCGTTTATGTAAAAAAATAAATAAATAAATAAATCAATAATGCGAAAATTAGTATAATGTGTAGTGATTTAGAGGATTATCATAAAATTAAATCTGCTTTGGAAAGGGCGGCTGGGGAGTACTACACGTACACTCCAAAAGCGGAGCGAAGTGTTTCCATGATCCTAAAAAGAGTTGATACTTCTTTTTCCCCAGAAGAATTAAAAACGGTTGAAACCGACAGTATACAAGTGATAGGTGTGAAACCGTTCTCCATCGCAAATTTTAGAAATCGCAACCGCAAATTGCCTTTCTTTATTGTATCTCTGGGTCACAACAGTAAAGTTGATTGGTTTAGGTATATTAGATACCTAAACTACCAAACAATAAGTTGAGAGAAAATAAAGAAGTCCGAACGTGTATTGTAATGTATAAGCTGTCAATGCTTCGGCCATGGGGCATCGAAATGGAATATGCAATTTAGATGGATAAAGTGTCTAAACGATCACATTATTGGGGAATGCTCGTTGGGCAATGAACAGCTGCCGGATAAAAATACTTATTCTCCGTCCTGCATCCTCTGCAAAAATACACACCATCCTGTTAACTTTAGAGGTTGCCCTAAATACCAACAACTAAACGTAGTGTTGGAAGCTAGAAAAAAGCAAGTTGAAGAAGTGAAACGACTGAAAACTCGTTTTTATAACAACTTCGTGCCATATAGTGTTGTGGCGTCTCTAACAGATACACACGCAATAACAAGCAAATAGTGAAGAACACCGAACGAAAATCGAATAAGAAAATACATCAGGGCCGTATATCATAGCGATAACAAAACAATTCACATCAGTGGAATATAATTGAGTTTAAAAATCGAATTCTAAACACGGCCAGTAGCCTGATGTGTTACGCTTAGGTTCAATTTTTGGTGATTCTAACTGTCATAGCGTCAGTTCGAATCACACGTTCTTCACTATCATTCCAAACGCTATAGTGTCTCATACAGCCAAATGGCAGGTGGTGTAAAGAATACACCAATCATTAAACAACCACGGAGTATCATTAAAACGGTTGAACCGGAAGCACAAACAAACATAACGGCAATGTTACTGTCCATACAAAGACAGTTTGCTGCGCTTGAAAAAAAAATCGTGGCAATTGAAAAAAAATGACGGAATAGGTGGGGCGAACAGATTTTATCTACTCGACCCTGTTTCCAGATAACTCAATACACTAGCGACATTGTTCACCTCGGCTGAGTTAGCCATTAAAATTATTCCTGTGAATGTAAATTCACTAATCCGCATGGAAAGAAGGGATAATATGAACAATATGCTGGAAGATGAATTCCCAGATTTGCTTTTGAGTAGCGAAACTAAGTTACACCAAAGACGCAAGTTGGCTACAAAAATTATAAAGTTATAAGATGAGATCGTCGAAACTCCACTCAACGGGGTGAAGTCGCCTCCTTAATCAAAAATGGTCTGCAACATAAGGTCGTCTACAGCACAAATGTACACAAGTTTCAGGTGCTGGCAACCTGCATTATAGATATTCCTTCGAAAAGTCAAAGGCATCTAATAGATGTATGCATACGTTTTTTCCGCTTTCTTTGGTAAAACAAAATACGTAATTTTCTAGGGAAATTAATTTTTTTTATTCAAAATATTGGCCATCGGCTTCTACACATTTCGCTCATCTTTCAGGGAATTTATGAATAGCTTGTCTTTCGCAGCAAACGACTTGTCGAGCCATTTTCTAACTTCCTTATAACCGCTGAAGTGCTGCTCTGCGAGTGCGTGCCCCATTGATTCGAAGAGGTGAAAGTCAGATGGCACCAAATGGGGGGGAGTACGGCGACTGCAGAAGGATGTCCCATCCAATCAATTTCAATGTGTCTTTCACAAGTTTTGGTGTGTGCTGCGTACTTTTCACTGGCGCCATCTCTTAGTTAAATCGGAAAAAACGAATGCATACACCTAGTATATATCTTCCCCATTGCTCGCAAACGTCTGCTGATTGTTTCTTCTGGCAGATGTAATGCTTCTGCTAATTGCCGTTGAGTTTGAGTTGGGTCATCATTCAATAAATACTGCAATTGCTTGTCTTCACATTTTTGTGGTCTTCCATAACGCTCACTGTCTTTCACACTGAAATCACCACTTTTAAAATGTCGAAACCATGTGTCACCTGTTCTAATTGAGCGCGTTCACCATATGTTTCTACCAGCAAACGATGACTTTCAACAGCCTCTTTCTTTTGATTAAATAAGAGAAGCAATGCGTGCCGCAAATGTTCTTTTTCAGGCACAAAAGTCACCGATTTCTTTCAACCCGGCAAAGGCCAGGACGATCCTTGTCCCTGTTCAATCCATGCTGTCTCCACGTGACACCCCTGGTTAATTACTTTGGCACCTGCCAAGTAGTGAACTAATGTGTGAAAAAGGGGTAAATTGCTCCAGTCGGCTGGTAGCAGTTGTTGTTAACGACGATCCTAGTGGAAGAAGATGAGTAGTGGAATTGGGTTAATCTCAATAGCAGTGAAAGGGGCTGGGTTTGGTCTGGATGCACGACTGAACTTGTATGAGGTGATCACCGCTCCCAGAGAGAATCGGTTCGTTCGAAAGTGCAAACCAAAGTAGACCGTTGCCATAGGTGAGGGTATCCAGACCGTTGTCGTAGGTCAAAGGATTAAGACTGTTGTCATAGGTTAAATTATCCAGACCTTTGTCGGTCAGAGAACGCCAACCTTTGTCGCAGGTGCGAGAATTCAGAACGTTGTCGTAGGGCAAAGAATCGATACCTTGATTGTAGGTGAGCGAAACGATAAGGGACCCGGTAAATGTCTGCTAGAGTTATGTCAGTAGCTGGTATGTGGTGCAGATAGTCGGTGTGGTACAGAACACTGGGAGCAAGAGCTTGAAGTGATGATGGGACCAGCTGGTTCGGAACCAGGCTGTATTCATCGGAGAGAAATCACCACTTTTAAATTGTCGAAACTGTGTCTCACATGTTCTAATTGAGCGTGTTCACCATATGCTTCTACCAGCAAACGATGACTTTCAATGGCATTTTCCTTTTGATTAAATAAGAAAAGCTATGCGTGCCGCAAATGTTCTTTTTCAGGCACAAAATTCGGCATGATCACTGAACGATAAAACAAAGACGCTAGTTTTTGTCAGACTCAACTTGTGTGTGTTTATAGTTAAATCTCAGACGAACAAAATGGCGTATGTGTCAAATTAATCCGCTGCGTACTTTTCGCTGGCGTCAACTCTTAGTTAAACCGAAAAAAAAAACGTATGCATACTCCTGGTAAGTATCCAAGTAAAGGGTTGCAACCTTGTTACCGAAGAGCGGGCCCTTTGTTTTAAGATAAAATAATAAATGAAATCATTAAAATCATAAAAGTTGTAATAAACAAACGAAAAAATGCTGCGGTTTCGCACTGGACACAACAAGCGAATTCGCAACTGAATGCTACCCGTAGCAAGCGAATAACAAATATCAGCAACGAGCTGACACAATCAATTATTATTCTGGTTGTCAAGCAAGCAAATTGAAAACTCTCTCTTCTTCGTTAGCGCTTGGCGTAGATACATGTTATCCAAAGAAATCAAAAGGAATCATTAAAATAAACTACATTATTGTTTTAATTAATCTACAAGCAAACTCTTTTCTTTATCTGGAGGATTCGTTCTGGACTTGCTGTATCTCAAAATTCGGTATTCTTTTCCCTTTTTTCAATTACATTTCCAGTTGTTTTGGAAACAACGGAATCAACATTTATTGGGCACGCCAGGAGCATTTCCGGGATCCTGACGTCCTTCCCTTGGCCCACCAACAGATCTAGTTGTTGGTGGAAGTTGCCGTCAACGCTCGAACGCAAAGAAAAAACCTTTTCAACTTTCCGGTTTTTCGCTCCTCCCTCGGACCCGCTATAACATTTTGTGTTAGAAGACTAGGTTGAGAAATAAATAAAGTTTTTACGAGATATTTAGTGTTTGCTTTGTCGGGCCGATTAATTCTGGGACTGCCCTCAGCTCGGAGTGCGACTCTTTTGAAGTATTTCCTTGTTTGACATTAAGATCGCATCCCCGGGTTCCTCAAGTTTGTCCCCATGAATAAAAAAATATTAGTAGTCGTTGTGTTAGTTTTAAACAAAGTAAACTATAAAAAAGACAGATCGAACGATAAACAGATACATCAGCTTTCGTGAACTAAATTGAAGTTCAGTGAAACAAAATTGTCAAATACGTGGTTACTTCATCAAACCCCGAAAGTTTGCTAATTCCAGTGAAAAATATGTTTTTCAAATATTTGATAATCTGTATTTCTCTTCATTAAGCTTTTCAACTATATTAATCATACAGCATTTGACAAGTGTTTTCTTTAACTCTTACGAGGGTGGACTGAAAAGTTTCCGACCTCAACGTGAAGATGGCAGCACTCGTCAATAAAAGCTATTGAATGTAGTTGTGCATTTTTTGGCAGTTACTCACCAACATTTCAGCCATTTTGGATGCGTAGTTTTTATTTGACAGTCGTTTGAGTGAGTAGATTAGAGTGTTTTCGTGAAAGTGGACAAAATTGAGTATCGAGCTGTCATTAAATTTTTGTTTTTGAAATGCAATACGCCTACGCAAATCAAAGATGAGTTGGACTCTGTGTGTCGGGACTCTGCACCATCATTTACCTCCGTGAAATTTTGGGCAACTGAATTTAAACGTGGCCGTGAGAGTTTGGGAGACGATGAACGTTCGGGAGGTTCAAAAACGGCAACAACTGACGATAACATCGCCAAAGTTAACCAAATTGTGCTAGACGGCCGCCGAATTAAAGTGAGAGAGATAGCAGAGGCTATGAAAATGCCCAAAGAACGTGTTTGTCACATATTAAATCAAGATTTTGGCATGAGAAATCTGTCCGCGCGTTGGGTGCCGCGTTTGCTAACGTTAGACCAAAAACGTGTTCGAATGAACATTTCCAACGCTCTGTTAATTGTCTCCAAAGTGACAGTACAACGATCGAGATTAGGAAACTTCCCTGTTGACGGACCACACATACTTTGATGTTGATCAGCGGTGCAAAGTGCAATGCGTTCCACAAATGTTCGAATAAACATCTCAAATGCTCTGTTGGCGCAATAAATTCGAGTTTTGGCGCCGATTAATTACTGTCGATGAAATTTGGATACACCATTCTACGCCCAAAACAGAAATACAGTCAAAACAGTGGACCTTAAAGGGGGAATCGGCTCCCAAAAAAGCAAAAAAAGTGTTGATGACTGTTTTTTGGGATAGTCATGGAGTTATCTTAATCGATTATCTTCAAAAAGGAAAAACCGTTACAGGAGCATACTACGCATCATTACTTGACCAACTGAAGGCAGAAATTGCGGAAAAACGGCCACATTTGCAGAAACAGAAAATCCTGTTTCACCAAGCCAACGCGCCGTCTCACACCTCAGCGGTTGCCATGGCGAAAATCCACAAATTACGATTTGAACTGCTTGACCGTCCGCCTTACTCACCAGATCTAGCCCCAAGCGACTTTTTTTTGTTCCCTAATCTAAAAATTACTCTCGGAGGACAGAGATTTTCGTCAAATGAGGAGGCAATCACCTTCGTGAACAGTTATTTTGTAGAGAAAAACGCCGAGCACTATTTGGACGGGTTAGAGAGATGGGAGCATCGCTGGGAGAAGTGTGTAGAGTTACAAGGAGACTATGTAGAAAAATAAAATAAAATTAAAAAAAAAAAAAGTCTTGTAAATTTGGTAGGTCGGAAACTTTTCAGGCCAACCATCTATTAGTATAAATATTCTTGAACTATACTATTTTTTCTTTATGGATAGACTTTATAGATGTTACACATAACATTGCACTTTGCTGTACGCAAACTTCCAATACCCTCCATATAAAAATCTGTTCAACATAACATTGCACTTTGCTGCACGCAAACTGCCAATACCCTTGTGGGGGTAGGTGTAAGTTGCCAACGTATGGCACAGGATTCACTGTACACCCCCGACAATTAGAAAGTAGTTCTTGCAGTTAACTATTTGAAATGTATACATATATATAAAGAATATATTATATACATATATATAAAGGCGAGCTGTCCGATTAAAGAATTTGAAGTTATCTCTTAAATATAAAATCCAATATATTTGCTTCCAAATTGAAATATTCACACACACTTAACTGAATTTGTTTGTTAGATGTCACTTTTACTTTTTTTCTTTATTTAATATTCTTTTATCAATTCGCGTTTCAGTGTTTATTCGCTCCGATTGAAAATATGTTTTTGCGGAAATTTATTGTAATTGGTAATCAATTATCAAAGAAAAAAAACTATTCACTATGCTTTTTGACGCGACGCGACCTTTCGTCCTGGTGATTGAATAGCGACTGACTCTATTTAGGGTGGAAATCGTAATTTCTGCTTTTTACACATTGATCTACCAATGGTAATCATGCTCTCTTGTGTGTTCCCCAACTCACCACACTCATCCAGGTCGAAACGTACTTGTGTATTCGTTCGACGTCGATGGGCGTAGCCAGAATGGAGAAATCAAAAGGGAAAGCACAATAACCCAGGGTGGATCTGGCTAGGTGTGTGTGCGTCAATGCCGTGTATACGGCTGGTCTACTGACCTAGTGACTACCACTTAGGTCAACGCACTATAGCAAGACAGAAATACGAGAGAGAGGGCAAACATAGCTAAGGTTATTCACCAGCAAAAAGAGATCATTGGTCCCAAGCGAATGGGGGATCTGGGAAAAGTCAATAGGACGCCGTATCGGCTGGGGATATAATTCCATTCTGTGGAATGTTCAATAATACCCAAGCCTATGGACTATGACGTAACCGCGTCGCTTGGTTTGGCTTGGTTGTTGCTAACCAATACGAATGGAATTTCCGGTGGAAATCCCATGGTTAGCGCAATAGTGTTGCCGTATCTTGTTGATTGTAGCTAAACTCAATTATGCATTATCTGCATAGAAAAATGAGTTTAGCTATGCGTCCCTTTGACATGTCCTGCTGGTAAATACCTATCAAGGGAAATGGGTAGGTATTGTGGTTGGAATTGTGGGCTGTTTCTCCTATAGTATAGAGAAGCCCCTACATCCTCATCCAAATCCAACAAACAACCCTAACATTTATTCTGCAAAGAACCATAATATTACATGCATTAATTAATGTTAAAACCGGAAGAATTCTCTCAGTGTAGCATCAATACCTATTGCTAAACGCATTCCATATCCCATACTTAAAATTGCATATTCCCACATTTTTCCTATTCCAAACGAATAACCTTGAAATGCATTCATTTCCATACCCACACCCGAATTGCAATTCTGCAATTCCAACACTTCATCATCGCGCAGGTAATTCTATCTGCACCCCGTTCGCTATGAACAAATCAGGTTCACGTCACCGTGAGTCGAAATGTTCTCATGGCCTTAGAATGAAGAATTTGCAGAGTTGCAAATTTGCAATTCTCCGTCGTTGGCTTGGTCTTCGACTGCGACTGGCGTCAGGTGGCTGTCTGGAGGACAGCCACGATCGTGGGAAAATATGTGGGTTTTTGATTTAGATTTTCAGGAATTCCGTTGGGAATTAAATTAATGAGAATTAGAACGCGAAAAGGGATGTATCACGCCCCCAAAAAAGAAATTAGTACCAAACAGGCACCAGGGGCGCATCAATTGTAATAAATAAATTGATTAAAATAAACCAACACTGAAAAGAAAAACCAAAAAGGGTCTTTTCATTTAAAAGCCACAAGAGGCTTATCGTGGACAAATAAAGCCAGGTTGGACGCACCCTCCAATAAATCCACTCACACCCCCAGCTGGTTGAAAGTCGGCCCGAAGATCAACAGGGAGCCACCTAACTAAGTAACACATATAACTAAAAAAATAATAAGTGCTGTATAGAACTATACAACATAGATCGTAGGTTTTATTTTCCCGAATAAAGTCTAAATCCACGAGTAGGCATAGTCACTCTCTGTAGTGTGTAGAGTTACAAGGAGACTATGTAGAAAAATAAAAATAAAATTTAAGAAAAAATGTCTTGTGTATTTGTTAGGTCGGAAACTTTTCAGGCCAGCCATCTATTAGTATAAATATTCTTGAACTATGCTCTTTTTTCTTTATAGATCGAACTGAATAGATCGTAGGTTTTATAATCCCGAATAAAGTCTAAATGCACGAGTATACATAGTCACTCCCTGTACCGTGTAGAGTTACAAGGAAACTATGCAGAAATATAAAAATAAATTTTAAGAAAAAATGTCTTGTACCTTTGTTAAGTCGGAAGCTGGTCAGGCTACCCTCCTATGTTCAGAAGACTCTAAGAGCAGCAAATGTTTCCTGTACAGATGCCTGGTTCATAAAATCTCTAACCCATTTAAAAGGGCATGTCGAGCATTGATAATAATTGCCTATCAGTGGTTCTTTGTTTAAATTGTTAGCACTATTATAAGACGTTTTTCGATGCTTGGTACAATTTAGAAGACTAAACTTACTCTATATAAGTTATCTTTAGTTGTTATCAATATTTTCGAGTAACCTACATTTGCATTGTAATATTTTTTTAATACAGAAGACATTTCGAACAAATCTCCCTCCCGAGGCCCTACATCATGATCAATATATATCTAATTCCAGTGCTGTTCCGAAATCAGCCTGATACCTTATTTACTATGTTACAAAACTCGGTTCTTGTATTCCAGAATTGTTGTTATTCACTATAATTTACGCACTAAATATAAAAACAGAAACAATCAACACACATCACCCCATTTCAGATCAATTGCCCCACAACACATCACACAAGTGTGATCAGAAATTGAATAAGAAAAGTCAACAACTTGTGTACCCGCGTCACAATAGTCAAAATAGGTGACACGCGTGTGATTAGGAAGTTTTTGAATGGTGAGTAATCACTTCTAATTTTTGAAGTATCGTATTGAGTTGAGACGTAAAATACGACCCAAAACATTCCACAGGTCTCGATTATCTGCACACGATCATTAATAGGTTGTCGAATACTTAAGCCATACACTGGATTCGACATTAATTGTCCCCAAAGTGACAGTACAACTATCGAGATTAGGAGTCTTCACTGTTGACGGCCACACACACTTCGATGTCGATCGGCAGTGCAAAGTGCAATGCGTTCCACAAATCATGATCTACATTTTTGAACAGAGGGAATACGAGATCAAGGTTTGTTTTGTCGCCTTTCTGTGTTTGGGTTTTGTTGAATTTTGTCGATATTAACATTGTTTAGAAACAGAACTGCGCTGTAAAAATATATGTAAAATTTAGTTCGTTGAAGAAACTATTTACGCACATAAACAATCACAGATGTTTGAAATTTAAAAGATTTTAACAGCAACTCCTCAAGAAGTCGCTTGTGTTGAGGAACTGCGCAGATACTTCTAAGGTTTACGAAATTTAAATGTTTGCAATTTTTTCTTTAGTATTCATCCCGTATCTTATAGGTTATTTCACAACAGTGTTTAAAATTTCACAACTATTTGACACGAATGATTTGTAAGGTGACGAAATCGAGTTTCCGAATCTTGATTCAATTTTTTGAAGAAATCTTAATTCACACTTTATGTAATTTTGTCTTCCACTGAGGAACACTGTAATAAAGAAGATATCTTTTAAATATTCTGATCAATTCACTATCCTGCCAGTGAAAGATTGAATAATCTTGTTACGGTTGGAAAATGGCTTTCTCTGATACTTTATTGCGAATAAAATTCACTGAAAGCGGATCGTAAACTTAATTCAATTAAAATGTTATATCTCGAACTGATCGAAAATGATCTCTTACCATGTGAGGAACATTTGGATAACACCGATCACTACTTAATACTTTAGATATTTTGAAGTCGACGCGAATTTGCCGACTGGATCCACGAAAAACGATTTACACAGAATTTGTTTAAAATTGGTTCTTTGTGCTTCAACGTACTATTATGTAGTTGTGTTTAGGCTAATGTAATATTAATGTTTGACGAAGGATGCGATGTTTCCGAATGAAGTCTGTGAAGTACCTTGATGACCTTACCCACCTTTACGTTACTCTGCACAGTCTATCTTTTGTTTCGTACTTTGTTCTTTTCTTTAGGATTTCCTGCACCAGTCTTTTTTTTTTCTTCTTCTCTTTCCTCTTCACTCCGTCGTATTGTTTAAACTGCCGTGATGAATGTCAAGGGGGCACTGAATCTAAGAAGCTGATGAAATTTTTATTTTGGCCGCGATCGCGACGATCGCAGCGTTTGTTGATGTGTTTTTAGTTTTGTCTTTCTGTTCCTCTGTTTTCTATACAAAACTCTGGTTTTCTAACGACAAACACGAAAATGGGAGTAAACAAAGAGATACATCGAGAGCGGAAAGAGAAGAGGAAACGTAACCTTAATAAAACGAGTCATTCGCGAGTAGATGCTGATCGTACAGTCAGAAATTTGAATCGATGGAGACAAGTTTTGGGAGACTGATAAAGTGCACTGCGTTCGCTCGCAGCTGTTTACTTGGGACATTCGTTTCGCATTGAACAGTTTGTACTCGAACGTTAATTAGTGTGGAATATTGTTGCCCGAATAAATAGGTTCCATATGCGCATGAATTGGAAGAGGCTTTTAGTCGATTTTTGAAATACTACAACAAATATGCGTCCAAAATTCAATATGTGCTTCCTAACCCGTCTAGAAACTTAGACGTGTTTTTCCATTTTTTGTAAGTCACATATCTTTTGTGTTAGGTACATAAAGTAAGGAAGATGATTACTAAAATGACAATGCTTGCAGCCCAATGGAATGTTTTATACTATTCACGTATTTATTTATTTCTTTTAAGGGCTAACACCACTCTGGCTCGCTCAAGAATTAGCCGATTTTCGTGTTGGGTTACACCACATGAAATGTCCGATTTTCGCCCAGTCGGAATAATTTAATTTAATAATTTATTTATTAGGCTTAATCCAAGTTTAAATTAATATAATATAATACCTTACAGATTAACTTGAAATCTAAACTAGTAGTTTGTGGGAGAAGGTGATGGAGTGACATTTGACAACGTTGAGTTCGAGGTAGTTATTACGGCACCAAGTTGAGAAGCTGTAGAAATCCGTTTGAAGAAGTGAGGAGTCGAGAGGAGAGATGATCGTTTTGTAGAATTTGGTGTCGTCCGAATAGAGGGAGATGGATGAGTATTTGATAATGGACTCAACGTCATTGACGGTAAGGATAAATAAGAGGGGACCTAGATGGCTGCCTTGGGGAACCCCTGACGTGGGAAGAAAAGGATTGGAATGGAAGGATCTGAATTTGACACGGTAGGATAGATCTTCCAGATAAGAAGATAACCACTTAATCAATGGGGGTTCAAAACCCAATGAGGACAGCTTAAAAAGGATGAGATAATGCGAGATTTTGTCAAAGGCCTTGCTGAAATCTGTGGTGATTACATCGACTTCGTTGCCATTCTCTAAGGTACGGAGAGTATGAAATGAGAACTCGACCAGATTGGTTGTGGCCGACCTACCCGAAAGGAAACCATGCTGGTTGGGTGATATGATGGATTTACAACGGAAAGATAAGAAGTTCTCAAGTGAATATCTGTGCCAGAACGTTAAATTTTCGTTTATTATAAAGTAAAGTGGTATGTGTGGTTGACGTGTTACAAGTACAGTTATTTCTTTCTAGCAATTGTTTATCATGCTGTCGGCAGTTCATATTCGAACCCCATTCTTTTATGAATTTAAAATGGGACATAATGCGTCATTGGCAATGGAAAACATTGATCACACATTTGAGAATGTATGATTGAATGAATAGAGGGCAGAACGCCCAGTTTATTTCGCTTAGTACAAGTCGTATAAACATATTGTGGCGCATATGACAATCAGTACTAGAATATTCTAGAAAGTCCAAAACAAAGTACTAGAATATTCTAGATTGTACTGGAAAACTGGAGACTATAACAGTAGAAAATTCGAGGCCACGGAACGAGGAAACGGTATAAATACGTCGCAAGTAAGAAGTAAGAAGTAAGCAGTCAAAGACGCGATAAGTACGGAAGCGATAAGTCAAGAAATTGTTATGTGTACGGTAAAAGTAACGGTTGTTATTAACAGACTAATAAAGTGTTACATTAATTCAAAGTCGATTTAACGGCTCTTATTTATTAAAATAATTAATCCAGCGAACCCCGAGCTCGCTACAATATAAATTTATAAATAGACTTACTAACTAACTTCAAAAGTATGGTATGCGGATTGGGGGTGGGGGACTAACTTTAAAGTAACTTAAAAACTGGAATGAAGAACTAAACAAAGATGGATAGAATAATAGTCTATGTGGTAGAACAGGGAAGGGCTAGGATAAGCCGGATGCTAGGGTGTGAGTATCAGTGCGGGAGAGCGTAGGCGGTGAGCGGGATGGGGTCAGCAGGGGTAAGAGAGGAGACGACGTTTGAGAGCGGGAGAGATGAGCTTGAAGTCAAAGGACGTGGGGTGCGAGTTTGCCCACCCCCGCATTTGCGAAATGGGTTCATTAAGCGGTAAGGCGTGTGATGGGTGCGCAAATAGAAGAGGCGAGGGTTTCGCAGGTCTCGGGGATTAGTAGAAAATGCGATGAAGGGGAGCAGTCTTGGGCAGTCAATTTGTAGTGCTCTGAAAAGCTCTACCATCTCCTCCCCCCACATATACATCAAAATCCATAATACAAATCCCTACACCTAAACGTAGATTAATGCAAAACATGAATCTAAATTCAAAAATTCGCAATAAACGAATCAAATATTCGTTTATCGCTTTGTACTCAACACCCCATAATCTAAACTCAAATCCACAAATACATTCTAGCAATAAAATAAAATCCCTGATAAACGAATCAAATATTCGTTTATCATATACACCCAATTCCTCATAATCTAAACAAACCAAACCCATGGCAGATCGAACCAGATGTTCGATTTGCCATAAGCAAACAAAACCCAAATTCCAGTGCATATCCTCATATGTACTATAATTTCATGAGAATTCATAAAACTGAATTCTTATTTTAAAACAAACATTGGGCACCACACACAAAGTATCTAAATCGAGATTTTGCATTTGAATCGTTCGTTTCCAGATACAAATCTCGACGTGTTCCCATTTAAAAGGGGCATGTATCGTGATCTCCGCGGGCCAGCATATTGATGGCGACTATCTGTAAAAATAAAAAGGAATAAAAGAAAAAACTGTAATAATTGTGTTTGATTTTGAGCAGACCGGTGAGTAGAGCTGCAGCACATCCACAAAACCTTGTACAGATTTCGCTGCTGCTGAGCACCACTTGCCCCCACCGAAGCCAACGCAGACTGCTGGCTGTTGCCCTGGAAATTGCGGTACTAGTTTCCACTACGATCGGTTGCTACTCTTCCCTCAGGTTTGAGGAAGCACGGCGGCGACCGCAACGGCCCTCCTCAGGAGCGGTCTAAGGAGATCCCCCATCCTTTTAAGGACAAGGAGACGCGCTACCTGGGAGCAAGGCCATCATCATTACTACAAATTGAACCTGAGCGTAGCCGGTGGATGAAGAGGATGTCGGCATGAATTCTGCGCTCTTCCAGTGTGTTAAGTTTAATTATGTGAATACAGCTCGTGTATGGGGGTAGAATCAGAGGATTTTCAAAATTCAATCTTCGGAGGGCAAAACGCAAAAAACGATGTTGAACGTTTTCGACCATGCGAACATGGGACGAGTAGTGAGGAGACCAAACCTTACAAGCATATTCAAGAAAGGGGTGAACAAAGGCTATATAGGGCGATCTGGAAACGTAGGGATTAGAGAATTCTTTCGACCAGCGTCTTATAAAACCCAGGACAGAGTTGGCCTTGAGAATAATGTCATCAATATGTGGGATAAAGTTAAACTCTCTATCACATAAGATGCAATAGTCATGAATATGTGTATAGGTGTTATCTGTTGGTTGAGTAAGACATAGAGGCGTAGCGGGGAGGGGGGTCGTTTACGGGAGAAGATGATTGAGTGACATTTGGCAATATTTAGTTCGAGACAGTTGTTTTGGCACTAAGTTGAAAAGCTGTCGAGGTCAATTTGTAGAAGTGGGGAGTCGACAGTAGAGCGGATCGTCTTGAAGAGTTTAGAGTCGTCCGCGTTTAGAGAGATGGGGGAGTGGTTGATACTGGAGTTTATATTATTAATAGTAAGAATGAATAGGGGTCCAAGATGACTGCCCTGGGAAACCCCTGACGTAGGAAGAAAAAGATTGAAGAGGGTGGATCTAAATCTGACACGGTAGGTTCGATCGTTCAGATAGGAAGAAAACCACTTAATCAGAAGGGATTCGAAACCAAGGGAGGATAGTTTAAAGAGGATGATATTGTGGGAAATTTTGTGGAAGTCTTTGCTGAAATCGTTTGTGATTACATCGACTTTGTTGCCGTTCTCTAAAGTACGGAGAGCGTGGGATGAGGATTCAACTAGATTGGTGGTGGTCGACCTACCCATAAGAAAACCGTGCTAGTTGGGTGAGATGATGGATTTGCAGTGGAAACATAACGGGTTGTAAACAATGTCTTCGAACAGTTTTGGAATATGTGACAGTTTAACGATGGGACGGTAGTTACTCTTTATTGGCACGTAGGAACCCGAGAGTTCCTGACCTCACCGACTCGTCTACGTCTTCCCTTTGCGAGTTGGTGTTTTTTGATGAATTCTTCCCTTATGGCAGTGTCGGTTCATCACACCTATGCCTACCGGGTTTTTTGTATGTTTGTTGTGTTTATAGTTTTCATTCTCTAGCCGAAAGCCCTAGCACCTAGCGCTATTTAGAATTAAGTTATTGTGTAATTAATTACATTGTAATAAATAATAATAATAATAATAATAATAGTTTTCATTCATTTTTGTTTGTCCACGTAAGTCTTCGGGTTTCAAATAGTCCGTCATTTTAATATGGTAAGGACTATGTTAACGCAACAACAAAAAGGCTAAACCGAATCGCGAACGGCGGTTTCTTGAGCGACGCCCCATCAGTTTCGCCTTAGCGGGCTGTATTTTCCAGCACTGGCCGGCCAACGATGGGTTTTTTACTCAGAGGGATTGCACCTCCAGAGCCGGACTCTTCTCTGGATTGGCGGACGTTTTTGTCTTACCCAGTGCGGATCCCTGATAAACAGGTGAATACGATGCGACCAACGACGAAGACAAGCCAAATGTACGAATACACTTAGCTGCTTATTTCCCTATCGTTTATTTTCTTTTATAATGTTTTATTTATTAATTGTTAATTCCTGATCTCTCTGTTGGTCTTGAACAAGACCTTTTTGTTTAGAGTTCCTTCGACGACTCCTGCTGCTTCATCGAATGTGCCCGTCTTATATAGGTCCCCTCCTTCGCTCGTTTCCTCGGATCTGCATTTCTTAGTGGCTTTCTGGAATCGGTGCGCCGCTGATCGTTGTCTTTCCTGGGAATTAGTGTCGAGGTGATGCATCGCCAACAGACTACTTACTACTCTGATTCGGCACGGTGTCAGAGAGGCGCCGTTATAATACAATCGGTGAGTGATTCATTGTAGTTTAAGCCCCCGCATCATGTCAAGGTTTCTATCATTCGAGGGAACATACGTTCCTTAAATGTTAATTTTGTATCCAAATAAATTCCCAGATACTTCACATTGGTTTCCAAGCCCGAATTTACTCCATACATCGTAAGTGGATTGCTGGGTAAATATCAAATCTGTCTTTTTCGACTGAAAAAGATAGGTTGCACTTTTCCAGCATTAATGTATATTCTCCACTCTGGAACTAGAAGTGTACACGTTGTACAATACCTGGCCAAGAACAGAACCACGTGGAACTATATGCAAAAAGGTGTTGTAGAAATGGTGCGATTCCATTGATATAGACTATAAAGGCTCGGTTGATTAAAACTCTTTGCACTCTCTTGACAAAATACTGGGGGGATCCGAGACTAAACATCTTGTATGCGATGCCATGTGCCAAACCGAATAAAAATCCTTTTGGATATCTGGCAAAAACAGACCTGAAGATTTGCGCAGATCAACGTTTTTCCTAACATACTGGCATATTCTGAGCACTTGATGTGGTGTTGACTCTTAAATCCAAATTGCTCATTTGGGCTGATTTCTATCTCAACAATAAATTTCCTAAGTTTTTTTTTTTATAACTTTTTCAAAAACGATGCTAACACAACTAAGTAGGGTTACTGGTCTACAACTATTGTACCGAAAGCGTACTGCTGCTCGGGCACTCAAGGAGCTAAACGCAACAAATCCGCTGGTCCGGGTGACATTCCCCCGATTCTCTTGAAGATATGTTCCTGTTCACTCGCTAAAGCACTGCGGAAACTCTTCCATTTTTCTTATTCTACTGGCCATTTCCCAAAGAGGTGGAAGTCGGCGAACTTTCAGCCAATTACCATTTTTCCATTCCATCCACTACTTCGGAGAAAGAAAGGTTGTTGCACTGGATATCTCGAAAGCCTTAGACAGAGTTTGGCATCCGGCCCTTTTATCGAAATTACATTCCTATGGAGTGGACAATTCCCTGAACCAAGGGATAAGAGACTCTCTTTCTGGCCGTTGAATCCAAGTGGTCTTTGATGGTGTCAAATTTGCCTCCCATCAAATAAATGCAGGTGTCCCCCAAGGTTCTGTACTCTCACTCAGTCTCTTCCTCATCTTTATAAATGATCTCTTCCCCATTACCCAAAACCTAATTCACTCGTTTGCTGATGATAGCACATTGAGTTTCGGGACGGTAGTTACTAATATCTTTTTTTGGCCCCTTCTTATTTATGGGGGTAACAAAAGAGGATTTCCAAATATTTCGGAAGACACCTTGTGTAAGGGATAGATTGAATATTTTTGATAGCGGGAGAGAGAGAGAAGAGGAACATTTTTTAAAAGGACAGCTGAAAGTCCACCAGGTCCAGGGCTGAACTCGTGTTTAATCGAGTTTAATTTTTCTTCAAATAAGTGATGCTGGATACTTTGAGAGATGAAGGGGGCAAGGGAGAATTCGGGCAGGTCTTTGAAGTAAGAGCGGTTAGGCTCGAAAGAGTTGCCCATGAAGAATTTTTTAAAGAAAGAAGCGAAAAGATCGGCAGTAGTTTGGGGGTCGGTTGAAGTAATCGTGTCATAGAAGAGGGCGTTGGGATAGGCGTTAGATTTACGTTTGTACTTAATAAAGTGGAAAAGATTTGGGGTCATTGATCAGGTTGTTTTGTGTTTTTGTGAGATAGTTGTAGTAGAGGGAGTTGTAAAACTTGGTGAATTTATGAAAGGAACCGAGATAGTTGGAGTAGTCCAGGGAGGAATGTGTCCTTAGGAAAATGTTCCACAAACTATTTCCCTTGTTCCGAAGAGTGCGGAGTTTGCGGTTGTATCATGCAGGCATGAAACCGATATCGTGTATCGAGAATAAGGGACATAAAGCGAAATGGCATTGAAGATTTGCTTATAGAGAGTGACAGTAGCTTCTTCTACCTCTAGATGTTCCAAGCGAAATGCGATTCTGCTAAGATGCTCATTTAATAGGCGAAAGTTAGCTATTGTGGAAGTTGTAGGAAAAGTTGGCGTGGGGTTGTGAGGGTCGGGCTACGCAGTCACGATAAAGGAATACAAGAAGCGGGGGGTGATAGTGGTCGATGGTTGAGAGGGCGTGCAGACTAAGGGCAACTGGGGAATTATAGGTGTCCGTTGTAAACACAAAGTCAAGTTGCCTCTCCATATGATTTGGGGCATTACTTATTTGACGGAGACTTGAGACGGTGAGACCATCTATAAAGAGATATTCCTTGGTACTAGTAGTTTAAAATGTAAATTTTTTTTATTTTTTTTATACAAACGTGCGCACAAAAGGGGATTTTGGAGTACCCTTAAATGTCAGAGCACAGTGCGAGCGGATGGAGAGGAAATGGATAAGGAAAGAAGGTATCGATATACATTGGTCTTAAATGCCTGCACATTACAACGACGAGGAAACACATGATCATGTAGAGTATTCCACATTCGTGTACTTCGGTTAAAGAATGACTCTCTATGTCTGTTTGTCCGCCTGAAATTTATTTTTCAACGTGAAATGATGTGCATTCTCAGATTCACGGATATCGCGGGAAAATGTCTGAAGAGGCGGAACACATCCATCAAGTTTAGTTGAGCAACAACCGTGATAATACCCATAGAAGAGAGATTGATGGATTGATTGTCTGACAACATCCATTGGAGATGGCGGAGGTTGAAATCGCTAATAACAACGATTTAATACAAAAGGGTGGCAACTGTCGGTTTCATTTCGTCCCTTAATTGAGACCAATCATGTTTGATAACTGAGCCCCTTCGATATCGTCTAGAGAAGTACTTAACTCGGTTAGGTGATCAACCGCTGCTATTGCCAGTTGGTATGACACGATTAGTTGGGAAGGAGGCCTATAGAAACATAAGATGTATAACTGTAGCGATTCTAACAGATACACACACAATTCACAAGCAAAAATAGTGAAGAACACCGAAAGAAAAATCGAATAAGAAAAATACATCAGAACCGTATACCAAGCGATAAATAACAAAAAAAAAGAAAATAATTCACACCAGTGGAGTATAGTCGAGTTTGGAAATCAAATTCTAAACACGGTTAGTAGCCTGGTGTGTAACGCTTAGGTCAATTTTTTTTCGTGATTCGAGCTATCATAGCGTCAGTTCGAATCACACGATCTTCTTCACTATTATTTAAAACGCTATAATTGGTGACCCCGACGTGATCTGAACACGCAGCATCCGCTTCCCATAGTAAAGCAGAACTTCACACACGGTCACGACTGCCGCATAGAGCCCAGCCTCCGACGTTTTCTCGCTTCTCTCTCGTTCGTCCGTCGTCCGCATACGAATCTGATCGTAACGAAGTTACTGCGGCGGGAGTGTGTAGCGATTCTAACAGATACACACACAATTCACAAGCAAAAATAGTGAAGAACACCGAAAGAAAAATCGAATAAGAAAAATACATCAGAACCGTATACCAAGCGATAAATAACAAAAAAAAAGAAAATAATTCACACCAGTGGAGTATAGTCGAGTTTGGAAATCAAATTCTAAACACGGTTAGTAGCCTGGTGTGTAACGCTTAGGTCAAATTTTTTTCGTGATTTGAGCTGTCATAGCGTCAGTTCGAATCACACGATCTTCTTCACTATTATTTAAAACGCTATACAACTACTTTGGGCGTTGGTCAATTTTTATTGCGACATAGTCTAGATTGGGAGAAGAAGAGATGGCAATAAGAGAGGAGGGGAGCTTCTTTTGGAAAGCAAGCAGCACACCACGGCAAGACATATATACCAACGTCATCACGAAGAAAGTTAAAGGTGGAAGGGAATAGTTCTTGACTGTAAATAATAGGGATAAGGTTGGTTTCGGTCAGTGCGTATATATCGAAAGGGAGTGAATGTCCATTTTGCAGAATCGATTGCGTTTTAGACCGGAGACCTCTGACATTTTGATAGTACATGGTTAGGGGGAGAGTAATGACGGTCTTAGAGGGGTGATGATCAACGAGACCTATTTCACTCTCTGGCGCCGTTAATAAGCAAAATTGCAGCATTGGAGAACAGAGAATCCACATGAGATTTATGAAACTCCATTGCATGATCAAAAAATGACTACTTGAGGCAGCGTTTGCACCAAAACCATCATTGGGTCATTTTTCTTCTGAGAAAGCGCAACAGTCGATGGGAATCGATATCGGTGTATGTTGTATCCTTACGCCTGCCCACAAATGTGTGAAAGAGGTCTGGAAGGTTACTGGTTTCAACGAGACGGTGCACCATGCTACACCGCAAACGAAACAATGCAGTTTCTGTAACGAAAATTCGCTGGACGTGCGCTGTCAAAAAATGGCGGCACTGACTGCCCACCCAGATTTCCAGATTTGACCTCTACGGACTTCTTTTTGTCCAGCAAAGTGCAAGATTCAGACCATTAATGTGGTTGAATAACCGTCAATTAGGTAGACATTTCTTACGAGGGTTGCCTCTTATATTTCGGGATTTGGCAACCCTAGCGTTGCAATCCGGGAATTGACAGCTCTGTCGTAAAGTTGGACATTTTTGAGGTTATACGCACTCAGAACGTTTTGACATACGAGCGCTATTTGTGTTGTTTACAGTAACTTAAAAGATTCATCTCGGCCCAAAAATGGAATTAAATCGTCAACATTTTCGTGCGATTATTTTTTACAACTTTCGGCGTGGATTAACTCAGCAACAGTGCATGGATGAACGTAATTCAATTTTTGGCGATGAAGCTCCATCAAGGACCAGTGTTTATCGATGGTATGGTGAATTCAATCGTGGTCGTAGTTCACTCCAAGATGCATTTCGTGAAGGTCGTCCAAAATCAGTTGTTGATCCGAAAACCATTGATGCTGTGCGCGAACTGATATTGGAAGATCGTCATGTGACCTATCGTGAGATTGAGACAACCTTAGGCGTAAGTGGGACCAGCACACATTCAATATTGCATAAACATTTGACTGTCAAAAAAATTTGTTCGCGTTGGATCCCACACAATTTGTCAATCGCCAAAAAAAAAGGCTCGTGTCAATTGGTCGAAAGAAATGCTCAAAAAATACGGTCGCGGTGCTTCGAAACACGTCTATGACATCGTGACAGGTGATGAATCGTGGATTTACGCGTATGAGCCCGAAAGTAAACAGCAGTCGACTGTCTGGGTGTTTCAAGATGAGCCAAATTCAACAAAAGTAGTTCGCGCACGAAGCACTTCCAAGCAAATTGTCGCCTGTTTTTTCGGAAAAACTGGACATGTCGCAACCGTACCACTAGAACAACGCAGAACAGTCAATTCTGAGTGGTACACAACCATTTGTTTGCCAGTTGTCTTCCAAGAAATCAGGAAAACCAACCGCCGAAGACGGATCACTCTTGACCACGACAATGCGAGCTCTCACACATCGGCTGCGACAACTGCATTTTTGAGGACCCAAAACATCGCCATATAGTCCTGACTTGGCACCGAATGACTTCTTTTTATTCCCGTACGTAAAAGACGAACTGAGAGGTCAACGTTTTTCGACACCTGAAGAAGCGGTTGCTGCATTCAGAATGCATGTGTTGGAGATACCTCAATCAGAGTGGCAAAAGTGCTTCGACAATTGGTTCAAACGCATGCAAAAGTGTATAGATCTTCATGGGGAATATTTTGAAAAACAATAAAGTGATTTTCGATGATCAATATTTGTTTTTGTTCTCTAATCCCGAAATATAAAAAGTAACCCTCGTATAGATTCGTAAAAGACATTTTAGTTAATGATTTGCGTTTCCACAAAGTTAGTGCAAAAAACCCAATATTTCTTCCAAAAAAAGATCACCGTAAAAAACATGATTTCCAAGGGTGAATCCGATTCAATATTCTTTAAAAAAAACATTGTTACTGGAGACGAGACGTGAGTTCATGAATATGGCACACTATATAGACATCAGGCGAGCGAATGGTTTTCAATAAAAACAAACGTGTTTCATGGATTACGACGACGTTGTGCCCCATGAATGTTTGCCATAAGATCACACAGTGAACAAGGAATATTATTTGGGCGTTATGAGGCAATTACGTGCAGCGGTTCATCAAAAAAAATTGTTTCAACTATTTCCGCAACATATGTTTTATACTTTTGCATATTTATTGGGTATCGCAAACCTTAACAGGTTCAAGTGATATAATTTGGTTTAAGACTTCTGGCACGTTATGTGTACCTTACAGAATCCACATCGGTTATGTTTTAAAGACAATGAGCAAACGTTTGACGAAAGCGGGCTGAAAAGTTTCCGACCTAACAAAGATACAAGAAATTTTTTCTTAAAATTTATTTTTATTTTTCTACAAAGCCTCCTTGTAACTCTACACACTTCTCCCAGCGATGCTCCCATCTCTGTAACCCGTCCAAATAGAACCCGACGTTTTTCTCTGCAAAATAACTGTTCACGAAGGTGATTGCCTCCTCATTTGACGAAAATCTCTGACCTCTGAGCGCAATTATTAGATTAGGGAACAAAAAGAAGTCGCTTGGGGCTAGATCTGGTGAGTAAGGCGGGTGGTAAAGCAGTTTAAATCGTAATTCGTGGATTTTCGCCATGGCAACCGCTGAGGTGTGAGATGGCGCGTTGTCTTGATGAAACAGGATTTTCTGTTTCTGCAAATGCCGTCGTTTTTCTGCAATTTCTGCTTTCAGTTGGTCAAGTAATGATGCGTAGTATGCACCTTTAACTGTTTTTCCTTTTTGAAGATAATCGATTAAGATAACTCCATGACTATCCCAAAAAACAGTCATCAACACTTTTCCAGTCGAAAAAACAGTTTTTGCTTTTTTTGGGAGCCGATTCCCCCTTTAAGGTCCACTATTTTGACTGTATTTCTGTTTTGGGCGCAGAATGGTGTATCCAAATTTCATCGACAGTAATTAATCGGCGCCAAAACTAGAATTTATTGCGCCTAAACTACGCCAACAGAGCATTGGAAATGTTTATTCGAACATTTGTGGAACGCATTGCACTTTGCACTGCTGATCGACATCAAAGTATGTGTGGTCCGTCAACAGGGAAGTTTCCTAATCTCGATCGTTGTACTGTCACTTTGGAGACAATTAACAGAGCGTTGGAAATGTTCATTCGAACACGTTTTTGGTCTAACGTTAGCAAACGCGGTACCCAACGCGCGGACAGCTTTCTCATGCCCAAATCTTGATTTAATATGACAAACACGTTCTTTGGGCATTTTCATAGCCTCTGCTATCTCTCTCACTTTAATTCGGCGGTCGTCTAGCACAATTTGGTTAACGTTGGCGATGTTATCGTCAGTTGTTGCAGTTTTTGGACGTCACAGACATTCACCGTCTCCCAAGCTCTCACGGCCACGTTTAAATTCAGTTGCCCAAAATTTCACGGAGGTAATTGATGGTGCAGAGTCCCCATACACAGAGTCCAACCCATCTTACATTTGTGTAGGCGTATTGCCTTTCAAAAAGAAAAATTTAATGACAGCTCGATAGTCAATTTTGTCCATTTTCACAAAAACACTCACATCGACTTGTGGGGGTTGAGGTGTATATGCCGACGTACGGCAAGTATTCCATTCACTCCCCAACGATGTTGCTCCGACGAAAATGTTGAAAATCCAGCACTCAAAATGACACGATGAATAAAACGCACTGATTGTTCCTGTGTTCAGATTAGTTTTTTTATTTGTTCTTTATTTACACTACGACTTAAGTGTATTCCGTGCTAATTTGCCCTTATTTCAATGCAAAACGTGTGGGCGGCAACTAAGTATTGACTCAATTTGAACGATCAGGCACAGTGAGAATTTATTAAAAATTGTGAAAACGTGTACAACATATTACACACGACTCTTTAAAATTTACGGAATTACTTTTTGGCCTGAGCGGCAGCGTGACTATGCGCGTTGGTGGTTGAGATCTGACTTCAAAAGGGAAGAAATTGGATACAACCAAAAGAGAACATACTTCTGCTCTCTCACTGCCACGTCCTTCGATGTGTGGTAGGTTACATCGGTAATCTGATGATCGAAGAGTGCGGGACAATGAGAGAACAGAAACACGCTGTACGATTATCTTGGGGTGGATTTGGTTGTATGTGCATGAATCAATGTAGTTCTGAGCGGAACCCATTGACCTGATTCGGTAGTATGGTGAGTTCAGTGTACATTGATCCATACGAAGACAGAACTGACAACGAGAGGGAAATTGAGCTGATGATATTCACCTGCAAAAAGAGAACATTGATCCCCAGCGAATGAAGTGTCTGGAGAAAAGCCGAAGTAACGCTAGTGAAATATTATCACGTGATTCAATCGAGTGGGGTGATAAATTTCCCAAGCGGATCTGCAATGATGCGACAACTTCGTCCGGCTGGATTTGGTTGTCGCTAATCGACATGGACACGAGTTGCGGTATGGCAAAAAAGGTAAGCTAAACTCATTTATGCATTGTCTGCGTGGTACAATGAGTTTAGCTATGTGTCCTTGGTGGAAACATGCTTTGCAGGTGAACAGGTAAGTAGGGGGAAATGGGGTTGATTTGAGGCGCTGAAAGGCGATCGAAATTAGGTAGGAAATGTTGGTTGGAATTGTGGGTTGTTTCTCATGTAGAATAGAGAAACCCCCCACAGACTCACTCAAACGACTGTCAAATAAAAACTACCCGTCCAAAATGGCTGAAATTTTAGTGAGTAACTGTCAAAAGATGCACAACTACATACTAGCTTTTATTGACGAGTGCTGCTCTTTTCGGACCACCCTCATAACATAGTTTAAGATTGTGGTTACTTAGCCAATTCTCTGCTTATTAAGACTTTAATGGCTGTTGTATCTCGATGCTTTTATTGACGAGTGCTGCTATCTTCACGTTGAGGTCGGAAACTTTATCTAGCTCATACTTTGAGATTGCTGGTGTCACATAAAAAACCTTACACCCCCTAATACTTACCTTTTTGGTGCTATCCTCCACCAGTAATCGGATTCATCTCCATATGAACCCCCACATGTTGATTAACCCTAATCAACTTATCCAATAGATTAATGGGTACCTGTAAAAGTGCATGAAAATTTAAATGCATATGCAGGCGGATCGTTGAATCCAGATACCACATCTGGAAAATCTCTATGACGATACAAAATGTGCTTCTATGTTAACGATACATTGCTATCGTTGGCCGTAAAGGAACACTTGTGTAAATACAAGGTTCTAAAATTATAATGCGCACATCCACATAATGAGGTCTCGCCGATCGTAAACATTTTTTCAAGGAAAACAAACGAAAAACGTACTGCGGGACACGCATCTGTTGTGTGATACAAATACATCGATCGTGTTTCGAAACAAAGGAATAGTGCAAACAAAGGATGTATGATCGTGCAATTCGAAGGAGAGCTTTCTTCCGATCGGACGATCGAAAAACGTCAGAATTGACGTACGGCGGCCGTAAGGAGATGAGTTCGAGAGGTTGACCGAGACTTTCATGATTCGAAAAGAGTCTTAATCTGGGGAGATATGTGTGAAAAGTAATTTGAGTCGCAATTTTTCCAAATAGCCTTCTATTGAACTAAATGTGATGCACAGAAACAGTTTTGTTGAACCTGTAATTTAGAAACAGTTATAAAAACATAAGTGCACATACTTAAGTAAAAATTTAATGCATAAAAATGAATTGAGTGTTTTTTTTTTGTGTTTTAATTTCCGAACGTATCATTGGATAATAATAGTGAACAATGAAGGCTAGTTACCTATGAACTGTACCATAGGTACAGGACTTAAAAAGTATAAGTACTAAAATAAAAGGCGATATCAAGTTTTCCAACAGTTGAGTTATTACCCATTGGTCCTGCTAAAAAAAACGAGTCCGATAACGTCCCCATACGAACGGTAAGACATTGTAAATCAAGCTGGTCATTTGTTGGATCCTTTGCAAGTAATTTAAAATAATAAATAACACACAAATATAACAAAACGCAGGAGACAACAAAAAATTGTGAAAAACAAGGAAAAAAGGTTAGTATTTCCAAGTGGCATTTACGTCACTTGTTAAGTCCCATCTTAATAGAAATATAGTGGAATTTAGTTTCTTGTAATTCCAGGCAGGCAGAAATAAGTTGTAAAACCCACAACTTTCCTTCTTACCTTGATCTACCTACCTCGTACTTGTTTTGTCAACAAGAATTGAACCCACGCATCTTACTATTTATATTGACAAAATGGACCACCGCACCTAACCGTAACTTGTGTTTGAATCTACATCTATATTACGACTTCAGTATATGTACATAACGCAACAATGCATGGTAGCGAAAATATAAGAGTAAATAAACGAACGAAACACAAAAACACTTAAAAAAAAGATTGGCCATAGAAAAGACAAGTAAAATGGAAAAAGAGAACAAATGCATAAAAAGTTGTTCGTAAAAAGCAAACATTTGTTTGTTTAAAATGTTTTCGTTTGTGTCTGATGTTAAATATGGCTCACCTCTGAAGTAAACAAACGTTTTTCAAACAAGATCTTCGAACCCATTATCATACAGTCACAGAGATAAGAACATTAGGCTCGTCTAGAAGTATTTTCTGACATATTTAATCTAATCTAGTCGCGGTTCCTTGTTGACTAGACTGTTTTGAAATGGGTTCATTTCACTGATAAGCTTACCCCAATACAGCTTACAATGAAACGTGCGCGATCGTTTCTCAGAGCAATAATTTGTCACGTTTGACTAGTTCATTAGCTCGCTCCCCTCGCAGGTATTTTTGGCACAACATGTGAACTGATCACGCACCCAACTGATGATGAGAGACAATCTGGGTGGAAAATGTTTTAAGTTTTTCATTTCACTTGATTAATAATGGGGATACATATATGCATATGCCATTTTGTCTGGTAGAAAGTTTTAAAATGTATAGTAAAAAAAGTGATTATGAAAACATTACCCCTGCTGAAGGTGACCAAAGAAAATAGAGGTCAATATCACACATTGATTAGTGGCTGATAATGAAAAATGATATGCATGTAAATGTGGAACGAAAAGCATGCAATCATTGTATCTGATAATTCACTTAAAAGGAGAAAGAAAAATTACGAAGTTTTATTCTCTTACTGCAAAGGTATGTGCGCAGCTTTCGTCGATTGTGTTGTTGTTTTCTAAATTTGGGCGAATTACTTCAGCAGTATGGAATTCCTGCGATTAGACATTTGTTAATATACATTTTGACTAGGTTAAAGGTGACAAAATGCGTAATCTTTGCAATAGGAAGAGTTATCATAGGACCAAGAATAATGAACATAATACATATGTGCTTGAATTTTGGCTATTTAAAAATGTTGCCGATGTACATTACTTTTCCTTTTAACACTCACCAGGTGTCGGATTATTATCTATCACTGGATTATATTATATAATTCGCATTGCCACTAGACGGCCCACCCAATAAAAATAATTACAATCGGTTTCGAAATATGCGATTCAATTCCACTAGACTACTTTTTAAGTACGAGGGTTGCCTTTTATATTTCGGGATTAGAGAACAAAAACAAATTTTGATCATCGAAAATCACTTTATTGTTTTTCAAAATATTCCCCATGAAGATCTATACACTTTTGCATGCGTTTGAACCAATTGTCGAAGCACTTTTGCCACTCTGATTGAGGTATCTCCAACACATGCATTCTGAATGCAGCAACCGCTTCTTCAGGTGTCGAAAAACGTTGACCTCTCAGTTTGTTTTTTACGTACGGGAATAAAAAGAAGTCATTCGGTGCCAAGTCAGGACTATACGGCGGATGACCCATCGAATCGATGTTTTGGGTGCTCAAAAATGCGGTTGTCGCAGCCGATGTGTGAGAGCTCGCATAGTCGTGGTGAAGAGTGACCCGTCTTCCGCAGTTGGTTTTCCTGATTTCTTGGAAGACAACTGGCAAACAAATGGTTGTGTACCACTCAGAATTGACTGTACTGCGTTGTTCTAGTGGTACGGTTGCGACATGTCCAGTTTTTCCGAAAAAACAGGCGACCATTTGCTTGGAAGTGCTTCGTGCGCGAACAACTTTTGTTGGATTTGGCTTCTCTTGAAACACCCAGACAGTCGACTGCTGTTTACTTTCGGGCTCATACGCGTAAATCCACGATTCATCACCTGTCACGATGTCATAGACGTGTTTCGAAGCACCGCGACCGTATTTTTTGATCATTTCTTTCGACCAATTGACACGAGCCTTTTTTTGGGCGATTGACAAATTGTGTGGGATCCAACGCAAACAATTCAATGTTCAGTGTTTGTGCAATATTGAGTGTATGCTGGCCCCACTAACGCCTAAGGTTGTCTTAATCTCACGATAGGTCACATGACGATCTTCCAATATCAGTTCGCGCACAGCATCAATGGTTTTCGGAACAACAACTGATTTTGGACGACCTTCACGAAATTCATCTTGGAGTGAACTACGACCACGAATGAATTCACCATACCATCGATAAACACTGGTCCTTGATGGAGCTTCATCGCCAAAAATTGAATTAAGTTCATCCATGCACTGTTGCTGAGTTAATCCACGCCGAAAGTTGTAAAAAATAATCGCACGAAAATGTTGACGATTTAATTCCATTTTTGGGCCGAGATGAATCTTTTAAGTTACTGTAAACAACACAAATAGCGCTCGTATATCAAAACGTTCTGAGTGCGTATAACCTCAAAAATGTCCAACTTTACGACTGAGCTGTCAATTGCCGGATTGCAACACTAGGGTTGCCAAATCCCGAAACATAAGAGGCAACCCTCGTACATATCTTAGAAGTTTATTGTCAGCTGTTACGCAATATTTTATTATTGAGATCCTAAAGGAATGAAAACTGTTGTTTCTTATTTTCTAAAGAAAAGCTTAATACACGTTCATCAGTTTTCGAATGAAATTCTCAGTGAGAAAGAGTTGGATTGTCATTTACATACTTCGAAGCAAAATATTGACTAAGGTCAATAGGATTCACTAACTTGCGACATATTTCCAAAACGATTCTGGTGCTTTCTAAAATTCTTATTTAAAATCGACTTGCTGCTTCGTTTGCTCAGCTTGTGTCACAACCATAGAACTATCGACACTTAGTACTGCTGCGTTTTGTTGTGACACAAAAAAACTGGGGACAGATCAAGAGAACAGTACGAAAGTAGTGATCTTGAGCTGTGATAATAGAAAAAAAAATCAACGAGACATTAATTACAGTGGACGAACAAAGAAGAATTAACGAGATCTTGATTGCGGAAACGAGAAGGGCGAATTTATTTCGGCGCAATATATATGAAATAATAAATTACAACATTGGGTCGTTAAGCGCCAACATAAGGAAATTTTTTAAAACCATCGTTCGATGGGAGTTCAAAAAACATCATCCAGGTAAGGTCACACAATGTCATAATTGCCAGCTTTACGGCCACGGCTCAATGCATTTTCACATTAATAGCTGCTGTGCAATCTATTCGGGAAACCACAAAACATCCCCACGTGGACGTGGTACAGGAAATACAACGTTCCTTCAACTTCCGAGTGATAAGCAGCAGCCACTGTCCGACCAATTCTCTTTTGCTAATTTTCCTCCACTACCACGATCAGTGCCTCCATCAAACCCACCAACCTCCCAACAGTGATACGACACACACTAAGAAAAATCCAACTGAAACTCTAAATAATGATAACTTGTTCTCTTTTAGCGAGATAATCTCTCTTCTTAATTCATTACCTCATTTATTACTTATTATTCATTAAAATTGTGCTATTTTCATTATATAATTTAAGATTATAGTTGTAAAGGAATTGCTGTCCTAAAACTCTTAAATCATCATCATTGGCACTACAACCGGGAACCGGTCTTGGCCTTATTTAGCAAGTCCTGAGGCTTGTTAAATTTTCCATAATGATTTGTTTTATTCCGGGCAAGGTCACTAGTCTTGCGCCAGAGGCTCCCCGACGGGGAATCGAACCCCGGTCTCCCGCATGACAGGCGAGTATACTAACCACTATACTATCGAAGAACCCAGCAACCTCCCAACAGTGATACGACACACACTAAGAAAAATCCAACTGAAACTCTAAATAATGATAACTTGTTCTATTTTAGCGAGATAAACTCTCTTCTTAATTCATTACCTCATTTATTACTTATTATTCATTAAAATTGTGCTATTTTCATTATATAATTTAAGATTATAGTTGTAAAGGAATTGCTGTCCTAAAACTCTTAAATACTAGTTGTAAAATAGAAATGTATTATCTACCTAATAAAAATTGAATTGAATTGAATAAGGAAATTTTTGAAATCACTGCACAACAAGGAGAAAGATATAAGAAGAATCAACACGACACAACGGAGTTGCGAAAAGACCATTTTTACGGTGCGATAATATGAATAGCCTCGGGACTTGCTAAATAAGGCCAAGACCGGTCCCCGGTTGTAGTGCCGATGATGATGAATAGGAAAATTATATTCAACACAACATTATACTACTCAACACGGAAACCATCATCAACGGCAACAACAAAAACACGAAGCAGCTTTATACAAAAGGGAAACCACAGGTGAATGCAATCGAGTAATAGGGTATTTATGTTAAATATAAACATAAAATTAAGAAGATGAATTACAATTAATAAACAACAGGAAATATCACATTCTGAGTGCCTTTTAAATACACCCAACACAACACAACACAGTAGACAAAACAGGACCCTTACCCTTATAGCGCACTAACGATCAGTCTGCTGAGAAAATCAAAGCCAGGATAGCTGATTTAGTACAACCTTGTTCACGTCGTAACGCACGATACCGGATACTTTCGAACAACGTTGGGCCACCAAATTTTGCATATATTTAAAAAAAAACCTTCAAAAAACGTCGTCTGTACTTGGGAGCGGTATCATGGCAATTTGTCCCCCCATTCGTCTCTATGCATCGGTGAGCTCCTGACAAAGCACACTGTGGTGTCTCTGCCGCAGCCACGTTAGAGTGCCGATTACCTTCGACCGCTTTCTTTTTCGAAGTTTAGGACCACATTCAAAGGAGAACCCTTTTACAGCATTGACGCAAACCAAACGATCGTGACAACAGCAGAAGGTTTCCGTCGAGGCCTACGAGGATGTGTCCCGGAAATGGAGAGTCGATGAAAAAAATCGTATATGTGCTCATGGAGAATACTTTGAAGAACATTAACAGCTTGTACCGATATTGTCAAAACAAATCTTTTAAAAAGTATTGTCATTGTCATTCCATACTCGGCCGTCCTGGCTGGACATTCGACCCGAATGTTCATCGCCGTCGTCCTCTTCGTCACTCCCAAATAGATCTTCACTGTCGTGGCTTGCCCAGGATTTCATATAGTCGGCGGCGGATGATGTCTGTCTCTGATTCTCTCCTATCCGACGCACAACCTAGCGATCGTTGCGGAGGGTCTTGATAACTTATACGGTCCAAGGAAGTTGTGTGCGAGCTTTAAGACAGGTCCTTGCTGTACTTTGCGATTAGCGACGATATCGCCATCTTTATATCGGGACGCCGCCTTCCTGTTTTTATTGAAGTTCCGTTTATTGTCTGACTGAATGCGTTGGATATTATCCTTTGCCTGTTCTGGTCGAATGAGGCAATCGATTCTTCCTTCAGAAGTTCCTTAATCTGCGGATCGTTCTTCAAACGAGCGTCGACTCCCAACATTAATCGGAAGGGTGACATCCGTATGCTCCGATGGGACGTGGCGTTGTAGCATCTTTGTACCGTGTCCAGGTACCGATCCCACTCACTTGGTTTAGGAGGTGATTCATTTAATACCACTCCTGATCGTTTTATCACCAGTGATATTAGGGTGCGGTCCACCCTTTCAACTTGACCGTTGGCCATTGGTATCCCCTTGGTTGTCAGAACGTGCTAAATGCCCTCTTCGTGGCAATAGCTCTCGAACTCCTAAGCGGCACCCTAGTCGGAAATGATCCTCCGAGGATTTGCAAAGATAAATGGCTGTCTTCGCAAATGGATGGATCATGACTTCTGCGGATGCCGACGATTTTGTACCATACAGCCAAAAGTACTTGGAAAAAGCGTCCACAGTGACCAAAATATGCGCGTTAGAGTTCTTGGTTGACGCCAGTGGAACCGGGTGATCGATGTGGAAGGTATCGATGGGTACACTGCCCTTCTCCACAGGGTTCAGGCACCCTTGTCGTTTTCCTCGGCCTCGTCAGGTCAGCATACACTAAAAACAGTTCCGAATTACCCTTTCAATCTTGGCCCTTAAATCAGGTATCCAGTAATCATTCTGGACCAACGCCTCTGTCTTATTGATCTCAAAGGGGCCTCGTTCATGGGCTTTTTGTATCAGCCGTAGCTGCATTGACTTCGAAATCACAACGCGCACCTTATTACCAACATCTTTATATGACAAACCACATTACAACTATATTATTTTCGATAATGTGGCCCAAGAATTTAACACGTCCTGTCAGGAAGCAACATTTCTTCCAGTTCATACTCAGGCCAGCTCTCATTGCCGTCTCCAGTACGTCTTTCAATCTGTTCAGCTCTTCCTCGCATTTGTTGGAATCAGGTCATCCATGTACGTTAAGACATGCTCGTCCCGAATGGCGTGTCGAAATGTGGCATTTACATATCACTGCAAAACTGATGGTGAATTACGGAGGCCAAAAGGACACGCAGGAACTCAGATTGTCCGTCTGGAACAATTAATGCGGTATATTTAATTCTTTTCGCATCGACTGGCATGTGAAAGAAACCGACAAGTCGAGTATACTGAAGATTTTTGCGTCTTGCAGTTTATGCAGTTGGTCCTCGATTATCGACAGGGGATATCTGTCTCGAATAATTTTTTTATTCAGAAGTCGATAGTTAACGCACAGTCGGGGTGTTCCGTCTTTCTTCTAGACTAACACAATTCGGCTGGCATAGTCAGATGATGAGGGTCCATTCCGCTTTATTGTTGACTATGTGTCTTTCGTTGGGCGTAAGCCGCCTTGCCTTTTGATATACCGGCTTGTTGTTTTTTAATTTGAATCTCATACTCACGGTTGTCTTTAACGACTTGTTGGCCCTGTAATTTTCTATGCACGTCATTATTTCCCCCTCGTGTTCTCGTCTTCTATGTGAGAAAGATCAGTTTTAACACGATTCTCTTCTTCGAGCACGCTGCTCTGCAAAACCTCCGGTAATTCTTCAGCATCGTCATCAGGATTGATGTAAGTTGTACCGTTCTTTGCGTGGAAGTTTCTTGGTCCCAAGAAATCAGTCCCGATCAATAATTTTTGCTGAGAAATCATCATCATCATCATCGGCACTACAACCGGGAACCGGTCTTGGCCTTATTTAGCAAGTCCTGAGGCTTGTTAAATTTTCCATAATGATTTATTTTGTCTGGGCAAGGTCATTAGTCTTGCGCCAGGGGCTCCCCGACGGGGAATCGAACCCCGGTCTCCCGGGTGACAGGCGGGTATACTAACCACTATACTATCGAGGAGCCCTTGCTGAGAAATAGTATCTGAAACAACACGTATGAGAGCAGGAAAACAGTGCCCATCTATCGTGACTTCCGTTTGGAATTCTCCTAGCGCCTTATGAGGAGGTGGGTTATTCCTGTGAAGCGGTGGAGATTCAATTCTCTCCCATGTGAGTGAAGTCGCTCCCGGTGTCGGCGAGTGCGTCGATATTCTTGCCATTAATCTCTACCATCTTCATATACTTCTTCGGTAGACTGCGTGTTACAATGCAAACCTCTTTCTTCTGTCGACATTTTGTTGAGATGTGACTGTGTTCGTTGCAATGAAAACATGTTGGGCCTAGCTTTTTCGAGGGACATGTTACACTTACATGACCTGTTGCCCCGCAATTGAAGTAGCTTTTACGATGTGGCCTTTCTTCGTTGGTAGAAACTTTGTTCTTCTCGCCTCTTGCGTTGGGTTTCTTACGTGACGTTTCACCCCTTTTATTATTCGCATTTGCTGATGACTGTTTCTACAAGGTTATCTTATCGAATGCGTCGATTAAGGATTGCTTCGTAGGAAAACACTGCATGCGAGCTTGATTGCATAACAATTTGTCGGGGATACCCTCGATAAAATAATCTTATGGTTTACGTATTCTCGGAAGGTCTCGTCTTTTTTCCATATTCGTGCTTCAAACTTTTTGCGTAAGTCAATCCTGGTTTGTTTTGGGCGATACATCTGACCCAACTCGTTCATAAGCTCATAAAAGTCCATTTTCAGATGTTCGGCTTTTGAATGCAACTACTCGAACGTTTCCTTTCTGAGTTTTATTCCGGCCAACGTCTTTGCCATATCACCTGCTATCTCATACGTCTCATCCATGAACTTGATCTGCCTTGATGTGTGTGAAACATGGAAATTATCAAGCGTTCCGTCGAACTACCCTACTAGTTGATGTTTGATTTCGGGGAACATAAAGTAGCTGTTTCATTTCATCTTTCGCGCATCTATCGTGCTCGCGACTTGTCTACGGCTAACTGCTGATCCTGTCGCAGCATCACAATTTAACGTTGAGCGAGTTCGAGTTCACGCTGCATTAGTTCCATTTCACGCGTATGCAGCTCTCGTTCGTGCTTATTAAAGCTCTCTTTTGGGGTTTGTTAGCGCTGGATTGAGATTCTTGGCCGCGATCCTTTCCTTGGTTATTTCCTGCGTTAGATGCGATATCTTGGTTCTCCTCTTCGATGTTGATTTTCATTCAATTGTCCCTTGGACCTTGTTTAACGAGTCGGACGATATCTCGGCTTTCGTACCGCTGATGGTTAATCCACGCATCTTAGCCTTTTGTCGCAATTCGCTAACTGTAAAATTGCTCACTTCAGGCATGGTTAATTTGTTCTTTGCCATCGCCTTTATTCCTTCGTTGCCGTACTTTGTTGTCGTCTTTATTCCTTCAGATCCGAGTTGTCGTCTTTATTCCTTTAAATCTGTCTTTATCCCGGACGAACCCCCAAATGTGGTATAAATGATATATTCACAATGTGGTATAAGAATATATTGCCCATCTAACGAACTGTGTCCTCATTTTCACGGGTGTAAGGCTTTGATTGACTGTGAATTATAGGACCAACCAAAATTCAGTTAGTCTCCATTGTCACGATGTGATTGTGAATTATAATTTTGTCTTAAATTCACCTCCGTCATTGCCATTCCGCAATATTAATATTATAAATGTTTTTTTTTATATGAAGTCCGCATTTCTTTTAATTCGAAATCAAATTATACATTTTTCTTTATGTCGGACTAAATGCATCTCCTATTTTACAAATATTGTTCTTATGTTGACTTGTGGCGGTTCCACCAAACCCCACGGTTCCCTTTCCTAAAAAACCCCCATAACTTTCACCCAGTCTGCTTAAGCTTTCGCTAACGCAATAGCATTAGCATCTTAAATGCTTCACGCATTAAAGAGAACAAATTTGTAATCGAAAAAGCCCTTGGAAAAGAGAATTCTTACCTGCATGCATAACTTCACATTTAAAATCCCCTATAAAAGCTCACTCCAAGCTTATCATAAACTCCCTGAAAGTAAATTCATCGGTTCATATATAATACAACCCCATAATCAGGAAATCTTACCCTTGAGTTGGCTTATCTCAGCTTCATCATGTGTATCACAAATCACCAGACAGACACATTGGCCGGCGACCTACACCCAAGGGACCAAAACAAATACACGCATCTCTTGGCCCCAATTAAATCCTACAGCATAAGCAAATGCAAATAGGAATTCAATACTTACCCTTACCAGTGATGCCATAAACACCATTTCCCGGTAATCTAGTTAAAACCCATTAACACCATTTCTTCGATGCGTCGCGTCTATTTATTTAGCCGCGACGCACTCCTCAAACAAAGATCCAATTAGCATCCGACGAGTTACGGTTTTGTTTGCTTTACCGGACTCGCATCCCATGAATGCACATTTTCCCTTTATTTGTTTAGATTCTTTCTCATGGCTTTGATCCATAAAAGAACCAATGTACACACATCCATGTGTACTGTGGTGATCTTCTGTATGAGATTTGTTTGGTTACCCCAAAGAGAGACTTTACGTCTCTCTTGGGACAGGAAATGCATCCTTAATTTAAGAGAGCCAGTTTCACTGGCTGAATTTCTTTCGACAACAATTGAATATCGTTGAGTTAAATTCCATCCGCCGACCGCTATGGTCGTGGCCGCTCCCGCTCACTGGTGCGCACGGTGACGCGAATATAGTCGAGTCGCGAATTTATACTCCCGAGTCGTGGTGAGTGTTGTGTTAAATACAGTAGTGATAAATAATATTCAACTAAACGTGATTTTAAATCCGTTGGCTGTAATTCATCTAAATACAAAACTATCATTGTAAAATAACTTATTCAATGAAGAACCCTGCAGCAAAATTTTAGTGTTTCTTTTCATTCCTGCTGTGCTTGGTGTTTTCTCCTTACTTGGTGATCATGTTTGTGCGTTTCGTTCGGAGGTACTCGAGAGACCATTGTTTAGCAGCGAGTGGGTTGGCGGTAGAACTCTCGCCCATTCAGGGGTCGTGACCTCTTCCCCACAGACTTACTGGCACTTTGCAAGCACTCTAAATTATACAATATCTGGTTTTTTGTTTATGCCTTTCAGCGTACAATTGGTATGGTTTTATTTACCATGATAGTCAATAAGAGCGCTTCCTCTGGCTAGGGAATATAGATATAGGTTTTATAATGTATTATTTTTTATAATAATTATTATAAATGTATTAATTTTAGATTTGCTTTGGTTTTTCTAATAGAAAAAAAACTCAGTTAATTTAAACAAATCAAATTAATTATAATAAAACGCTACATGTTGAAATGTTTTAAGGGGTCATCATAGGCCACGCACCGCTTTTTGGCAATTTTGCACCCCTCGGCTCGATAACATTACATAACATTGGATTGACAGGCTTCACCCCACTGAAGCCTTACGTAAAGTTTGTAATGTTTGTAAAAATGAAAAATATTTTAGAGTAAACTTAACTTGATATTTCATATTTTCAGCGTCATCAACAATAGTACAACTTAAAAGACTTTTTCGTAGCACTGGAATGTTATGACAAACAAACTTGTTTCCTTTGTGTTAATGTTTCATTAAAACCTTAAAACTAAAAACGAATATATTTTATCGTGTCTGTCTGTGGCAGTAAGAGTATTAAACATAGGAACAAATGCTCCAAATGATATTGTTTTATAGCACGGTGCGTTTACGGTACCGGTTCAATTATAGCGACACAAATAAACGACAAATAAAAAACGAAACACGACGAAGTAATGCTACGAAATGCTCCTTTATTAGTTTTAGTATTTGTTGTGGATCCGCCCTAAGCTGCGTGCTCTATGCGATTGTAGCGCCGGGCCGAGTAAAAGGTAAATGAATTCACGCCTTAATGCGCTCGCTCTACTTCTGACAGTTATACCAGACCGATCGCGCCTTTTGCTACACGCGTCAGGCTAATGTATATTTGTTGAAACCAAGTTCGCGAGTGCTTCGTTTGTAATATTAAATAAATAATATCTTTCGTACGAGGAGTCGCCCGTTCATTTCATTTCCTGCTGCAACAGTATTTAAATCAAAGCCGATAACACAAAACTCAACGAAACATGCAACACAATACGCTAAGACTATGAAATAAATTTAATTTTTTAGCGATATAAAAACATAATTTTCTTGTGGTGCTTACGACACGAAAACACGTTTTAGCGAGACGTTGAACGAAAAAGGAAGAAGGCTCTAAACATAAAAACAAATTGCTTTTATAGCGTTTATATATTAAACACAAAATGGCGGTGGAACGCAGTGGCAGCGAAACACTTTACAGGCTGTTAACAGATTTAATATAGAATTTCATAATAAAGGCAATATTGCAGAAAGTACTAGAAGAAATACACGGAATACAATTTACAACAGTTAATGTGTTAAAACAAATAAAAGAAAATCCTTAAATGTGTGCATTCTTCAATGAAACTAATTGTGGTAAAACTAAGCATGCTGTTACACTAAGCATGCTACGACAGATATGTAATTAGTACCGTAACGGCGGTGTACGAGGGTTGCCTTTTATATTTCGGGATTAGAGAATAAAAACAAATATTGATCATCGAAAATCACTTTATTGTTTTTCAAAATATTCCCCATCTATACACTTTTGCATGCGTTTGAACCAATTGTCGAAGCACTTTTGCCACTCTGATTGCGGTATCTCCAACACATGCATTCTGAATGCAGCAACCGCTTCTTCAGGTGTCGAAAAACGTTGACCTCTAAGTTTGTTTTTTACGTACGGGAATAAAAAGAAGTCATTCGGTGCCAAGTCAGGACTATACGGCGGATGACCCATCAAATCGATGTTTCGGGTGCTCAAAAATGCAGTTGTCGCAGCCGATGTGTGAGAGCTCGCATTGTCGTGGTGAAGAGTGATCCGTCTCCGGCGGTTGGTTTTCCTGATTTCTTGGAAGACAACTGGCAAACAAATGGTTGTGTACCACTCAGAATTGACTGTACTGCGTTGTTCTAGTGGTACGGTTGCGACATGTCCAGTTTTTCCGAAAAAACAGGCGACCATTTGCTTGGAAGTGCTTCGTGCGCGAACAACTTTTGTTGGATTTGGCTCATCTTGAAACACCCAGACAGTCAACTGCTGTTTACTTTCGGGCTCATACGCGTAAATCCACGATTCATCACCTGTCACGATGTCATAGACGTGTTTCGAAGCACCGCGACCGTATTTTTGAGCATTTCTTTCGACCAATTGACACGAGCCAGTTTTTGGGCGATTGACAAATTGTGTGGGATCCAACGCGAACAAATTTTGTTGACAGTCAAATGTTTATGCAATATTGAATGTATGCTGGTCCCACTAACGCCTAAGGTTGTCTCAATCTCACGATAGGTCACATGACGATCTTCCAATATCAGTTCGCGCACAGCATCAATGGTTTTCGGAACAACAACTGATTTTGGACGACCTTCACGAAATTCATCTTGGAGTGAACTACGACCACGATTGAATTCACCATACCATCGATAAACACTGGTCCTTGATGGAGCTTCATCGCCAAAAATTGAATTAAGTTCATCCATGCACTGTTGCTGAGTTAATCCACGCCGAAAGTTGTAAAAAATAATCGCACAAAAATGTTGACGATTTAATTCCATTTTTGGGCCGAGATGAATCTTTTAAGTTACTGTAAACAACACCAATAGCGCTCGTATGTCAAAACGTTCTGAGTGCGTATAACCTCAAAAATGTCCAACTTTACGACAGAGCTGTCAATTGCCGGATTGCAACACTAGGGTTGCCAAATTCCAAAACATAAGAGGCAACCCTCGTACTTGTTAATAAAAAATATTATTATATACAAATTTTTCAGATAGTCCTAAAATAATTTGGTACGATAGTTAAAGTGAATCAACATATAGAAATTCACAATACGTGAATCCGAATAATTATAAGAGGCGCCCCCAAGGTAAATATTTAGGGACGGCAGGTTTCGTGTGTAAAATAATTAAAAACATCGATAGACGCGTTGCAAGGGTGGTGATCAGCAATAACAGCTTAATACTGGGAGCTAGATATCTCACTGATTTGGGTACCCAAAAAAAAAGAAGTTTACTCCACCATAAACGTTTCTCTCTTTAGACAAGAAAGCTATCATCCTCCCTCACAGTGGCGCAGTTTAAAAAACTGTACAAGATTTCAAACTTCATCCATACTTAGCCATGTTGAGCCAGTGTTGTTGTAAAGAATTTTTCCATTTAATATGCAAAATTATGTTTACTGTAACGCACACGCATATGTAGGCATTTATTATAACATATATTAGCATTCTCTTCTGAATTTTTTTTAATACTCTGAGAAAAAGTTGACCTGTAATATGGGTAATGTGGAGATCGTATTAGGCAATTATTTGTATTTTCCATTTTTGAAGTAATATTTCTTTTGTGCGAGCGAATTAGACCTTTTTGAAACAAGTGGGGTGTTACGTAACATTTGAAATACATGAAAAATTTATAATATTTGAGCCAACCATGTTCACAGATCCGTTACTGAATGGCTAAATCAATTGTTTGAAATACGAATTACTTCTTTAGCACCTTTGGACTATTTTCCCTTTCTCAACTTGAAGAAATGGCTAGGTGGTAAACTGCAATAACGGATGTTTGAATTTTTTCCATATTTACAAATTCACTGAGGGCGTTCACTATTGATGTCAAACAAGTAATAAACAATGTAAAGTCTTCAAACTTGAAACTTAATCTCTCTAAAGTTTGTACTATCTACCACAGTCATTATATTTTAATAACTACCGCCATCTATGTGTCAGGCCGATTAATGCTGGGACATAAACAGTGATCACATATTCACTGGTAGGAGCCATACTCCAAAAGTAATTGAATAATTACCATAAATACGTATTTACTTTTTTAAAGTACCGAGCCTATTGCCAGATGTTTATAGCACCATCAGATGTATTCGCCCGTCAGTATGTGGGAGCAGCGGTGTGTGCGGTCTGATCCATCCATAACTGATTATATTTTGTAAACAATCTAAGATATTTTCGTCACATCGGGCACTGAACTGATCCAGCATTTTACAACAAATATTTTATCACAATCCAGTCGTCATTTTGCTATTAGTGCTTCACGCCATTAATAATGTTTTAAGAAGAAACCGATTGATACGAGTATGTTGAGAGTCGCAGGATTATCCGGAAGTGAAAAACGAGTCGTAGAAATATCCCAAGTGTATACGTAAACGGAAACCAAATGCACATATTATATTTAGAATTAAGCTGTGCACCTTATGTATACATAACAACAGAGATTCCGTAGGCAGAAAAGATACGCGGCGCAGTAAGCCAAAAACAATAATAATTCCTGGATGTTTATATTAGAATATAAACTGCAAGAGAACGATTTTTCTAATCATGCATTAATCGAAATGATGATGATATTTTAACATTTAACATTTTCAGTGGTTTTTCTGTTCGATTGCTGTTCCTCCGCCCAAGCTAAGTTCTGACAAGAAAGCAATTTTTTTATGCTTGTGTTTAAAAGGATGTAACACCATCAAAATATCAAGAGGTGGAGAAGTAATAGCAGAAATTGGAAGGATGGAAAAATGATGGGAAGACAGGTACTAAACTACCTTACTGTTATGGCTGCAAGACGCGGAAACCAGCATCGATGGTGCATTATAAAAAATAAAATCACAAAAATGATATCTGAGGTGATCCGCTACACAACCACACATGGCCCCGTATTTAGGGTTTTATTATAGTTATATCGTGGCGCAAAGCTAATAATCTTGCTCGTAAAAATAAGTTATTATGGAAAATTTAACAAGACCGGATCCCGGTTGTAGTGCCGATGATGATGATGATGATATCGAGTTTTCCAATAGCGACTTGACAACTTTGAATTTAATTTGTAAACGCACCCTTTCACTAATCATCGAACTGTCACTGTCAATTTATTCAGTAAACTCAACATTTTCATCATGGTTCAGTACACGAACTAACAACATCTGTAAATTATAAAAATTTACTACCGAAAAAAAGTTGTCAAGTCCCTATTGGAAAACTCATTAGTTATATCATGCCCAAGTATACAATAGTCAAAGGAGAGATTTATCATATGCGATGTTTATAGAACTATAGCCCTGCATTTACATGGTGTATTTTGTTTGATTAAGATTGCTTTGTTTGATTTAATTGACCGGCAACCTGTAAGGTACCTAGCTGCGTTCCTTTGGCGACAAATGATCACAGGGATTTATATACCCATGTGTCTAATAAAACAAATGTAGTATGATGTTTTGTATATACTGTGTGAAAAACCTCCAGATCTTTCCTTCTGTCCCTCAAACAATCTCGAATGATTTATGAGTTCAGATGTGGTATTGTGGCGTTTCTAACAGATACACACAATACACAAGAAAATAGTGAAGAACACCGAATGAAAATCAAATAAGAAAATGTATCAGGCGTATACCAAGCAATAACATAGCAATTCCACATCAGTCGAATGTACTTGAGTTTAGAAATCGAATTCGTACATGCGGCAGTAGCCTGATGCTTCAATGCTTCGCTTCTCACCCGTTTCAATTCGTCACCATCTTTGCTTAACGCCATAATTGGTGACCCCGACATCTGTACACACAGCACACACTTTCCCATAGTAAACAGGATCTTACTAATACGATCCCAACTTCTGCACACAACACGGGCTCACTCGCCTGCTTCGACGTTCTCTCGCTCGTTCGCACACGAAGTTGATCGTAACAAAGTTACTGAGGAGGGAGTGGGGTGGCGTTTGAACAGATACCCACAATACACAGGTAAATATTATTAAATTATATATATATTATATATAATTTAATAATATTTTAAACCGAAACCCCATGAGAATCGCAAAAATTGCGACAAGCACCCGAGCCACATCCTACCCGCATAAAATAAAATAAAATCCGAAACCTAGGGGAAATCCATAGATGAAAATCCTATATAAATGTCCATGGAGGTTGAAAATCGCTTAAGCCGGCGTAAACCTGAAACTTATGAGAGATATATATTAGGCGTCCAGTTGTAACAATATCCAAAATTTCAAGTTCGCATGAAAGACACAAAACGCAACAAAAAAAAATGCAACGCGATCACAGGTACCAAACAAATGAGGTCAAATGTAGCCATAGAGAAAACATTTAATCGAATTATTAGGCAGAAGTGAATACGTCCCGGCACGAGAAACATCCAGACTCCTGTCCCGACTGAAAGTTAAAGTTATTTAAAAATCGAAGTTATTTGAAATCAAAAAATAATTGAACAATGAAAGTTAAAGTTATTTGGCATCAAAAACAGTTGCACAACGAAAATTAAGGTTATTTAAAAGTCGAAGTTATTTGGAATCAAAAATAGTTGAACAATGAAAGTTAAAGTTATTCAAAAGTTAAGAGGAAGATCAATAAAATTAGATTAAGAAGAAAAATAATCTTGTAACTTATAATAGAATAATAGCATAAGCATAAAGAAAATATTCTTTTAACTTACTTATAATAGAATAATAGCATAAGCGTAATCCTGTAAATTACCTAGAATTAAAAAAGAAAAAAATATATTGTAATTTGCTAAATATTGTATAAATTGTAATTAGCATAAACGTTTAATAAATAAATTTAGAATTCAAAAATAAAGGGTTGAGTAAGATAAATAAAAGAAAAATAATTTTCCGGTTGTGCTTCTTGGATCATCCTAATCCTCTCATCTTGCTCCATTTTCCGACTCTCTTGGTCCAACGGAAATGCCAGAGGTTCTCCCCACAAACCGTATCTGGCCTGAGGACTCCAACTGATTTGAAGGAGCAAAACCCCTTACCAACTTGCTAAAAACAGACGAGGCAGTTTCAAAATACAATAGTAGTATATACTAGCCTCTGGCAAGACTAATAACCTTGCCCGGAAAAAAGAAAATCATTATGGAAAATTTAACAAGCCTCAGGACTTGCTAAATAAGGCCAAGGCCGGCTCCTGGTTGTAGTGCCGATGATGATGATGATATACGAAATTAAACTCAAACTTGAAGAAGAAGAAGCTCGTAAGAAAATTAAACAACATGTAGAATGTTTTGAGTTAGCACAACCTGACTACGACAAACCATTCGAACTTACGACAGACGCATCAAAGTTAGCAATTGGAGCAGTTCTATCTCAGGGAAAGAAAACTATTATATTTGTATCTAGAGCAGAACAGAATTACGCTACAAACGAAAAGGAATTATTAGCAATCATATCGTATACGCACTCGATAAACTCCGACTATACATACAAGCTGTATCAGACTTAACAATTTTTTACAGACCACCGGTCACTAATATACGCACTTTCTGAGAAAAATACGAATTCAAAGAAACTTCTAGAAGAAGTAAATGTAATGAATAAGTTATGTACTTTTCGACAAGCGAGAGAGTTAGAGATTGACCGCCGACCAAAGAGGAGTTTAATTGAGAAACTAGTCGACGTCGGTGTGCATTTTGCTACCGCGTACGCTATGTAAATATTAAATTAGTTGATATAATAATATGTGAGAGTTTGCTTGTTTGTTTGTTAGAAAACAGTACGGTTAGAATAAAAATTAATTTGCTATAAAATAGAAAAAGTGTTTTTATCAAAAAGGTTTTTCACGATTGAATAATCATACGGTTCTTTAAAATAGTGTCCACGCTCTTCCATCGGTCGTGTCGAAGAAGCAGGGCGTATGGATATACAACACCTTTGATTGTGCAAACCTAGGTTTATTGCTTCCTATTTGCAATTCTGCACCTTTCGGAGCTTATCTGATGGACCCGGTCGAGAAAAAAAAGCATCTCAAGGCGCTGACTTACCGCTATAGGTTCGCCTTTCCTGGGAGGAGTAAAATAAAAAAATAAAAAAAAATCTCCGTCTAAATCTCTTCATTCAGGAGTAAGTAAGGTTCTTCGTACCAATAAAGGTATCAATAAAAGGATCACACAGGTGAACATATTTGCTGGACATTTTAGAGAACCGTCAACGCTGCCGGATACCTCAACCTCACCTTGCGCACAAGCTGCTCACCGTGACCCAGAATCACTTTTGAAATCGCATTGCTGCCCATCCATTCACAGGCCTAAACAGTAAGAAATCAGCTGGCTTGAGTGGATTTTCTCTATTATCTTGAATGGATGTTCTTCTGCACGATACGATTGGTCAATTCCTAAATAGTCCAACCAATTCCCAAAAAGGCCGACCTACTACCCCATCTTCCATATCACTAACATTGATTCTGTTAAAGGTTATGGAGTCATTAATTAACCGTCAACTTGGGAAATCGCTGGAATCAAATAACCTCATTAATAGTAAAAGGTCCGTGGATGATCTGATGGCGAGAGCGGATCCATTCCATCCACTTTTTCAGCGTAAATGAGGTTGCCGCATTGGATACATCAAAAGGATGCGACAAAGTTTGGCAACCAATCCCACTGTCGGAATTGCATTTCTATGAAGTTGATGATGCCCTGATTCAATGGATAAGAGACTGTTTCCCAGGCCGCTCGGTGCAAGTAGTTTTGTAATCAAATCTGCCTCACATCAAATTTATGCCGATGTTTCCCAAGGCTGTCACCCTCTATGCTACTCATTTTTATAAGTAACCTCTTGTGCAACCAAGTCGAATCGCATCCGGGGTTTAGTAGGAAATCGTCTGTGGGCGATTTTATGACATTCCTTACTGAAAAGTGGATCAACTTCATTCACTGTTGCATCATCGAGTCTTTTAGCTATTTTAACTCTCGAACTAACTGAAACCATGAATGGGACAAACCCAGATTTGAAACCGCAAAACGTCCGGCTGGGCTGGATTTGATTTCCCGTTTAGGACCACTATTCGCCTTGTAGTTTGCTGCCCAATTAGATGGGATGAAGTATTGTATTTCTTAATTGTCTTTAGAAACTACCAAATTTGATCACACTTTCATAGCTTTAAAACATTGGTTCCTTCTGTTCCATTAAAATAATGAAAGGTGTTATACATGTGCGGAATGACAAATTCCATTAACTTTATAAAATGTGATTATATTAATTCAAAAACAAATCGGATATAGCTAAAGTTAATAAACACGTTATTTTTAAATAAAAGTAACCTTCAAAACGCGATTCCACATTATGCATAATCATCAAGTAACACCAAGAATATTCCTATTGTAAATAGAAACTATGTCGGCAATAAATTGTCGAAAATCCTAAAAACCGTATAACTACATCTATCTAAAAAAAACCTTATAACTAGATACGAGTATTAGTAAAATAACATTTAACGCCCCATCGTCATTTTCTATAAATGGAAACTGAACTGTTTAATGAAAACCGCTTTCCATATTCGGTGAGTAGATTGTTGAGGTAAGTAGAGAAGGCTACTGATTGAGATTCAATAACATCAAGAAGCTTCCGTAAAAGGTTAATGAAAATCAAACTGCCTCGAAGCTTGTTAAGTAAGAAGATAAGAAATCAACAGATGTCACTATTTCATAACTACTTATTGTATCACCTACAACTTTTCTGTTTATACAATCTAGTATTATTTTAATCAGATACCTCTAAATATGGTCGTACAAAGTCAGTTAGGTTATGCAAACTTTTCGGAGGATAAATAACCCTTGCCACACTGACTATACGCTTTCTTTTCTTTGGCTGAATTCTGACATCTTGTTACAATACCTCCAAACCTAACCTTGCTTTATTATACATTAGCAGAAGGGTAACATTCCTATCACCTTCTCAAAGAAAATGCCTATACGACAAAGTTGATGTAACTGGGTATCTATCAGGACTCACCTAAGTGTGGATACATCGAACTGAAGATTGCATCATTTTGCAAGCTGTTGAAAGGAATGGTTTATTTATAGTTGTTGTTGTTGGTAATGCATAGATTCTATTTTATTACAACATTTAAGATTTGTATTTGGGGATTTCATTTTTTTGTACAAGTTAAGACACAGCAATGCAATGAACTTAGTTAAATGCAGTTCAGTGCATTGTACTGTGCTGGCTCACGTTTTCGCTGCCCCAAATTGAAATCCAATCGCATAATCGATTTCTATGCTGATATCACACTTCTGCATGTAGCTGACCATAGGTATGCTTCATTATAAATAAATGCATGTAGACTTAAAGTTTCCCTCGTTGGTAGAAAACTTGACGTGGTGCGGGGGCTTAAATTACAATGAATCACTGAGGCTATGCTGACGGAAGCATATGCTTCCAGTAGGGTCACCCATATCAGACGGGCTAGCGAGGAGTAATACACAAAGCTCTACCACCCCTAATCCAGGGTGTTACACGTCACCGCGCCCATTGGGTGGTTTGCAGCCAGGGGTATACCGGCTGTATTATAACTGCGTCTCTCTGACACCAGGTCGAATCAAAGCAGTAAGTAAACCTTACCATATCAAAACGGGGCTCTGATATGGCGGACTATCTGAAACCCCAAGACTCGTGGGAACAAAAATGAATTACCAATGTACACAAATTGGCGCAAGCCCAATAACCTTGCCCGGAAAAACAAATTATTATGGACAATTTAACAAGTCTCGGATAAGGACTGGATACTGGTGGAGAGACTTGCTAAATAAGAGACTGTGGAGAAGAAGTATGGTGTGCAGGCGTTCTGCACTGGATTCCCTTCTTCCTCCATCATAATTCCGCTGTAAATAGTTCACCGGACACAAGGAGTAAAACTCCGCCACAAGACAGTTAAATGAAAACACTCAAGTTTGTTTATTAATTAAATGGTTACTTTTTATTCACAACAAATTTCTCGGTATTTATTTAGTTTACAGATAACGGATTTTAATTACACTTACGATGAGACGGATACACAAAGAATGTAAGACAATGTACTCTACTTGAAAGGCATTATCGTGGCGGTACACGAAAAATTACGTTTTAATCGGTAACGCGCTTACTCGACTCGACTTTATAATGTTCGCGTCCCCGTGCGCACCGGGGAGCGGGAGTGGGACCGACCGGCTCGGTCGGGTGATGAAAAACGACTCAGGCACTGCTTCTCGAAACACACCGTGTTAAGTCTATAAAATGTTCACATCTAAACATCCAGGCTCCTTGATGATAGAAATAAAACTCTCGGTTATTGTATTTATTATATTTATTGTCGGATTTTAATTAAAAAACGTTCGTATTTAGTATAAACTTATTACACGCACATTCAGCGGGCAAGCAATTTTACGCGATATTGTTCCTTGGTTTAATTGAGCAGCGGATTCTAATTTACCTTCGCTTGAGGTTAATTCTCTCACGACTTCAAGTGTCTATGTCGTTGTTAATATTTCTATTCTAAGTAACAAAAAATCTTCGCATTTACTTTAAACTATTGTTCGTTACACACTAGACCGATTCAGACACTTTATAACAAAGGAAATAAACAAACACGACTCCGGGGTGTATCGCGTCTCCGCAGCGCCACGGAGAGCGGGAGGTGAAACGACCGGGTCGACGGTTGCAATATAACTCTTCGATATCAATTCGCCAGCAAAGGAAATTCGGCCAGTGGTACTGGCTCTCTTAATTTAGGGATGCATTTTCTATCCCAAGAGAAACGTAAAGTCTCTCTTTGGGGGTAGGTAACCAGATCTCATAGAGAAGATCGAAGTGGTACACATGTATGTGTGAACATTGGTTCTTTCATGGGACAAAGCCATGAGAACGAATCTGAAAACAAAGAAAGGGAATAATGTGCATCCATGATATGTGAGTTCGGCTAAGTAAAGTAAGCTAAGTAAGCCGTATCTCATTGGTTACTAACGGGTTTCTGTTTGCTCATGCCGCGAGGTCATGAGAAGCGGATCCAGGAATATGGGAAGACAAAGAGATGGCGTAGATCATTGTCTATGATGTGTGCGTTGCAGCTGTATTGATAGCCGCAATCCATCATGAACATGATGCTAATTGGTTTTACCATATTTACAGGGAATTGGTGTTTATGGCATCGCTGCCAAGGATAAGTACATATTTCCAATTTGCATTTGCTTGTGCTATAGAATTTAGTTTATCCCTTAAGACGCAAGATGCGTATATTTGCTTTTGTCCCTTGGGTAAAGTCGCCAATGTGTATGTAAAAGGATTTATTGTACACATGGTGAGGCTGGGAATAGGCGACACAATGTTTATTAACCCTGGTTATGATGGTTACATTATATGTAAACCAAATTGTTTCGTTTTCGGGAATTCGTATAGGGAAAATGCATATGGTAAGATTGGGATTTGCCTGGCAACCGAAGGTGACGAATTGAGATTGGAATTTATGATAAGTTTGGACAGAATTCTTATAGGGAATTTGAATGCGAATTAATGCATGAAGGTAACAATTCTCTTCCAGGAGCTTTTAAATAAGTACATTAGCTACTTGATGCGTGAAATATTTACATGTGCTAATGCGATTCCCTTGGCGGAAAACTATGAAAATTGGGTTGTAGTTATGATGGTTCTTCGGGTAAGTAGCCAGTGGGGTTTGGCGGAACCGCCACAAGACCACCGTAAGAGAACAAATCATCAAGAAAACACCGACTCGGCAAAACGAAGACGTAAGGAAAAACGGAAAAAGTGCGATATACGCTTCGGCACGTGGAATGTTTGAACGTTATATAAACCAGGCGCGATACAGGCGGTCGTAGAAAATGCAAAACAATATAAAATAGACATTATCGCGCTTTAGGAAGTCCGACTCCCACATCAAGTAATAGAAACCAACGGGTTTACACTGTAGTGAAAAGTACGATGTCCAAGCACAAACAAATTCATAAAGCGACGTGGATATCACCCGACGACGTGGAAGACACCACTCGAATATCTTTGACGTAGGATCATATAGAGGAGCAGATTGCGACTCCGATCATTTTCTAGTGATAGGCAAAATTAGGAGTCGGCTCGCAGCAAACCTACACGGGCAGTCACGGGAGACAAGCAAAAAGTTCGACATTGATAAAATAAAAGGTTTGCGCAAAAGGGCTGAATATCAAGACGAACTAACGAATAGATTTAGCATTCTAGAGAATGGGAGTAGTGAGGAAGAGGAAACCACTAACGTGGACACTACAGGTATTCCCGACTTACGACCGAGATAGGTTCCTGGTCATCGGTCGTAAGTCGATTAAGTCGTAAGTCGAATTTCATCTAAACAAAATTCCGACTTAGCTAATGTAATGTATTATTTGTACTGAAATATGTATGTAAATCGAATTTTTTTACTTTGTTTTTTTTTTTTAATTTTTCTCATATATTTTAGGGATTCCCCGCAACTACATATTTGTCTTCTTTAAGTATTTTCTATGAAAAAAAAATTGAACGGTCGTAAGTCGGGGACTACCTGTAAATGGAAATCGATCAGAGACGGAATCAATAAAACAGCCCAGAAGATATTAGGATTTAAGAAAACAATTAAGTCTAACCCTTGGTTCGACCAGGAGTACAGGGCGAAATCAAAAAACGTAAACGCCTCAGAGTGATCCACTTAGAAAGATATGATGAAGTCAACGCAGAAAGATGCGCGACGATCCAGAGACAACGAGACTTTACAAATGCAAAAGACGAGGAGTCTCGGATCGAAAAAATTGTAGAAAATGCCAGAAGAAAGAACATCAGAGGTATGTATGTCGGCATAAATTCAATTAGAAATGACTACAGAGGAAGAGCCAAAATAATTCGAGACGCAAACGGCTGTCTGGTGACAGAAACAAACAATATCAATATATCGCTAGCCTGTCTGACATGAGTGGCCCTACTGGAAGCGTATGCCTCCGTCAGCATAACCTGAGTGATTCAATATCGTGACAAGATGGAGGCAGTACTTTGAAAACCTACTCCACCCATCAACCACAAATAAACGCACCAGACGTGTACATACAAGCGAGCCTCAGAGCGCGGAGCCCTCTTTCAACGAAGCTGTACACGCAATAAATCGATTGAAAAACAACAAAGCTACCGGAGTCGGTTGCAGGCCGGTAGGGTTTATGAAGTATGGAGGGGAGGCAAGCGCTCGAAAGATCCACTAACTCATCAGAACAATATGGGATAAGGAAATCACTCCGAAATGGAATGGAAAACCTCGATTGTCGTCCCCATTTTCGAAAAGGGCGACAGATCTGACTGCGGAAACTACAGAGGAATATCATTGCTCCCAATCACACACAAAATACTAACAAATGTCATACTGCAGAGAATCACACCGTACACAGAAGAAATACTGGGAGACTATCAATGCGGATTCCGTAGGAACCGGTCAACGAGCGAATGTAAGGCAAGAAAAGAAGTGGGAATAAGGAGAGACGGTTCACCAGATTTTCAACAGATTTTCGTTGAAAAAGCCTACGACTCTGCCGCAAGGCAAAGACTTTACCGTATTGTACGTTGATCTGGAAGCCCCCATAAAAAATGGGACCCTCATTCAAATTTCCATGAACGATAATAAAGGGCGAGTTAGAATAGAAAACCACCGCTCAGAACCATTTGAAATCCGCGCCGGTCTAAAATAGGGGGATGGCCCCTCACTATGTCTTTTTAACCTTGTGCTCGAGTATGTCATTAGAAAGGTACAATACAACAACATGGCCGGATCATCCCTGAATGGGGTTGTGGCGTTTCTGACAGATACACACACAATACACAAGTAAATAGTGAAGAACACCGAACGGAAATCGAATAGGAAAATACATCAGGGCCGTATACCATACCGATAACATAACAATTCCACATCAGTTCAGTGTAATTGAGTTTAGAAATCGAATTCGTACACGCGGCCAGAAGCCAGATGCTTCATTGCTTCGCTTCTCAACAGTTTCATCGTGTGTTCAATTCACCTTCTTCACTATCCTTGCTTAACGCAACAATCCGACGTGATCTGTATACACACAACGCACAATCTCCCATAGGTAAACAGAACTTTACGACACGATCACGACTTCCGCATAGAGCATGGGCACGCTCGCCTGCTCCGACGTTCTCTCGCTCGCTCGTTCCTCGCTCCGTCGTTCGCACACGAAGTTGATCGTAACAAAGTTACTGAGGAGGGAGTAGTGTGGTGTTTTAACAGATACACACAATACACAAGAAAATAGTGAAGAACACCGAACGGAAATCGAATAAGAAAATCCATTAGAGCCGTATACCATAGCGATAACATAACAATTCCACATCAGTTCAGTGTACTTGAGTTTAGAAATCGAATTCATACACGCGGCCAGTAGCCTCATGCTTCATTGCTTCGCTTCTCACCCGTTTCATCGTGTGTTCAATTCAGCTTCTTCACTATCCTTGCTTAACGCAACAATCCGACGTGATCTGTACACACACACACACACTTTCCCATAGTAAACAGAACTTTACGACACGATCCTGACTTCCGCATAGAGCACAGGTACGCTCACCTGCTCCGACGTTCTCTCGCTCGCTCGTTCCGCGCTCCATTGAAGATGATCGTAACAAAGTTAATGAGGAAGTAGTGTGGTGTTTTAACAGATACACACAATACACAAGAAAATAGTGAAACACACCGAACGGAAATCGAATAAGAAAATGCATCAGAGCCGTATACCATAGCGATAACATAACAATTCCACATCAGTTCAGTGTACTTGAGTTTAGAAATCGAATTCGTACACGCGGTAGTGGCCTGATGTGTTGAGCATTGGTTATATTTTTAGTGATTCTAACCGTGATAGCGTCAGTTCGAATTACACGTTCTTCGCTACCGTCGCAAACGCTATAACTGGTAACCCCGACGTGATCTGTACGACATAACCCACATTCCCAACTCACACAGAACTTTACTACTAAAATCACACGACTTCTACACTGAGCACCGGCTCACTCGCCTGCTCTGACATTCCCTCGGTCGCTCTCCCGCTCGCTCTTCGCTCAGTCGTTCGCATTTCAAAGTTAATCGTAACGAAAGTTACTGGGAAGGGAGTGATGTGGCCTTTCTAGCAGATACACACAACCAATAGCGAAGAACAACATCACCAAAAGGACATCCATTAAAGCCGTATACCATAGCAATAATATTTCATTTTCACATCAGTCGAATGTACTTGAGTTTAGAAATCGAATTCGTACACGCGGCAGTGGCCCGATGCGTTGAGCTTTGGTTTTATATTTTAGTGATTCTAACCGTGATAGCGTCGGTTCGAATCACACGCTCTTCACTATGGTCGCAAACACTATAGGATCACACAAGTGCTCGCATATGAGGATGACATCGCTGTTTTGGGCGATAATCTATAAGCTGTAAGAAAAAACAGTGAATTCATCATGCAAGCGGTGGACCTAGAATTATATGAAGATGTTGTATATTTCTATACAACACTTATTAGTGGGGGTTTCCGGCTCTCTAAACCCGTGGGTTGAATGGGTTGTCCCAGTTGTAGGTGTGAGGGAGGTTATTGGGGGGATCGTCCTACCTCTTTGTAGGTCCCCGATGCGTCAATTGTTATATTTCTGTTATATGTCAATTAACATATTTCTGGTTTTAGGCTCACCTCTGTTTAAGCTTACACCTTTCCCTTCATGTGGGTGTCTATCCCAGCCGAAGGTGTAAAGCGTGTGTCCAACCTCTCTGGGTGTGTTCCCGATGAGCCGACGGTATATTAAAAGAACGTGGGAATTGCAGAATTGCAAGTTTAGTTATGAAAACGGAAAATGTATGATAGAAATTTGCGTTTACTAACAGCTAGGCATGTGAAAAAGTTTCATGGCTACGCTAAAAGAATTCTGTCGATTGTAACAGGGAATTAATTTTGATGCTACACCGAAAGAACCCTTTTGGTTTAAAGTAATTAAAACTTTAATATATGACCGTTAATGTCATATATGCATGCAACATAATTCATTTGTTGGAATCATGATTTGGTTTAATTTAATTTATGACAGTTAATGTCATACATGCATGCAACAAAGACAAGACAAAATATTTGATTACCACGCGAGCAGGTGGACCTCAGGGAACACACATAAACGTCAGGTGCAAGATATATGAAAAAGTTAAAGAGTTGAAATATCTACGATCATCAGAAAGGTACAATGCGACAACATGGCCAGATCATCCCTGAGCACAAGTCAAGGGTCACACAAGTGCTCGCATGAGGATGACATCGCCGTTCTGGGAGATAATCTAGAAACTGTGAGAAAAAACAGTGATATCATCATGCAAGCGGCAGAATACGTGGGCCTAGAAGTAAATGAAGACAAAACAAAATATATGATAACGGTGGGAGCAGGTGGGCCTCGAGGAACACACATAAATGTCAGGGGCAAGATATTTGAAAAAGTTAAAGAGTTTAAATATCTGGGAATAATACTGACGGCCAGTAACGAAATGTCGAAGGAAATTAACAAAAGACTACACTCCAGAAACGCTAGTTGACACGCAGTCAGTAAACTGCTGATCTCCAAACTGCTATCACGTAATATAAAGCTCCATGTTTATAGAACGATGATCATGCCGATTGTTCTCTGCAGATGCGAAACATAAGCTCTCACAAAACCGGAAGAAAACAAATTCCGCGTATTTGAGAATAAACTTTTAATGAGTATCTTTGGCGGTAAATATGATGAAGTGGTAGGACAATGGAGGAAACTCCATAACCACGAATTGGAAGAGTTTTACCGCAAACCTACAATAGTGAGAGTAATCAGGTTGCGAAGATTAAAGTGGGCCAGACATGTGGCGATAGTGGCAACGATAGGACCGTGCGTAAAATTCTTGACGGAAGACCAACGGGAAAGAGGCCAATAGGACGGGATGGGAGGACAATGTAAGGTTTGCCCCTGAGGAGATCGGATCAGACGGTCAAGCGTGGAAGGAGACTGCACAGGACAGGGAGCGATGCCGCAGACGAGTCACTGAGGTCATAAACTTCCGGGTTCCTATAGGCCAATAAATAGTAATAGTAATAGACATAAAGTTTAGTTTTTGGGAAAGACTCAATAAAGGAACAGGCGAACTGCCTGGTGTTTTTTCTCTTAAGTAAACCTAGTTTAGGCGTCCAACATGGTGATGGTTTCTGCTTCATTGTGCTAACATTTTAAAAGTTAACTATTGTGACCACAATCAGTGAGAACCAAGCTGTTAACTATTGTGACTATAATCAGTAATAACCAAGCTGAGTCCTGAGCGCAAACGAAACTGTAAAAAATAAAGAAGCGAAAAGTAAGGTTACTAAAATGAATGTTGTTAAAAGTGAATAACCAAACCACTAACATAACGGTTATTAAAATTAAGCTATAACTAAGCTTATTGAAATATTGAAATTTGTGAAAGGCAAAAAAGTGGACAACCAAGCCACATAAGAGTGACGTGTTAAGGAAACCAGGACCCCAAGTAGTTCACGAAAGAACAAACAGGAGTTGGGAAGAACCTTCCTGCTTTGAATCTGGTGTGCTAAATATCTTTTGAAACACCTTCTATATCACAAAAGCATCAGTACTATATTTAGTGGGTGCGTATTAATAAGAGCAGTAGACAAAACCGAAGTATGTATGCCGGCATAAATTCAATTAGAAACGGCTACTGAGGGAGAGTCAAAGTAATTCGAGACGCAAACGGCTGTCTGGTCACAGAAATAAACAATATCGTGACAAGATGAAAGCAGTACTTTGAAAACCTGCTCAATGTATGCACCCATCAAACACAAATAAACGCACCAAGCGTACATACAGCCGAGCCTCAGATCTCAGAGCCCTCTCTCAACGAAGTTGTAGACGCAATAAATCGATTGAAAAACAACAAAGCTCCCGGAGTCGACTGCATACCGGCAGAGCTTGTGAAGCATGGAGGAGAAGCCACCGCTCGAAAGATCCACCAGCTCGTTCAAACAATATGGGATAAGTAAAATCTCTCCGGAAGAATGGAAAACCTCAATAGTCGTTCCCATTTTCAAAAAAGGCGACAGATCTGAATACGAAAACTACAGAGGAATAACATTGCTCCCAACCACACACAAAATACTAACAAATGTCATACTGCCGAGAATCACACCGTATGCAGAAGAAATACTGGGAGACCAATGCGGATTCCGTAGGAATCGGTCAACAAGCGACCAAATGTTCACAATAAGGCAACTGCTTGAAAAGAAGTTGGAATACAGAGCGACGGTTCACCAACCGTTCGTTGACTTCAAAAAAGCCTACGACTCAGTCGAAAGGCAAAGACTGTACCATATTGTAGTCGAGCTGGGAATACCTAAGAAATATGCCGTCCTCATTCAAATTTATATGAACGAAAACAAAGGGCAAGTTAGAATAGAAAACCACCTCTCAGAACCATTGGAAGTCCGGGGCGGACTAAAACAGGGGGATGGCCTCCCGCCATGTCTCTTTAACCTTGTCCTCGAGTATGTCATCAGAAAGGTACAAGACGACAACATGGCCGGATCATCCCTGAACGGGGTCACACAAGTGCTCGCATATGCGGATGACATCGCCGTTCTGGGCGATAATCTAGAAACTGTTAGTAAAAACTGTGAAATCATCATGCAAGCGTCAGAAGAGGTGGGCCTAGAAATAAATGAAGACAAAACAAAATACATGATTACGGCGAGAGCGGGTGGACCTCAGGGAACACATATAAACGTCAGAGGCACGATATTTCAAAAAGTTAAAGAATTTAAATATCTGGGAACGGCTGCCACTAATGAAATGTCGAAGGAAATTAACAAAATATTGCATTCCGGCAATGCTAGTTGGCACGCAGTCAGTAAATTGCTGAAATCCAGACTGCTATCACGTAACATATAACTCCGTGTCTATAGAACCATAATCATGCCGATTGTTCTATATGGATGCGAAACATGGGCTCTCACAAAACGGGAAGAAAACAAATTCCGCCTATTCGAGAATAAAGTACTAAGGGGTATCTTTGGTGGTAAATATGACGAGGAGGCAGGACAATGGAGGAAACTCCATAACCACGAATTGGAAGAGCTATATCGCAAACCTACAATAGTGAGAGTAATCAAGTCGCGAAGATCAAGATGGCCCGGACACGTGGCGCGAATGGGTAACGATAGGACCGTGCATAGAATTCTTGACGGTAGACCAACGGGAAAGAGACCAGCTGGGCGCCCGCGACGGAGATGGGAGGACAATGTTAGGTTTGACCTAGAGGAGGTCGGATCGAATGGTCAAGCGTGGAAGGAGAGCGCACAGGACAGGGAACGATGGCGGAGTCGAGTCGGCGAGGTCATGAACTTCCGGGCTCCTACAGGCCAATAAATAATAAAATAAAATAGGAGACAAAACCCCAAAAAGCCACAGAAAACACCCAATCCTTCCCAAACCATCGAAGACCATTTTACAGGATTTTGAAACCGAATACAATCAGAAATGAATTGTTAATCAATGATCTTCATGTAGAATGTTAGATAGGCTGGCGAAAAACACTTTTAAGACATACTAAAGAATATGGGAACTGTGATCCTCTTTTTAACGCTATCAAATCAATTGCAGACTTAGTTCATTCTTCGGCCTGAAAATCATAGTATGAAACATATGTTAAATTCTACTGGTGTGTTCTGTTCGCAGAGAACTGTGTTACTTTTGAGACACGGCTAATCTTGTGCATCGATCCCTAACGCACAGTAGCTGAAGCAGACCCCTTCAACCACAAAACTTTTGTTAGCCAAACAGCGTATCGAATAGAAATCTTTTCGCTGTGCGTAAACTGCCACCGAATGGGTGAGTATAATTGCATCCATTGTAACTTATTCCTTTGTAGTTCGCCACAAGCCTTAAATTATGTGCATAATCATGGTCTTGCAGTGGATGGACTTCTCTGCCACAAGCATTTGTAACTACGCAGAAGTGTGTGCATAGAATATTATTTAATTAATAGCACCGTAAGTTGCTTTGTTTGTCATTTGTGGGTTGTGGACTCGTCACCGCGTACTTTTACATTTTAATACTCTGGCTACCCTGGCAACACAAATACCGATATAGAGGAAACCACCTTATTCCGCATGGCTGCATTCAGACATCACCATCATTAAACCCGTAGAACATTACACTTTTTTCTCCTTTCCTTTTTGCATAAGCTCACGTCTCGTTTAACATCTGATGGTGGCAGGTTTTAAGCATTTAAGGGTGGACGGCGGCAGGTGGAGTAGGCTTGTCATTGCAGGAGCGTCATCATGTCTAGCGAGACGTTCGCGATATTTATATCAGCGATTTATTACATGTCCCAAGTGAGTGGGGAAATACACCAATGTTTTGAAAAAGACACCGGGGATGGCAGAACAGGAGCCTGTAAGACTAGTTCATTATAAGTAATGAGCAAGCCTATGGCGGTAGTCGTGTGATTGATTAGTGTAGGCCGCGTTTACTCAGACAAATGTATGTAGCATTATAAGCTTGCCCTGAAGAGATATTTAACAGCCTTAGGTTCATATTTTACAAATAAACAAAGAATTAGTCGACAGAGGTAGAACAAAAGCTCGTATATTCGCTTATAGTTAATACGTTATCTGTGAATGTGCCATAGGGGAATAGTGCCCTGTTAATAAAACTTGTCGCAGACAACAAATGAAAGCCATGATAATAATGCAGTTTGTTATTTTACTTTATATGTGAATGCAAGTCATTGTAACCTGATAAGGGCTGTTGTGATAGAGGAAATCTTTCGTCACTTAAAAACCAACCTGAAATTGATTTAACGATCTTTTGACACATCATCGAATACGCCGTGTTATTAAAACGAGGAAAAAATCAACGCGGAGTTAATTTCAATATTTGTTAGATACTTCATAGGAAACGCCAATAAATCACGTAACGCAACGCATTAATCTAAGTAAAATTATCATCAATAAATAACCACGAAACCAAAACTATACATAATTCACTGTGACAGTATCGAGTCAATAAACACCATTTACAATTTCAGCTAACCCGCTTTTACAAACATGTAAATAAATGTTCGCCCAACCCGTGCGGTCAATAATATCTCTGCTTGCATAACAGTGTGACTAAAATATATACTGTTAGCTTTTATATTTCACACCCTATAACTAACAACTGGATGGAACATTAAAAAAACTGTCAAGGAATTTTTTATTTTAGTACAGAATGTCACTTTTTCAACGAGCACAAGCCTGTATTTATTTGATCAATATTTTAAGAGATCTATATCCCTACCGCCATCTATCGGAAGATTAATAGATTTCTTTTTCCCCAATCTAAAGCAAACTATAATAACGAAGTTGATACAAAAGTCAAACTTTTATACCAACCAGAAGCGCTGTCTTCCTATCGCCCGTTTTGCATGCTGGACACAACAGGAAAACTGCTTGAGCGCCCGAAATCATTCATTGAGGGAACACCAGGACTTCCAGGCTTCGGTAAGGTAGATAATCCGGTAAAGGCCAATGTGTTGTGTGCGGTACCCGGAGAAAGAAAAACAAGAACTCGCTGGTGAGACTAAACGTTAAAAAATGCATCCAAAATGGAATCAAATACTATAGGGTTTTCCAACTTTTTTTGGGTAGTAAATTTTTATAATTTGCGGACGTTGTTTGTTCGTGTATTTATGGCAAAAATGTTGAGTTTACTGAATAAATTAACAGTGACAGTTCGATGATTAGTGAAAGGGTGCGTTCACAAATTAAATTCAAAGTTGTCAAGTCCCTATTGTATAACCCTGGGTTTTCCAATAGGGACTTGTAAACTTTTTTTGGTAGTAAAATTTTTATAATTTGCAGACGTTGTTCGTTCGTGGACTTAACCATGATGGAAATGTTGAGTTAATTGAATAAACTGACAGTGATAGTTCGATGATTAGTGAAAGGGTGCGTTCACAAATTAAATTCAACGTTGTCAAGTCCCTATTGGAAAACCCGATAGAAACGATGGGCGATCTGGTTTGGTGACAGACGTAGAGAATGGTCGATAATGAAAAGACGGTTCTCGATTCCTTTTGCTGGTGTACGAGCGTACAAGTGTAGTAGTGTATGTTCCAGTACACACAGTGAATTCAGTTGTGATTAGGGACAATTAAAAAATATATATATTAAGTGCTTGTGCTGATGTGTGTGCATGCACAGTTGTGCTCATTTGTGACATCACCCACGAAATAATTGCTCACATAAAAACCAAAAATTGGGTCGCGTGAAAACCGCCAACGAGACAGCACGTGCGCTTCTGCCTCGTGATCCATACCATCGGATCAATTGTGCAATCCGTTTTGGGATTCTTAGATACACATAAGATGCCCAATTGCGCTATCAGTTCGGGCGCGAAGTCTTACTGTGAGATCCTAAACAAACAAACGGATCTTCACACACGTGTCCGAGTGCAGTGCAGCGTTTTCTGTGCGATCCTATGCAAACAAACGGATCTCCGCACATGCGTCTTAGTGCTGTGAAAAGTGCGAGAATATACACGCGAGTGATGTACAGTGCGGGAAAACTCTCTACCCTTTTCATCCCTTGTGACTGTTTTCCTTTTTTTGCACCTCTGTCTGTGTCCCTCAGGCATCGATACTCTCGACTGATTAATAATCTTTGGAATATCGATAAGCTCTACAAACTACTAACCTTAGTTAAGCTTCAAAATCTAGTGTAAACAATATTTAATATTTGTATTCTAGCCGAAAGGGGGGATGGGTGCGAACATACAGGGCAAAGTCTCTGATTGCCTTCAACCCGGCGAAGGCCAGGACGATCCTTGTCCCTGTTCAATCCAAGTTGACATGCAGTCTCCACGTGACACCCCTGGATAGCTACTTTGACACCCGCCAAGTAGTGAACCAATGCATGTAGCGACATCCTGAGAAAGGTTGGCGCAAGGCTAATAACCAGGCCCGTAAAAATGAATTATTATGGCAAATTTAACAATTCGGATATGGACCGGATACACGACGACGACCACGGAAACGAAAACGGCTAAATGATTTAAGGATTTTTCATGGAACATACGCTCACTATACAGAGCTCGAGCTGCACAGCAACTAGCCGATGCCCTGTCCGAATATAAGGCTAACATAACAGCATTACAAGACATAAGATGGACGGGGAGTGGTGTTTTTCAAAGAAAAGAGTATGACATTTATTACAGCAGTCATGCAAAACACCATGTGCTCGGGGTAGGCTTTCTTGTCAGCCAAAAACGGAAGCCTGCCACCATCGGCTTAAATGCAATAAATGAAAGGCTAAGCACTCTTCGCGTGCGAGGCAAATTTAAAAACATAAGCCTCATAAACGTTCACGGACCTACAGAAGAGTCCCCTGACGACGAAAAAGAAGAATTTTACGAGAACATCGAACGGTCCCTCAATGCCTGCCCAAGATACGATGTGAAAATCGTTCTTGGGGATTTGAATGCGAAAATAGGTCGGGAGCCGGTTTTCAGACACTACGCAGGTTCCCATAGTTTGCATGAGAACACTAATGACAATGGAATACGAGTCATCGAACTGGCAGCATCGAAAAACTTGGTCGTTGCGAGTACCAGGTTTCCGCGTAAAGATATCCACAAAGCCACCTGGGTATCACCTGATGGAGCCACTCGCAACCAAATTGACCACGTGTTGATAGATCGCCGCCACTCTTCGAGCGTGATGACGGTACGAACGTACCGAGGTGCCAACGCCGACTTGGATCACTATCTTGTTGGTACAGTTTTCCGAGCGCGGATTGCCTTACGGAGACGTATTGCATCCACGGATCAGGTTCGAATCAACACGGCTACCTTACGCAATGAGAACACCAGCAAGACCTTTGGTCATGCGTTAAGACTCGCCCTCGAAGAGCTCGACGGAGGGAGAGTAAGTCCTGGGGCCAGAATGCCGGGCGTAGAAGAGAAATGGACACGCCTTAAGAATACTGTCATTAGTACTGCCAACTCCATCTTAGGAAGTAGTCGTAGAGTTCGGAACGACTGGTTTGATGATGAGTGCAAACTAGCGACTGAACGTAAGAATGCTGCATACCGGGCAATGCAACCTGGCGTTGGAGAAAGCAATCCGTGACTCTGGCGTTACAACAAGAGGGACTATTGTCACCAAGATACTTGCCTACGCAGATGACATCGACATCATCGGTAGAACCGAATCGGCGGTACAGGAATCCTTCACCCAGATCGAGCAGGCGGCACAAAAACTGGGACTGCGCATTAATGAGGGAAAAACCAAGTACATGGTGGCAACTTCTGCGAAGAGAAGACCTAACGTTGGTCAAACTATCAGGGTAGTGGAGCACGAATTTGAAGTAGTGCAATCCTCTAACTACCTTGGGTCAATAGTATCAGCCGATAACAATATGGAAGAAGAAATACGCGAACGGCTGATTAAATCCAACAAAGCCTACTATGGTCTATCAAGGCTCTTTAAATCCCGGAATTTATCCAGAACATCCAAGCTACTACTGTACAAGACCATGGTCTTACCAGTACTCATGTATGGATCCGAGACCTGGGTGCTTAATAAAAGGCACTCTGAACTCTTGGCCGCGTTCGAGAGAAAGGTCTTAAGGAGAATTGTTGGCCCCGTATGTGAGGGAGGACGATTCCGGAGACGCTACAACCATGAGTTGTACGCAATCTACCTTGCAGCTAAAGTTGTAAGAAAAATCAAGCACGGTAGACTCCGGTGGGCGGGACACCTAACTCGAATGAGCGAAGAGGAGCCTGTCCGGAAAGTCCTTTGTGGCAGGATGTATGGAAGGAGCCAGCGCGGCAGACCTTGTCTGCGATGGAGGGATGGCGTAGACCATGACGCCCAGAGCCTGGGAGTGCTAATCTGGATGACATCGGCTCGAAATCGGGACCGATGGAGAGATTTGTTAAATAAGACCAAGACCGGATCCCGGTTGTAGTGCGGATGATGATGATGATGATTCTAGACGAAAGCCTTAGTCGCTAGTGCTATTAGTTTTAAGTTACCATGTAATTTACTTGCATTGTAATAAAAAATAATAATAATAATAATAATCTTTGGAGAGTTTTTTGTGTCTGAGTGGCATAATGTTCATCATGGAAGGGATGTGACCTGGATTTCGGCACGGATCTAGTGGGGCATCTACTACAAGGGCATAACACCTGGAGTGGTTGCTTTCGATTATCTATTGCTGGTCCCGACTTGCATCCTTTCCCGAGGGGGTATTGGTTTTCTGTGTCAGTCCATTTCAATGGAGCGGGAGTTTCGCGTTGATTTGTGTAACATTCGGGGCTTGAGATGCAATTTCTCTTCTGTGTCTGCCCATGTTTCTAACCAGAATCCAACTATCCTTGCGCTTAGCCAAACCCAGGTAACTACTAATACAGATATTTCCGATTTTAATCAACCTGCATATATGTAACTTAGTGCCTCTGTTCTTTCCACTTCGTGGTATAGCCACATACATACGAAATGATATTGCTTATCAGCTTCTGTCACAATATGGGCTCTGTTCAACACAGAATTTAATTTCTCTTGGCCAAAACTACACGTTCGTAAGCATATCATACATTACTGCTTTCTTTACAGAAGGCCAAACTTGGATAGAAATGCATCCTTTAACGAATTTGATGATCGGTATGATTCTATCGATAGGATCTTGACCCTATATCCGCACACTGAAATCGTCATTGCGGGTGATTTCAATGTGCATAACTCTCAGTGGCTTCCTCACTCCGGAACAACAACACCCGAATGTCCAGCTTTTTGCTGATTCAAATAGCTTAACTCAACTTGTCAATGAGCCGACACGGGTACCAGATATATATGGTCATTCCGCTAACGCACTGGACCTGTTTCTCACCTCCCACTCAAACAAATACACAATTGAAGTTTCTTCGCCCTTGGGCACTTCAGACCACTGTGTCGTGTTAGTTAAATTTCCTCTAACTAACAGTAACGTTAATGAGAAGGCTCCCAAAAGAGCAGTATGGTTCCACGAGAAACCCAATTGGGAAGGTTTAAACGACTTTTTTGGGAGGTTAAGTTGGTCGTTATTTTTCCTCCATAACGATGTTGACTGTATAGCGGACAGATTGACAGACACGATTTTACTTGGCATGCGGATCTTTATTCCACACAGAGTAAAGGGTATCAAACCCAGGAGAAATATGTGGTTCGATTCTGGGTGCAGAGAAGCCATTAAGGCCAAACTGTTGAGCTTCCGGTTGTATAAATCAACCAATACTGAGGAAAACCGGACAAGATTTAAGAGAGCTAGGAATGACTGCAATGTGTATATTCAACGCGCCAAGTTCTTGCATGACCAGAGAGTGAGACAAAAAATACTACACTCTCCCATAGGTAGTAGAAACTTCTGGGCATTCGTGAAAAACATTCAAAACTCAGTCTCTTCATCCATTCCTTCGCTCATAGTCGATGACAAACCAATCACCACTGCAATAGAGAAGGCGAATCTACTTGCTGCACATTTTGCAGCCAACTCAACGCTGCCTGATACCACATCAGTTCCACCTCAACTTGAGCATAAGCAGCACACCATGAGCCAGATTCGCTTCCGAACGCGTACTGTTGCCCGCGCACTCAAAGAGCTAAACGCACACACATCCGCTGGTCCGGACGGCATTCCCCCAACCCTCTTGAAGAGATGTTCCTCTTCACTTGCCAAACCACTGCGGAAACTCTTCCATTTGTCTTATTCTACTGGACGTTTCACAAACAGATGGAAGTCAGCAAACATTCAGCCAATTCCCAAAAAGTGTGACAAATCATCCCTCTCTTCTTATCGACCCATAGCACTAACTTCTATTCTCTCCAAGGTAATGGAATCACTTATCAACCGTCAACTTTCAAAATATCTGGAATCAAATGACCTCCTCAATGACCTCCTCAATGACCGCCAATATGGCATTCGTAGCAACAGGTCCACAGGAGATCTGATGGCGTACCTTACCGAAAAGTGGAGCCATTCCATCCAATACCTCGGTGAAAGCAAGGTAGTCGCATTGGATGTTGCAAAAGCTTTCGACAGAGTTTGGCATCCAGCCCTTTTGTCAAAATTGCATTCATATGGAGTAGACAAATCCCTGATCCAATGGATAAGAGACTATCTCTCTGGCCATTCAATCCAAGTGGTTCTTGATGGTGTTAAATCTGTCTCCCATCAAATTAATGCAGGTGTTCCCCAGGGTTCGGTACTCTCACCCACTCTCTTCCTCATCTTTATAAATGATCTCTTGCCAATTGTCCTTGTCGCCTGCTTGCTTTGTTTTTCCATAGCCTTCGCGCATTAGTAAACAACACAGATCTGGACGATCACACACATACCACCATGAGCTCCATTACGAGATCTGGCTTTCTATTCCACCAAGAGAGACTTTACGTTTCTCTGGTGGTAAGTAAAAACATATCCTTTGTGGAGAGATTATCTACCACCACACCACAAACTCACCCAAATTATCGGGTCGGCTCTGCACGAGCCGTTTATCGCTGAGTCTTATTACATCCGCCGACCACCACGGTCGTGCTACCTCCCGCTCTCCATCGCGCGGCGGAGAAGTGTAGATATATCGGAGTCGTGTCGAGAAAGGAGTGTTTCACCGTGTTTAAAATTTATAAAATTCAATTTAATATTAATACCAAGTTCCAAGTGAAGTACAAAACACTAACATATTTGATAATGACTGAGAAGAAAGAGAATTATCCTTCACAATTGTAAAGATAATAACGAAAGTGAAATAAACTAAAAATTAATTAAGAACGACAGAACAACTTGTGTTTTAATTGCTATCTAGTGGACAGTGTTTTCCTTTACTCCCAGTTGTGGACAAACGTGGCGGCGTTTCGTCCTTTTGGTTCGGCGTTTTACTTGGTGGAACATTATGATGAAGGAGGAAGATGAACGGAGTGTACGTGTTAGGCACAATACTTCCTCCCCACAGTACTGCTCGCACTATACAGGACAAGGAGCACGAGCAGTGAAGCACATGGAGAACTTATTTAATCCGATAATTAGGACATACATGTAACTTATGCTTATTTCTTTTCTATAAATGCTGCCGCTGCTCAATTGTACGAAAACCACCACTCCAAATTCTTTCCCGTAATCCCCGTCAAGAAGAAACTGCGCACCGTTTTACTTCAGAACATATTTTCACACACGCAGGCAAACAAAGAGAATCGTTCTTCAGCCGAAACACAACGATTATCTTCTGCGTAATCATGTGTTTTCTTTAGGCATTTAAGATAAAAATATAATACATAGTTACCTCATTTTCTCATTTTCTCGCTCGTCTTCCGCACACGATACAACATCTTTTAAGGAGATCACTAAATTATTTTTGCGCGCGTGTAGCATAAAAACACAGCACTCCACAGTTTTTTTGCAATTTAATAATTCATACATGTCGCCATATTAAGAAACTATATTCTCAAAACAACAACAATACCAACCTTTTATTATAATTGACGGTTTATTGTCTGATATAGAATGTATTTTCAAAACACATCTCGTAACTCAAGGTCAGCAATGAGGTGAATCTGACGCAGCAAATAAACGACTAAACGATAAAACGACCGCAAAACCAAAATGTAACTTTGTACTCTACGTTACCTAACTCTTCCACCTGAGCTGGGCACACGATGTTTACGTGCGAGCGTTACAGCTTAGCCCGGAATGCTAGACTAAGAGTCTGCCAGTTGTCAGTCATTAATTTTAATCTTGTTGTACATGTTTCTAGTTCACACTGCTTCTCTATTCATTTGAAAAATTGCGAGCTTCAAAAGCGGGTTAATGTTGAGTAAGAGTATCTTTTCCTGGAACACCCGCAGTGTAATGTCTGTGAACGGCTTGCTGTAACTAGATGCTTTAAGCCGTTGTAACACACATACTGCAGTTCATGTCAATGGCAAACGAATGGCGATTTAAGGCGACACTAACAATGTCAAACTTGTAATTGCTTCAAAAGCGAAAAGCAACAACGACCAGACATTATTCCAGTTCAGTCAAGGAGACTCGCTAATTGGTTTGCCCCACGCGCGGCTTGGCTCGTGGGAATAAGCTGAGTACATTATTGAATGTGTGATGTCACTTTTGTTGATCTTGATTTGACGTTGATAAATTATTTTAAAATCAGTTCTTGAAAATAAATTGCTTCACATTAGAACAAGCGAGTGTATTTAGTTCAGGAGTGTGGTTTTCAGTATTAAAAATAGCACAAGGGTTTGCTTCTACGACTATGAGAATAAGTATCCACCACTAGTCAAATTTTCTTCGAGCTAACTTTATTATCAAAATCATAAAGATTTAGAGAGAAAAAATTAGTGGTAGGAAGTAAGCTTTGAAGTCGAGGATAAATGTGTTCTTATTCTTTGAATGTGTATTCTGGCTCTTTCCCAGCCATTCAAACCACCCAAGTCGATAAAAATGATTAGCTAGGAGTAGATATCCGAAGGGGGGCGGAGTTAACTTTACCAGTAGCTTCTAGTGGGTCACTACAAAAATGTCCTTAATTTGAAGGATGAGGGGATAGTAAAAGGGAGATCAGGTTGCGGAAACTAAGTACGGATAAAACATTTAAACTTTTTCCATGAAGATTGACGGGAGAAATTAAATTAAAATTTGTACATTCTGTCAAATGTTTACCCGGAATTTCTTTAAAATTCCCGCGCAAGCCTATTGGGAAATTTCCTTTTCCATCACGTTGATATTACTGTGAGACATAATGACGTCAAGTTTGAGAACCATCTGTCAATCAATTTGTTTACAGGTTTTATTGGTCCCTCCACCACTTTTTTCTATTTATAATGATATATTTTGGTTAAGGAATGAACGTGCATTGGGGGTATGGGAACGAACATACGGGGCAAAGTCACTATTTGCTTTCAACCCTTCTAAGGCCAGGACGATCTTTCTCCCTGTTCAATCCAAGTTGACATGCAGTTTCCATGTGACACCCCTGGATAGCTGCTATGGCACCCACTAAGTAGTGAACCAATGCATGCAGCGACATCCCGAGAAAGGTTGGCGCAAGGTTAATACCATGCCCGGGAAAACAAAATTTAACATGCCTCGGATATAGACCGGATACACGACGACGACCACGGAAACGAAAATGGCTAAACGATATGAGCATTTTCTCATTGAACGTCCGCTCACTATACAGAGCTCGAGCTACACAGCAGCTATCCGATGCCCTTTCCGAATATAAGGTTGACATAACAGTGTGACGTCTCTAATAGATACACACACAATACACAAGCAAATAGTGAAGAACATCGAACAAAAATCGAATAAGATAATGCATCAGAGCCGTATACCATAGTGATAAAATAACAATTCACATCAGTGGAATATACTTGCGTTTAAAAACCGAATTCTAAACACGGCCAGTAGCCTGATGGGTTGCGTTTTGGTTCAATTTTTGGTGATTCTAACTGTCATAGCGTCAGTTAGAATCACACGTTCTTCACTATTATCCCAAACGCTATAATTGGTGACTACGACGTGATCTGTACACACAGCACACACTTTCCTATAGTAAACAGAACTTCACGACACGATCATGACTTCCGCATAGAACATCGGCACACTCGCCTGCTCCGACGATGTTTCGCTCCGTCCTTCGCACACGAAATTGATCGTAACGAAGTTACTGAGGAGGGAGTAGTGTGAAATCTCTAACAGATACACACACAATACACAAGCAAATAGTGAAGAACACCGAACTAAAATCGAATAAGATAATGCATCAGAGCCGTATACCATAGCGATAAAATAACAATTCACATCAGTGGAATATACTTGCGTTTAAAAATCGAATTCTAAACACGGCCAGTAGCCTGATGGGTTGCGCTTTGGTTCAATTTTTGGTGATTCTACTGTCATAGCGTCAGTTCGAATCACACGTTCTTCACTATTATCCCACTATAACAGCGTTACAAGAAATAAGATGGGCGGGGAGTGGTGTTATTCAAAGAAACGAGTATAACATTTATTACAGCTGTCATGTAAAACACCATGTGCTCGGGGTAGACTTTCTAGTCAGCCAAAAACCAAAGCCGGCCATTATCGGCCTTAATGCAATAAACGAAAGGCTATGGACTCTTCGCGTGAATTAATAAGTCTTCTTATTTTATTAACAAAATGTTTACACTTTATTTTCTTAAAACTGTATTTACAATATAGTCTAGATACTGGGTGTATCTGAACACATCAGTCGATGAAACCTGACTGGCTTATTCCATCGTTCGCCTATATCCCTTTTCCAGTCATCTTTTTTTGTTTCTCCAATTTCTTATCTCACACTTCATTTGGGTCGTGGGATCGTTTTGATAATCCTGTTCGATGATTGTTTGGACAGCTGTGTCATGACGGGTGCAGCACTGAATCCTATCTACAATGCTGAAGGTTTATCTGTTGCATTGTTTGGACAGCTGCAGCAGCGAATCCTATCTTCAATGCTGATCACGTTGGAGGTCATCATTTCTATTACATTGTGGTGTAGGTTTGTGATTTGATGAATCTTACCTTCTAGTTGGGAGTTGGGTGTGTTAACTCGTGCGAGGCAGGTTTAAAAACATAAGCCTCATAAACGTTCACGGAACTGGAGTTCCCTGACAACAAAAAAGAAGAATTTTACGAAAACATCGAACGGTCCCTCAATGCCTGCCCAAGATACGATGTGAAAATCGTCCTTGGTGATTTAAATGCGAAAATAGGTCGGGAGCCGGTTTTCAGATACTACGTACGTTCCCATAGTTTGCATGAGAACATTAATGGCAATGGAATAGGAGTCATCGAACTGGGAGCATCAAAGAACTTGGTCGTTGCGAGTACCAGGTTTCCGCGTAAAGACATCAACAAAGTCACCTGAGTATCACCTAATGGAGCCACTCGCAACCAAATTGACCACGTGTTGATAGATCGCCGCCACTCCTTGAGTCTGATGACGATACGAACGTACCGAAGTGCCAACGTCGACTTGGATCACTATCTTGTTGTTACCGTTTTCCGAGCGCGGATTGCCTTACGGAGAGGTATTGCATCCGCGGATCAGGTTCGAATCAACACGGCTGCCTTACGCAATGAGAATACCAGTAACACCTTTGGGCATGCGTTAAGACTCGCCCTCGAAGAGCTCGACGGATGGAGAGTAAGTCCTGGGGCCAGAATGCCGGGCGTAGGAGATAAATTGACACGCCTTCAGAATACTGTCATTAGTACTGCCAACTCCATCTTAGGCAGTAGTCGTAGAGATCGGAGTGACTGGTTTGATGATGAGTGCAAACTAGCGACTGAACGTAAGAATGCTGCATACCGGGCAATGCAGCAGACACATAGGACGCGGGTCAGCGGAGAGAAATACAAAGAGCTCAGAAGAACTGAAAAAAGACTTCACAGATAAAAGAAAAGTGCATGGGAAAAAACCTTGTCTGTGAAATAGAGAAAAGTAGAAAGCGAGGTCCACACCAGATAATCCACAGTATGACCCGGTACACACCACGCTGCACTTACTGCAAGGATAAGGAAGGTAATCTGATCACCGATTCCGAAGGCACTCTGGAGCGATGAGAAGTGCACTTCAATGAATTGCTAAACGCTCAGCTCACAGAAGAATTGGAGGCTCCATCAATGCAAAATCAAGACCAAATGCTGCCGTCACCAAGCATTGAGAAAACATTAAAAGCCATAAGACAGCTTGTGTGGGTGAAGATGTATTTGCGCCAGACATGGGCGCGCGGTTCAATATCTTCCCACGATGTTGCTCGACGAATATCCATAGAAAATTCCAGCACCAAAAATAAAGAAATGAAATGCACTGATTTTGATGGAATTTTGTTGTTATTTTTATTTTATACTAAGTTTATTGATTCGTATGCACTTAATATAGGAATCCTAATGGGTGGAAACATGAACAGCAGAATGTAAGGCACGTCAACATACTAAGAGAGTACCCCACGGTGGCATTTCCGCGAGTTAAAACTGTATGCATTATAAAAACTGAACAATAAAAACTTGCTGACCGAATGGAATTGGAATGGATGTAATTTAAAATCGAACTCGTTTTAACTCTTTAATGGGAATGGTTGTTAGTATGTGGGGTTTCTCTATATTACATGGAGAACCAACCCACAATTCCAACCCCAATGTCCGCTTTATTTCGACCGCTAACAGCGCGTCAACCCAATCCCAATTCCTACCGTCGGCTATTTCACCTGAATAGATAAATCCATAAAAGAAGACTGGCCGGAAGTCATTAATCTATTCGGTTAATGCACAATTGCATTCAGTGTTTTCTTGCCATACGGCAACACTATTGCATTAACCCATGAGATTTCCACCGGATTTTTCAAAATCATTTCGGGTAGCAACAACAAGTCGAAGCAAACGACGCCGTCGCATCATAGCGAAACCGCTGGTCAATTTATCAAAATATCTAATTAGTTGTCATGATAAATTACCCTAGCCAATTTGGCGTCACTTCGGCTTTTCATCAGATCATCCATTGGCTTGGGATCAATGATCTCTTTTTGCATGTGAATTCCACCACCTAAATTTTCCTCTCCTCTGAAATTCTGTCTTTACATGGTTCAATGCGCTTTGACTACACCATAGCCGTACCACTGGATCAGTAGGCCATGTCAGTAGCTGCATTTGATACCAACACACACAACCAAAGCTACCCCGAGATCACAGCACATCATGTTTCTGTTCTCTCATTCTCCATGTCCGCCAATTACCCAATTAACAAAAGTTACCCACACTTCGACGAGCTGAGGTTAAGAGAGCAGAGGCGTGGTCTCTTTCGGTTGTCTTGTGTGTGGAATGAAATACGAATTTCACCCCTGATTCGAGTCAGTCACATTTCAATCGTTACAGCGGAAGGTTGCGCCGCCGCTCGTCTCCATCAATGTCGTGGATTTTAAGCAGTCATTATCCAACTACAATCATGAGCAGTCACGTCGTCGCCCGAGCTAATTTCGCTTACACCACATCGAAGTACGTCTCCGCGCGAGTATCAAAGTTTAGTGAAATATAATTATTTCTCATAGTTTTCGTTTAAATCCGTATTATAAAAATAAAATACCAAAAATTTGTGTAAACTAAAATAAAACAAATAAAGAAAGAACTCCTAAATCAAAATTAAAGAACAACAAAATTAAAAGTGTTTTACATTTCTTTCGGGCGAACAATCATTTTCGCACAGCAACATCGTTGGAGACTGAGTGAATCCTGTGCCATACATTGGTACCAACGTTTACCCCCACAAGTACTCAAATTGCCGACAGACACGTCTTTCGTTTTGCTTGGAGCTCGTAGCGTGTGCACTAGTGTTGAATCACGACCGATCTAGTTGATGGTTGTAAAATGACTGTCTGGAAAAGGGTTGAAGATGGGTAATTTAATTTTCGCACTTGACAACCAACAGAGAACATACTTCTGCTCTCTCATTGCCACGCCTGTCGATGTGTGGTGAATTACATCGTTTAATTCGATAATCGACGAACATGGGAGAATGAGAGAACACATGCACAAAGTCTAGGATCTCGGGGTGGGTTTGGTTGTGTGTGCATGAATCAATGTGGCTCTGAGCGTAATCCATCGACCTAATTCGGTGAATATGGTGATCTCAGAGTACATTGATCTGTACGAAGACAGAGCTGTGAAGGAGAGGAAAATTAAGCTGGCGCTATTCACCTGCGAAAAGAGAACATTGATCCCCAGCGAATGAAGTGTCTGGAGAAAGTGAAAAGGACGCCGACTTGGCTAGGGAAATCTGATCATGGGAACTATCTTAAAAGCTTTGATAATTTCCCCAGCGGTCGCAAGATTAAGCAACCGCGTCGTTTGATCAGATAATGCTGTTGCTAACCGACATGATGCGATTTCCTGCGTCCGTTTAACAAGATTTACAGGTGGAACAGCTATAAGGGGAATGGGTAGAAATGACGCGCTGAAAGCGGTCGAAATAAGGTATGGAATTATGGGTTGGTTCTTCATGTGGTATAGAGAACCCGCACAAGCTCAAATCAAATACAGCCCCTGGAGCTGACGATATACCAGCTGAGCTGGACAAACAAGAAGGGACAGCGTTACATCACGCAATTCATGAGATCGCGGTGCACGTATGGGAACAAGAGGAGATGCCGTAAGATTGGCGTCGTGGAATAATTTGCCCTGTACATAAGAAGGGAGATTTCACAGTGTGCAGCAACTATAAGGGTATAACATTGCTGAGTACCGACTGTAAGATATTCTCCACTATCCTACAATATCGGATAGCCCCATACGCTAAAGTCATCATTGGTCAATATCAGTGTGGCTTCATCCCAAGAAAATCAGCGATTGATCAGATATTCACCCTTAGACAGGTGATGGAAAGATGTCTGGAATTTAATATCTCATTATATCATCTATTTATAGACTTTAAGGCCGCCTACTAAATTGACCACGTGTTGATAGATCGCCGCCACTCCTCGAGCCTGATGGCGGTACCAACGTCGACTCAGATCACTATCTTGTTAGTATGCTTTTCCGAGCGCGGATTGCCTTATGGTGACGTATTGCATCCGCGGATCAGGTTCGAATCAACAGGGCTGCCTTACGCAATGAGAACACCAGTAACGCATTTGGTCATGCGATAGGACTCGCCCTCGAAGAGCTTGACGGAGGGAGAGTAAGTCCTGGGGCCAGATTGCCGCGCGTAGAAGAGAAATGGACGCGCCTTAAGAATACTATCATTATTACTGCTAACTCCATCTTAGGCAGTACTCGTAGAGATCGGAACGACTAGTTTGATGATGAGTGCAAACTAGCGGCTGAACGTAAGAATACTGCATACGGACAATGTAGCTGTCTCATAGGACGCGGGTACGCGAGGAGAAATACAAAGAGCTCACAAGATCTGAAAAAAGACTTCACAGACAAGAGAAAAGTGCCTGGGAAAAAAACCTTGTCTGTGAAATAGAGAAAAGTAGATAGCAAGGTCCGCACTAACCGGGGAAGATCTACCAAATAATCCGCAGTATGCTGCGGTACACATCACACTGCACTTACTGCAAGGATAAAGAGGGTAATCTGATCACCGATCCTGAAGGCATTCTGGAGCGATGGGAAGTGCACTTCAATGAATTGCTAAATGGTCAGCTCACAGAAGAATTGGAGGGTCCACCGATGCAAGATCAAGACCAAATGCTGCCGTCACCAAGCATTGAGGAAACATTAAAAGCCATAAGACAGCTCAAATCAAATAAAACCCCCAGAGTTGACAGAATACCACCGCTGAGCTGATCAAACAAGGAGGGACAGCGTTACATCACGCAATTCATGAGATCGTGGTGCACGTATGGGAGCAAGAGGAAGATTGGCGTCGTGGAATAATTTGCCCTGTACATAAGAAAGGAGATATCACAGTGTGCAGCAACTATAAGGGTATAACATTGCTGAGTACCGACTGTAAGATATTCTCCACTATCCTACAATATCGGATAGCCCCATACGTCATCATTGGTCAATATCAGTGTGGCTTCATCCCAAGCAAATCAGCGATTGATCAGATATTCACCCTTAGACAGGTGATGGAAAGATGTCTGGAATTTAATATCTCATTATATCATCTATTTATAGACTTTAAGGCCGCCTACGACAGCATAGCCAAGGTAGAACTATATAACGCCATGAGAGAGTTCGGCATCCCAAACAAATTGATACGACTTTGTAGGTTGACCATGACCAACGTAACTAGTCAAGTAAAAATAGCGAGATTGCTGTCCAAACCAATAAACATCTTTAATGGACTCCGCCGACAAGGGGACGGTCTGGCCTGCCTCCTCTTCAATCTGGCGTTGGAGAAACCAATCCGTGACTCTGGCGTTACAACTAGAGGGACTACTATCACCAAGTCCAGCCAGATACTTGACTACGCAGATAACATCGATATCATCGGTAGATCCGATTCGGCTGTACAGGACTAATTCACTCAGAACGAGTAGGCGGCACATACTTCTTCTCCTATATAAATCTCAAATTAGACCCGCGCTCGAGTATTGCTCTCATGTTTGGAGCTCGGCTCCTAAACATACCCTCGACCTACTTGAGAGCATACAGAGACGAGCGATCCGCCTGATCGGGGACTCGGCGCTGACGTCGGGACTACAGTCGCTATCACATCGAAGGCGCGTAGCCGACCTCTGTCTGTTTTACAGATATTATCACGGGTGCTGTTCTTCGGAGATTCGTGGTATTGTTCCGCGCAATTCGGCTTATATGCGCTCCACAAGACAATCCGACGGATCGCACCCGTTTGTGGTTCATCTCCCGACGGCGCGAACATCCCTATATCAGAACTCGTTCCGCTACAGAGCGGGGAAGCTGTTGAACTCCCTTCCCACGCGAGTGTTCCCGGAACGTTACAACCTGCAACTGTTCAAAAAGAACTGCAACAGTTATTTGATGACAAGTACATGTACAACTAAGTACATGATGGCAACTTCTGCGAAGAGAAGACCTAACGTTGGTCAAACTATCAGGGTAGTGGAGCACGAATTTGAAGTAGTGCAATCCTTTAACTACTTTGGGTCAATAGTATCAGCCAATAGCAATATGAAAGAAGAAATACGCGAACGGCTGATCAAATCCAACAAAGCCTACTATGATCTATCAAGGCTCTTTAAGTCCCGAAATTTATCCAGAACATCCAAGCTACAACTGTAGAAGACCATGGTCTTACCAGTACTCATGTATGAATCCGAGACCTGGGTGCTCAATAAAAGGCACTCTGAACTCTTAGCCGCATTCGAGAGGGAGGTCTTAAGGAGAATTGTTGCCCCCGTATGTGAGGGAGGACGATTCCAGAGATATTACAGCCATGAGTGGTTGCCGATCTACCTTGAAGCTAATGTTGTAAGAAAATTCAAGCTCGGTAGACTCCGGTGGGCGGGACACCTAGCTCGAATGAGCGAAGAGGAGCCTGCCCGGAAAGTCCTTTGTGGCAGGATGTATGTAAGGAGACAGCGCGTCAGACCTTGTCTGCTATGGAGGTATGGCGTAGCCCAGGACGCCCAGAGCCTGGGAGTGCCAAACTGGATGACATCGGCTCGAAATCGGGACTGGTAGAGAGACTTGCAATATAAGCCCATGATCGGATCCTGGTTGTAGTGTTGATGATGATGATGAGGAGGAACGCTTACTCTTTATTTCGGTAATAATAATCATCCCGCCAAACAGGCTGTTCGTGCTATAGTGGATACAGATACATTTGAGTCAAAATATTCTGCATTGGATGTTTCCGTGCCAGTGAGACAACGCATCGGTCGAAGTACCGAAAAGTAGCCGTAAGTTTTTCAGTTCGAATTGGACCAAATCAGTCGATTCCACGTCGTTCACAGCAATTGCCAATCTCTCAATTTTCACAGTAGTTGGGTATCTCGAATTCTGCGTTAAGATTTCGGCCTACACCCTTACAAGATCAAATTAACTTAAGAGTGCTTGTGAAGAGCCAGTAAGTCAATATAAGAAGAATAAATGTAAATGGGTTCAGCATTTAATCTTAAATAAAAACTGTACATTTTTTGTAAAATAAAACGCGTATTTTAAACTAAACTAAAAAATGGAAATCGTATCGAAAATTTGAAATATATTGTCAAATGTTGTGTGTTTCTTGAATTTTTACAGTATAATTCCATCACATTTGTTAAGAAATGAAAAAATTATAACGCTTTGAAAACTTGCCAGTCCAATTGGGTCACACTTTATATTAGTCACTAACTGATTTCACCTACTAAGATTTTTTAGAATTCCTTGATTTCTGATGCACGCTAATTGTTGGATAGTTGGGGGTAGTGTTCTTAAAAATATAATCACAGATCAAAAACTATTTATCTAAATTTCGGCATTATACCTCGAGCTATTATTACATCATAACTATTCATATTCTATTCCTACCGCACAAGTTTTACATGCGTAACGCAGATCATCTGCGAATTTTCTATTCCCTTGCTCTTTGGCTTGGAAATGTACGCATGTTGATGAATGTTTGTTTTTCATGTCATACGGAAAACCATTCGTCATTCTAGAAACGAGTTTCCTGCTACGTTACAATAACTATTCCCTTGTGTAAGTACGGAGAAATTTTGTCATTTGTAGTTTCAGGTTACTATTTGGAAATGTAGAAAGTTGTTTTGGATGTTTCGACGAAGGTAAGAGATCATTTTTAATGAATAAAAACCAGTTTCTAATGAGATTGAACACCCTTCGACATCAGTTTTACTAGCCCAGTACTAACGTGTTGCTCATGATTGATTAAAGGTGTTTTAAGAATAAAAAGATGTTAATTTTTTTAAGGTCAGATATTATTGATATTCACACAATTAATTATTGTAATTGGCTTATTCTCCCTTGTATCTCAACGAACAGTATGCAATATTATCTGGTTGATTGAACAACCATCATACTGGAAGCTATCGGAAGTTATGTTAAAATTGTTCATCATCGTTAACCACTTCAACCAACAGGATCGTGTCTACGAAGAGTGGTTTTAAGTTTCACAAATTCATACGCAAATTTAAAAACAAATAAGTTGAATGTTTACGTTTACATATCTGCTTGGCAAGATCAAAAATCCAGCCCACGCACGTACCGGTTATTTGTTTTTGTAGTTCACAAAAGCAACATTGGACACTATCACGAAAAATATCGTAAGCAGGTGTGGATGCATGGACAACATTTTTGGATCTTACTGAATATGACCCGCAGGTAAAATTCAAGGTTCATGTGGCACTGGCAAACGACTTTTGTTCGGGACGATCTTGATACTAAAAACTTCTTAGGGCAGTATAATACGATATCTTTTGGCAGGTGTTAAGAGTAATGGTGGCAAGGTTCATTTTTGTGTGATAGATTAAATCAATATTCAACTGTTTTGATTAATAACGATGTAATGGGATTATCCAAATGTTTCCAAGCCCTGAGTCTGGTGCAAAACTGTGGGTTATATAATTTCAAACATGGCAAAAGGTTGCATCTGTGTTGTGTTGCATATCGCAAAGTGAAGAAAAATATTTTTTTTCAGAGCTAAAGATTTCATTACAGCAGAACTTCTCTGGTTCTACTGACCCCAGTGTTAAATCTCCACTCGAATACATGTTCGCATGTTCATAGTTCCACTCCTTAGAACACCCGTGATCTACTCGAGAACATATAGAGCCGAGCGATAGAATTGAAAACACATCACTAATATCAAGGCTATTGCTTTGTTTTTTTTGTTTTAAATCCACATTTATTTAACAAATTAATTACATATTTTACTTAAGGCTAAATGTTAACTTCTATTTTACAAATATCATGCTCTTCGCAAGCACTCTAAATTATACATTATTATTTTTCTTATACCGTTCGGCGTACAATAACTGTTTTTAAAACATGTCACAATAATTGACGTTTTCTTTTTTAAATGTATTCTATTTTTTTCTACATCATGTATTATTTATAATTTTTTTTTTTAATTACATATATAGGGGGTTGACACGCAAAAAATAAGAAACAAAATAATGAAACAAAACCGACAAACATAAACAAGGAATACAAATAAAAATTAAAAAATTAAAAATTAAAATTAAATTAAAAACGATAATACAAAAAAATAAAAATAATTGGGAATGGGGATAGGGGGAAGGAAAGCGGTGTAATATCCATCGTTCCCTAGAGGTAGATCGTTCTTAGATATCTTGCTAATCGACTCACGACTGAGATTACTTAACACCAATAGACGAAACACAAACTGTTTACGGACAATTGAATACGATAGTGACCACTGTGCATTCACGGCAGTAATAGAGCTTCCGACCAGATCATTAACAAGAGAACTTCGTTCGAATGACTTTAATCTGCCAGTAAACAGAAACCTGACTAATGTCGAAATCGACAAATACATTCAACAAATGGACGAAACCGTAAAACGAACAATGGACAAAACAATTCCCAAAACAACAGTTACAGATCACATTAACATGTACAGAAACGCAACAATAGACGCACTCCACAAGAAAAAGAGCAGACTTCTATCGAAATTAAAACAATTACACAGACAGTTTACAGACAGACAAGACCAGGAGATAATATCACTGAAATCTCAATTAAAAAACCTCCAACAATTACTTAAAGCTAATTATAGATTAGCAACAAATTTGTATTGTAACAACAGAATTCGAGCTATAAAAACTAATAACCCGAATATGTTCCCACAAATAAATAAAATATTCAGGAGAAATAATCAAAATGAGATTCAGTGTCTCCAAATCCCATGTACTCAGGTAAACAAGCAGCGGCTAACTAACATTGGCATAGATGCAGAGAACGCTATCCTCAATAGTGAGCTCTTCGTGATCGAAGATCCTTTGGAAAAGGTGAACGCTTTGGGAGCTGTCTTTCAGGAAATGTACAAGGTGAATGAAAGCATTCACCGAAATCACGACCTGGAGGACAGAGTTCTACTCAATCACCTGCACCTCCGGAATGAAATTTCACTTTGGCAATCGGAGAATCCGGGTTTTACCGAATTCAGTGAAGATAATCTGTCAATTGACATTAATGCAAATGGTGTAGTGGCTAATAGCCTTCTAATAGCAAGGGAAGGAATCCAGAGTATCTTCGACTCATTAAGAAGCAAAAAGTCAGTGGGAATAGATGGAGTACCTAACATCGTACTCAACAACCTGCCCCCAATGGCAATAGATATATACACGGTCCTGTTTAACAACGCGTTGAATAATGCATATTATCCCGCGCGTTGGAAAACGGCTATCATTCAGCCCATCGCAAAAAAGGGCAAAGACTGCACAAACCCAATGAACATGCATTCGATAAGTTTACTCCCAAGCATCAGTAAAGTATTTGAAAAAACCATTAACAAAGCTTTGGTAAAATGGGTAGACGACAACAGCATTATTCCAAATAACCAGTTTGGCTTTAGGGCGGGTCATGAAACCACACATGCCGCAGCTAAACTGGTCTCCGACATACAATGGAATAAATGTAGGAACCAATGCACAGGGGCCTGTCTGATCGACTTGGAGAAAGCCTTTGATACCGTCTGGATCGAAGGGTTGTATAACAAACTGGTCAGACATGGCATACATAAGCCTTTACTATATGTACTTTACGATATGTTAAAGGACAGGAGGTTCGTGGTCAAAAGTGGTAATGTGACCTCTAATAAAACGTATAATATCAAGAATGGCTTGCAATAGGGCGCGGTACTCTCTCCGATTCTTTTTAACATTTACATTAGCGACTTATTAGAAGCACTTCCGCAGGCTATTGCGTACGCAGACGATCTCATAATTTACAGAACAGCTCCGAAAGTTGCGATCATAAATAGTTTAATACAGCGAGATTTCAACAAAGTACAGCGCTATTGCAATGACTAGAAACTTAAGATCAACTTCCAGAAATGTGAAGCCATCCTATTTAGAACTCCATTATATAAAACCACGTACGACACAAGGAAAAACTGGCGAAAGCTAGTTATCGTGGGACCGCATGGAGATAAACTGGAAACCAAGAGTTTAGTTAAATACCTGGGCATCTGGCTAGATCAATATCTGTATTCCAACAGACATGTAGAGGCTGCTTTGCTCAAAGCGAGGAAAACTTTTGCTATGACAAGGAGGCTATTTCACAGTAGCCAACTTGACAGGAAGGTAAAAGTCATATGCTACATGACGCTAATCAGGCCAATTCAACATAGGTCCAAATTTGATGGAAAAGATTCGGGTGTTCGAAAGAAAGTGACTCAGAAGTTGTCTCAGATTATATCGAACACCGGAATCGGACTATAAAAACTATTACTCAACTGAGACTTTATATAATGAAGCGTACATAAAGAGGGTGGATAATTTTATGATTAAATTAAACAGAGGACATATTGCGAGAGCAATAAGCTTGTCCAATGACCTAATTTTCGGGGCCTATTATCCAAACACCTTGTACTATGAGAACGTGCATCGCAAGGGCTTTGTTCCACCAAAGGCGTTCCGTGACTTGGATATGAAAGGGCTTATACAGGATAGATCCGGAATTCCGCTGATCTATCATGTAAGTAGATCATCCGTAGACGGGCGATTGTGCTACGACCGGGAAGTAACGCGCACCGAAGAAGAGCTCCTGCGCTTCAGTAGGGCTATCTCCCACAGAGACCGGGACGATAGTATTAGACAGCGTCAACAGTTCTGGTGGTTGAATGGCATATAAAGACCTAGATACCAAAGTCGGTATAGAATCATAGTATCATCAGCTAGCTTACATAGACTTAGCTTTTCTAGAATTAGGGTAGTATAAGATTTAAGTTAAGTTAGGTTAAGTGCTTTTACATTAAAAAAAAAAAAAAAAGTAGGTAAGTTAAGTAAGTTAAATTTTAAGAAAAAAAACAAAAAAAAATTGACAAAGTTTTTCAAATTTTTCTTTGTATTTCAACTAATTATCAGTACTGCCACAAAGTTCTGTCGCCGAAAGGCAAATTATACAAATGTTAAGTAATGTTTAGCTTAGAGCGTCTGCGAAGGACCAGTAAGTTATTATATAAGATAATTAAGCTAGAATTTAAGCATTTTTTGTTTAGCCTTTAATTTAGAAATTAAGAATATAAAAAGAAAAATAAAAAATGTTTTAAAAATGAAAAATGAAAAAGGAAAGCGGTGCGCCTGAGAGGCATACTATGTATGGGGACGTGTAGTCCTTTCTTCATCACTGAACCACCACCAGTTGGGATGGGGTCGATCTTTTATTGATTTATCTCTTTCACCGATCACCATACTAAAACGCAGGCGCTCTGAAAAATTAGAGATATCGCTATCGTGGAGAATTCGTTTATCCCTGGCACCAGGTAAATAACGGGGACTCCGCGTTTGTCTTGGATAAGTCCTTTTTTATCCAAAAAAGGGAACGCTTCTGGGGGAATAAACCCATTCTGGAGAGTACTCTCCATATACATATCATTGGGATAGAATGCTCCCGAAATGAGATCATTTGCACCGCACATTGCCCTTGTTGCGTGACCACGAATAATCTTGATAATGAAGTTATCTATTCTGTTTAGTCCTGATTTGTCATACAGGACTTTATTGGGGTAGTATTTCTTATACTGTGACTCTGGGGTTCTATACATTCCGAGGCACGAACGCAAACACTGCCTCTCGAACACCCGAAACTCCATCATGTAAAATGGGGATATGTTGTACCATATCGAGCAGCCATATACCAACATTGGTCGGATGAATGCTGAGTATGAAAATATTTTCACCTTGGGGTCCAGTAGACTACTATGGAAGAGTCTTCGTGTCATTGCATATGCGTTTTTAGCTGCTGTATGCATATCAAAGTAAAGATATTGATCAAGCCAGATTCCAAGGTATCTGACTACAGTTTTTACTTGTAGAGGAAGATTATTACTTCCTGCAATGGAAAATGTTTTCCAATTCCGTTTTGTATCCCTTGATGCACTGGACAGTGGCGTTCTGAAAAGGATAGTCTCTGTTTTCTGGAAATTTACTTTTAATTTCCAGTCGTCGCAAAAACGTTTGATTTTGTTGAAATCATCTTTCAGAAGTCTGTTGATGACATCAATCTTTTCTCCAGATCTATACACCACAATGTCGTCGGCATACGCATTTGGATGGTTGAGAGAACCCACTAGATCACTAGTGTAAATGTTAAATACAATGGGAATATTCACTGCTCCCTGTTGTAGACCGTTTTTGATGCGGAAAAGCTTGTTAGAGATTATATCTCCACATTTCACTACAAATTGTTTACCCATTATCATATCGTAGATAATGTATAATAAATATTCGGGCATACCGATATTTGATAACTTATATACCAGCCCTTCTAGCCATACGGTGTCGAAAGCCTTTTCAAAGTCAACGAAACAGGCCCCTGTGCATTATCGCTTCGCCTTGTTCAATTGCATGTCGGAAACAAGTTTTGACGCAGCATGAACTGTGTCATGTTGCGATCGTAAACCAAACTGATTGTTTGGAATAATACCATTTCCCTCACACCAGTTAGTCAATGCTTAATTTATAATTTTCTCGAATATCTTGCTGATGTTCGGAAGCAAACTAATCGAGCGAAGATTGGCTGGATTGCTCCTGTCCTTGCCCTTTTTGGGGATGGCATGGACTACTGCAGATTTCCATTGGGTTGGATAATATGCATTATTTAGAGCGTTATTGAACAAAATAGTGTAAACCTTCACTACTTCCAGAGGTAAATGCTTTAGAACAATGTTTGGAATACTATCTATTCCAGAAGATTTTTTGTTCTTAATCGATCTAAGAATGTCCGTCAGTTCATCTTTGTGTACAAATATGCTAGTGTTTAGATCTCTAAGCGGGGAATCCGCTCTATTATTTTCACTAAAGATAGTGAAATTTCGACGCCAATTCTTTAGTTCATTGCGTAGCGAAATATGTTTTTGGAGAGCCCTATTTTCCAGGTCAAGGTTAGAATGAGCCGATTCGTTCAATCTATACACTGCTTCGAAACAAGCGCGAGTTCGCCTTTTTTTGCGGATCCTCGACTATTATGAACTCTTCGTTAGAGTTGATGTGTTCCAGGGTAAGTCTTGCATTGAGCAGAGTTTGACAATTCTCGGGAGTCCGCAGAACTCGCAGACATGGGATGTCATTATAATCTTTCCTTCGAAAGACTTTATTTATTTGTGGGAACATATTCGGTCCACTAGCTTTAATGGCTTGAATTCTCTTGTTCCAGTCTTCATTAATTACTGATCTGTAGTTGTCACGGATCAGTTTTTGAAGATTTTTAATTAATGTCTTAATTGTTTTTATTTCCTGGCTATTTGGATCGCTGAATTGTCTGTGGAGCAGTTTTAACTTAGAGAGCAGAATACCCTTTTGCCTATACAGCTCGTCGATCGTTACGTTTCTGTACCGGTTTGTATGGCTCTCCATGTGAGACACTTTTGGGATAGAACGATTCATTGTATTAGTAACAATGTTGTTCATCGTCGAAAGATAATGATCAATTTCGTCATTATGAAGATTTCTGTCAGTTGGTGGTTCTATGCCATGGCAGCGTAATTCTTTTTTTATTATTCGGTCAAAGCGCGACCAGTGTGCTTTTGCGAAATTAAAAGAATGTATCTGTTTGTACTGCTCAAGTAATGAATGTTCGTTTGGGACATGTATTACAGCACCAAGTCCGTAATGATCGCTATCGTACTCGATTGTACGAAGACAATTTCGAGTAGTTAGATCCGTATCTAATAATTGTATTCGCTCTTCGAGCAACAGTAAATCCAAGAAGGAATTTCCTCTTGGATATGACGGCGTACTTGTAGCGTACGATTCTAGTTTATGTTCGATAGCGATAGTTTATGTTGAGATCTCCCGCCATCAAGAAATGAAGACGTGTGGCGGATCTCTAGGAGCTGACAAGGAACTCTATATGGACGCATATGGATACGGAGCCATCCGCTTGCAACGCGACGAAAACGATGGGCTGCTGCATCCAATATACAATACTTCGCTAGCGACAAAACAACGCCTGTGGAGGAGAAGTATTCGAGCTATGAGCTTGAAGTTTTAGCAGTTATCACGGCACTTCGGCGATTCCGAGTATATCTGCTGGGTATGCATTTCAAGATTGTAACCGATTGCAAAACCTTTGCAATGACGATGAGCAAGAAGGATCTTTGCGTTGGAGTAGCTCGATGGACATTGCTGCTAGAAGAATTACACTATTCGATAGAGCATAGACTGGGACGAGATATGAAGCACGTCGACGCATTAAGCCGAAACTCACTTCCCGAATGCTTGATAATTAATGAGAACCACGAATTCCTTACTGCGCGACTCAAGAAAGCAAAGCAGCACGACGACGACCTGCGGGTCAAGCGGTTGGAAGAAGGAAAGCTCGATGGCTATACGTTGCAACGTGATTTATTATATAGAGATGTTGGTGACGAGGTCCGTGTTGTGATTCGGAAGAAAACCCCATGAACGAGGCCCTTTTGGGATCAACAAGACAGAGACGCTGGTCCAAAATGGTTACTGGATAACTGATTTAAGAAGTCTTACGCGCACATCCTGGTCATTGTGAACGCTTTTTCTAAGTACATTTGGCTGTATGGCACAAATTCACCGGCATTAGCAGAAGCCATCTGCCATTTGCGAAGACAGTCATTTATCTTTGCAAATCCTCGGAGGATCATTTCCGACAAGGGTACTATAGCGTGGCTCCTCGATAGTATAGTGGTTAGTATACCCGCCTGTCCCACGGGAGACCGGGGTTCGATTTTTAAACACAAGTATATTCCACTGATGTGGAATTGTAATGTTATCGCTATGGTATACGGCTCTGATGCATTTTCTTATTCGATTTTCGTTCGGTGTTCTTCACTACTTGCTTGTATATTGTGTGTGTATCTGTTAGAAACGTCACAGTACCACCTTTACACCAAAGGAGTTCGAGGGCTATTGACGCAAAGAGGACATTGAGCACGTTCTGGCAACCACGGGGATACCAATGAGCAACGGTCAAGTTGAAGGGGTGAACCGCACCTTCATACCACTACTGACAAAGCTATCAGCTCCTAAACGATGTGAGTGCTATCGGTACCTGGACATGGTACAAAGATGCTACCACGCCAAGCCGCATCGGAGCATAGGGATGTCACAATCTGATTATTGTTCGGAATCGACGCTCGTTTGAAGGGCGTATCCGTAGATTAAGGGGGGAACCTCATGTAAAATGAAATGTTTTAGCCATTTTTTGTTTTTGCCTAAATTGATATGGAATTTCCTCAAAAATACGAGAAAAAAGTTAGAAAGTGATCCGAGACGTCCTTGTACTTTATTTTCAAAAGAAAGTAAACAGTCTAATTGGGCGGATGCCACCAAAGAGGCTCGTACGTTTCGACGACAGGAAAAAACGGCTCAATTAGAATAGTTTGAAGAAGAGGAAGGTCTACTCTATGGCCCTGGAATCCCAAATTAGCAAAAAACTGCGGTAAGTTAGAACGGATTACGGATTTTTTTCAAGATTTTTCTATTACTCAAACTTTAAACGCGTTTTTCCCGAAACGCAAAATTTCTCACACCGTGAAACGTAGCTCAAAAACTAATCATTCGATCTTTATGAAGTTTGGTATAGAAATTCTATAGATATTTGGCCTCAGCATGACGAGCTCCGGTTTTTTATTTTTTTATTTAAAAAGTTGTTATTAACAATTGTTTATAAAAAAAATCCTTTTTTTAAAACTTCGCCATTTTTGCAAATTTGCAAATTTAAATAAAAGGGGAACGTCGTGCTGAGCGTTTTTGCATAAACTAAAGAACCCGTTTTATATTTTTTGTTTCAGATCATTTTTGTGACCTGTATGCTGCACGGCGCATTTTCAAGACACTGTTTTCAAGTCGCCATTGCACCGTTTTATTGTTAACGGTTAGTCTTAAAAAAATATTTTCTTTAAATATTATAACGTAAATAAATTGTGCCTTAAATTGCAAATTAATCTACACATTACATTTTTCAAAAAAAAAATTCCTGAAAAACAGGCTATTTACATGAGGTTCCCCCCTTGAGGGAATTCTGGAGGAAGAATTGGTTGCCTCATTCAACGACCAACGAGCAGAACTCTGCAAACAGGCAAAGGATATTATCCAACGCATTTAATCCGAAAACAAACGGATCTTCAATAAAAACAGGAAGTCGGCGTTCGGATATCAAGAACGCGATATCGTCGCTATTTGCAAAGTACACAAGCTCCTTGGTATGAGGTTATAAGGTCCCCGCGCAACGATTACTACGTTGTGCGTCAAATAGGAGAGAGTCAGGGGCCCAAATAGACAGCATCCGCCGCCGAATGTATTTAACGCTGGACAAGCGACGACAGTGGGGATCTATTTAAGAGTGACGAAGAGGACGAAGGCGATGAACATTCGGGTCGAATGTCCAGCCAGGACGGCCAAGCGTGGAATGGAAATGAAGGAGGCGAATTTGGGATAAACTTATAGTTCACATTCACATCGTGACAATGGTGACAGGCCGAATTTGGTTTAGTTTTATAATTCACAGTCAAGCAGAGGAGATCACTCTTAATTGGCAGGTATATGTGAAAAGAAAAAGACAGCTTGTGATTAATTGTCAGCTCAAAATAATTGTTAATTCTAAGATGAATTAATAAAGTGAATATTTAAAATGAATATTTTTGAATTAATAAAGTGAATACTTTTTTATACCACAATATATTAACATCAGGGGGAGGGGGGACACATACAGGGCAAAGTCTCTGCTTTTAACCCGGCGAAGGCCAGGACGGTCCTTGTCCCCTTTCAATCCAAGTTGGCATGCAGTCTCCATGTGACACTCCTGGATAGCTACTTTGGCGCCCGCCAAGTAGTGAACCAATGCATGCAGCGTGATCCGGAGAAAGGTTGGCGCAAGGCTAATAACCTTGCCCGGAAAAAAATTATTATGGACAATTTAACAAGTCTCGGATAAGGACCGGATACCAATACCAAGACCGGATCCCGGTTGTAGTGCCGATGATGATGATATTAACATCACTTTCGAAATATGTTGGAAAAACAAACGATTTTTTGCAAATTCTAAGGCGTTTTTTTTTTATTTGAGATGAGGATGTAGATCCGGCAAGGTATTAAAATCCGAAATATTCGATCGTTTTTGATGGCAGGTAAACTAATGTGGACAAAAAGTAATGAGATTAAATTTTTAGCACTCAATTTAAATATGTTGATTATATACCCATTTTTTAGCGAATTCGATTAATATCGGGTTTTCCAATAGGGACGTGACAGCTTTGAATTTAATTTGTGAACGTACCCTTTCACTAATCATCGAACTGTCACTGTCAATTTATTCAGTAAAGTCAACATTTTCATCATGGTTAAGTACACGAACGAACAACGTTTGCAGATTATAAAAATTTACTACCGAAAAAAAGTTGTCAAGTCCCTGTTGGAAAACCCTAGGGTTATACAATAGGGACTTGACAACTTTGAATTTAATTTGTGAGCTTACCCTTTCACTAATCATCGAACTGTCACTGTCAATTTATTCAGTAAACTCAACATTTTCATCATGGTTAATTTAATTATACAATAGGGACTTGACAAGTTTGAATTTAATTTGTGAGCCCACCCTTTCACTAATCATCGAACTGTCACTGTCAATTTATTCAGTAAACTCAACATTTTCATCATGGTTAAGTACACGAACGAACAACATCTACAAATTATAAAAATTTACTACCGAAAAAAAGTTGTCAAGTCCCTGTTGGAAAACCCTAGGGTTATACAATAGGGACTTGACAACTTTGAATTTAATTTGTGAGCCCACCCTTTCACTTTTTTCAGTAAGGCCAACATTTTCATCATGGTTAAGTACACGAACGAACAACATCTGCAAATTATAAAAATTTACTACCGAAAATAGTTTTCAAGTCCCTAGTGGAAAACCCTATACAAGAAAAGCTTACTGTTTTTGGCAAAGAAATTAGTTCCAAATCAATTTTAATGAGATATTTATTATTAAATCACTGAAAACATTTTTTTTTAAATAAACTATGTTTTTGAAATGCATTTTGCCGCAAACATTCCAATTACTTTTAGCATAAAGGTTCGATGGCTATACCTTGCAACGTGGTTTACTATATAAAGATGTTGGAGACGAGGTACGCGTTGTAATTCCGCATGATTCTTTAACTTGGCAATTCTCCTAAGTTTTAATGAATTAAATTGTCCCAGTCCGTAAATCTAGTTTCAAAAATGATCACCGATGTGTACATTTCTTCGGTAGGCTGACAAAAATTTACCAACTACGTCTGTCAGAAATTGCATGGTCTTTTTGTTTTGGAAAACAATTACTTTCGGCAATTTTATAAATGGATAAATTGGTTCCGATATTCATTAGATATATAGTTTTTTATTACTTCGTATTTGACCATATTAATATGTCATGTTATCAGCTCTAAAAAAAATCCTCGTACTCAAAATAGGAACAAGGACAAACCGGGCATTTTAAATTTAAACGGAAATGTATTATGTTTCCTTAAGCAAGTATTATAACCCAAGCCATGGTCGCAGTAACTTCCATGAAAATGTAATCAATAAAACTACACCTTGTGTTTGGTAATGGTATTCTCGTTTCCGGACATACCTTTAAAATCGTTATTTGAGCGCATGTTAAAAAAGCAAAAACAATTCAAGCCACAACTAATATTCCAGCAAACAAAATGACTTGCCCTTGGAAAATCCGTTCAATGTCATCCTACACGTGCCCATTTTGCCTACAAATCCTCCCCTTGGAATTTCAGGGTAGCGCTCACCCACCCTTCGGCTAAACCTTGATACATAAACGAAATCGGTCGATTCTCAACGAGCAAACGCATAGGAGGATATTTTCAGAAGAAATTGAGCAGAGAATTTAAGGGTGCAGTTAATTTGCTTTTAAGTGTTCCAACTAATGTTACAGCACAAAACAGGATGCAGCCACACGAACATAATTTAAATCAAATTCATAAAAAATTGTCTGACGCAAAAATTCTGGTGGATGGATGGTTTTTGGGGTTTCTCTTGTTTCATAATGGTGTATGAGTCAATGTCCTTCTTTTCTAATGGCAATTTGTTTTCTTTTGTTTTTTGTTTTTTGCGCAGAGTCAAATTACAACCGCAACTGCATTTCAGGCAGCCTGGAGAATAACTGAAGAGGAAACTCAGATGCAATTCGAAGAATTTCGAGTTTAAGTAGATAGGCGTTCTTTCGGAAACCTTTTTGGAATCGCAAGGAATAACAAGTTTCGAATTTCTTTTCAAGAAAGGTAACCCATTTGAACTATTGTCCGGAAGACAAAGTACAGAAGCACACAACTTCAAAGTTGTTATTTAAGGAACTCAAATAAAGCGGAAGTATCTGCTGTGCAGAAAAATAACCTAAAGGAAAGTATGAAGGCTAAGTGGAAACGTAAGACGTAAGGTTCTACTCAAGACAGCATCAATGACAGTGAATCACGTTGGGAAATGAAAGGTTTTACGTTTTTTGCTTGATACCTTTAAATTTCAAGTTAAATTATGAATGGAATAATAGAAATTGATGAGGTGTCGGGTGCATTAAGGTCTGTCCACTGTAGAGGTCGAAAAAATGACCTAACTTTGACATTTTTTTGTGAGAGTATGGAAAAAGGAATAGGATTTTTATTTTGAGGTTTGATTAATCATGTATTGAAATATTAAAAAAAAATGTATTAACATATTAATACAAAATGGCGGCGCCACCGCCACCTTCTTTTGAAAAAAAGTTAAACAACGAAACAAAACATTCCGTTCAACAAAAAATAAAAAAAAAATATTTCTGCCTCAACTGTGGTTACGGGGTTGATACTGGAGTCGGGTACCTCCAGGCGATCGACTGCTGCTCGCCGCCAACTCCTCAATCCTATGAGCTTTCCCAGATAATGTGTTGTATTGTCCCGTATATATGCTGCATTTTGCCTGCGCCTTACTGTTGTATTTGAATCGAATCGATAGCCATTTTATATTATTTAATATATATTGCACTTATTCTATTGTGTATTGATCATATTAAATCATTGAGTATATGTTGTATTTATTTTATTGTGTGTGGATGGAATCTACTGCCATATTATATTGTAGCGAGCTTAGGGTTCGCTGGATTAATTATTTTAATAAATAAGAGCCGTTAAGTCGATTCTCTTTGCAAACACTTTATTAGTCTGTTAATAACAACCGTTTCTTGATACCTCTCTTTTTTATTTATCGCTTCCGGACTTATCGCTTCCTTACTTATCGCGTCTTTGACTGCTTACTTCTTACTTATCTCCCTGATCTGCGTGCGACGTATTTATACCGTTTCCTCATTCTGATTCGGCGCTTCGTTTCCGTCCGTTCCATAGCCTCGAAATTTCGACTATTCATAGTCTCCAGTTTTCCAGTACTTTCTAGAATATCCTAGTACTTTGTTTTGGACTTTCTAGAATATTCTAGTACTGATTGTCATATGCGTCACAATATTATTGAACATATACTGTCAGTCCTGCAGTACATTGCCTAGCCTACAGCAAACCAGGCTACGTCTATAGCTGTGTGAGCGTAGGATCGTGCGGAGCCTCCAGGCTTCTCCCACCACTGAACGTGCAGTTCCAGATGATGTTGGACTTGGGATTGAATCCGATGCACTCCGAGATGATGGGCGCCAATTGTTGTGTTTATAGTTCGAATTGTTGTGTTTATAGATTGCCAATTGTTGTATAAAGCAAAGGAAAAGGGGGTACTCACAGTTTTCCTTGGAGGGGACACCCGGGTAGCAAGAACAAGAGTCGTTGAATTTCTCGGAAAATTGTGATCGATGCACCAGGCGATAGTTTTCCTCATCTGATTCTCCTGGATTGTGCCTTCTCCTTTGTCTTCGTTGTACTTATATATGTATATAGAAATATATATATGCATGTATATATAAGGAAAATGGTCACTGTTTCTTACTTTACGGGTTAAGCATTTTCACAGAACCGGTACGATCGTCCTGCCTAAACGATATCTCATAAACAGGTTAAGTTAGTGTATTTGGAAGTCTTTTAATGTTTCATTCACTTCACAAAAATTACGAAAAAAAAACGACGTTGTATATATACAAATTTGACAAAAAAAATCATAAGTTTATTACTAAATAAACGCTGCTTAATAGTAATAGTAAATAATTAAAAACCGAACTCAGATCCGAAAACCGTCAACCGCAACCCTTCCCTTTTCAATTTCAACACACTACTGAACAAACAACTGTCACCACAGTAAACAGTCGTCAAAAAAACTCACGCCATCCTCTCCCGTTACCACCTTTGTTCCCTGGTACCGTTATCTTGGCGAAGAAATTCGGCCCCGATCAACTCCGAAACTGATCGAAGCCGTCGTCGCCGAATAGAGCTGTGTTTATACACCTGCTATGTTTATCTGTTATACTCCCTCATACCAATTTTAATATATATATTTAATGTTTTTAAAAAGTTTTTCGGAGACGCTACAACCGTGAGCTGTACACGAACCACCTTGAAGCTAATGTTGTAGGTAAATCAAGAAAAATCATCGGTAAACTCCAGCGGGCGGGACACCTAGCTCGAATGAGGAAAGAATAGCCTGACCGGAAATTTTTCGTAGCAGGATGTATGGAAGGAGACGGCGCAGCAGACTTTCTCTGTGATGGAGAGATGGCGTAGACAAGGACGCCCAGAGCCTGAGAATACCAAACTTGATGACATCGGTTCCCGGTTGTAGTGCCGATGATGATGATGATGATATGGCCGGGCTGAAACTAGTTGGACATAAGACGGAGGCAGTTTTAATAAGCAGCCGCAAGAAAGTTGAACACCTTGAATTGGCAATAGAAAGACAAACAATCAGATCCAGTCCCCATATTAAATATCTTGGTGTTATACTCGACAACAGGTTGATCCTCAAGGAACACCTGGGGAAAACGAGTAAAAAAACAGCAAGAGGGTGCAAAGTTTTAGCGAGACTGCTACCCAATGTTGGTGGTTCTCGGCCCCACATAAGGAAACTGATAGCCAGTGTCAACACCTCCATTATAATGTGGGCAGCTCACATATGGGCAGGAGCCGCACAGTATAAGTCGTACATGAGGGGAGTGAACTCAGCACATAAGCTGGCATTCCAAACGGTATCCCAAGATGTCATAAATGTCTTGGCCGTGAGGAAACCAGTTGACCTTGCAGCTAAAGAAAACGCTGCGTTGCATGAGGTTGTGGGGGTTCTCTAATATCGCGCAGAGGCCCCACCACAATTCGAACCACAATTTCACCCACAAACCACACACAACGCCAATCCCAACTCCTTTGTTGGCCTACACCACCTGTAAACATTACCCTTCCCAAGGGCGTCATATCATGCAGATAATGCATCACGGAATTCATCAATTCATGCAGATAATGCATCTCCAGAATTCATCTTTTCATGCAGATGATGCATATGATGCATCATTATAATTTCCCTGAAAAGAACTCCTAACATGCAACATACATAGGGAAACATATCGGCGCCCCTGTCAGCCAGGGTTTCCTGCCGCACACGTGCGCAGCACATTTTCCTGGATTATCCTCATTCACGGCGGCCTTTTGTCCAACCGACAAAAGCAGTCCACGCATCGTGCGTCTAGCCGCCGAGAATAAAATTCTCCTGCATGTAAACATGCACACAGGGAATTCGACCCTTTCCACGGTCACGAATGCCGTGCACAACCATCGTTGTACAAGTATCTCATTTCCTAGTAGCACAGGTTTCATTGAAGGCGAGCAGCCTGTTTTACGCAGCTGCATGCGCGCAACCAACGATACCCTTTTGCTCATTCCCTTTTTCTCGTTTTCGTTGGCCCGTGACCTGGCAACACGAGCAAGCGAAACAATCCCGCCAAGATCGGCAGAGAGACCCTCTCTGATTGGTCACCACGAAGAGAAACTGCACGTCTCTCTCGAAAATGAAAAACACCCCTAGCGGGCGACCGACTCTGCACGAGTCATTTACAAAGAGTCGAAATTCAACCGCCGCCGCGGACGGTCACAAATATTGCCGTGGATCGAGCTTCAACCCCTAGCGGGTACACACGAGTCGTAGGTCAACCGTCGTCAAATGCAAGTCGCGCAACAAAAGTCGTTAACATATAGCGGAAAAATTTGTGGAGTTTGTCCGTTGGAGAAATAAATCAAACAATGCGGAGTGAATTACCTGTGTAGCTAAGTTAAACCATTCGAAGTGAATTACTGTTTAGCTTAATTTTTGTTTTTGTATCACAGGCAAGGAAATTAACAAACATTGAATCAAAGAAAGGAAGAGCAGATAGTTTGGACTCAATCGTTTTATGGTTGAATTTTACGTTTTAGTAGTCACAAGTGATTCATCAAGATTTTGAAACAATTTAGAAAGCTTATTAACAGTTTGATATTTAAGTTTAAAAAGGAAGTGTCGAAAATAAAAACAAAGATTACAAGCTACATCATAGTGTTTCATTTCTATTAATTTGGCGGACGTTTCGCAGCAGTAGTCAGTGGGCTTTATGTGAACCCGTTCCCGTGCCGGCACATAACATAAAGAAAGGGGGGACCTCTAACTAACATCAAAAACATCCCCCTTACCCCCCACAAGGTCCCGCAAGAGAATCGCCGGAGGATGCGGTCACAATTAGAGCTCTCAAGCCTAAGAGAATGGCGACGAAGGTGAGATTCTTCCATTAAAGGAAGATGGACCAGTGGGGTCCTTGTTATATGCAGGCAGGTTCACTGGCTCACTAAGACACCCTAACGTGCTAGTCATTGAACACGGTGCCGAAACTAAGACACTGTGGTTGGTCCCCGCACGTCCCAACTAGATTTACAATATAACGACTCCAATTCTTCTTTCTAGCTTTTATTCGGTATACCGTGTTACATATGAAATAGTTCACAACTTACCCGCAATGTCTAAATTCATTTATATTTAGTTAAAACAGTTTATAGCTTAAACAACACATTCAGTTTCCCTTATATTTAGATCTAATAGATTACAGCTTAAGCGACACACTCGGGTTCATTTATATTTAGTCAAAATAGATTAGGAGGGTTGCCTCTTATGCTTCGGGATTTGGCAACCCTAGTGTTGCAATCCCGCAATTTACAGCTCTGTCGTAAAGTTGGACATTTTTGAGGTTATACGCACTCAGAACGTTTTGACATACGAGCGCTATTTGTGTTGTTTACTTAAAAGATTCATCTCGGCCCAAAAATGGAATTAAATCGTCAACATTTTCGTGCGATTATTTTTTACAACTTTCGGCGTGGATTAACTCAGCAACAGTGCATGGCTGAACTTAATTCAATTTTTGGCGATGAAGCTCCATCAAGGACCAGTGTTTATCGATGGTATGGTGAATTCAATCGTGGTCGTAGTTCACTCCAAGATGAATTTCGTGAAGGTCGTCCAAAATCAGTTGTTGTTCCGAAAACCATTGATGCTGTGCGCGAACTGATATTGGAAGATCGTCATGTGACCTATCGTGAGATTGAGACAACCTTAGGCGTTAGTGGGGCCAGCATACATTCAATATTGCATAAACATTTGACTGTCAAAAAAATTTGTTCGCGTTAGATCCCACACAATTTGTCAATCGCCCAAAAAAGGCTCGTGTCAATTGGTCGAAAGAAATGCTCAAAAAATACGGTCGCGGTGCTTCGAAACACGTCTATGACATCGTGACAGGTGATGAATCGTGGATTGACGCGTGTGAGCCCGAAAGTAAACAGCGGTCGACTGTCTGGGTGTTTCAAGATGAGCCAAATCCAGCAAAAGTTGTTCGCGCACGAAGCACTTCCAAGCAAATGGTCGCCTGTTTTTTCGGAAAAACTGGACATATGTCGCAACCGTACCACTAGAACAACGCAGAACAGTCAATTCTGAGTGGTACACAACCATTTGTTTGCCAGTTGTCTTCAAAGAAATCAGGAAAACCAATCGCCGAAGACGGATCACTCTTCACCACGACAATGCGAGCTCTCACACATCGGCTGCGACAACTGCATTTTTGAGCACCCAAAACATCGATTTGATGGGTCATCCGCCGTATAGTCCTGACTTGGCACCGAATGACTTCTTTTTATTCCCGTACGTAAAAAACAAACTGAGAGGTCAACGTTTTTCGACACATGAAGAAGCGATTGCTGCATTCAGAATGCATGTGTTGGAGATACCTCAATCAGAGTGGCAAAAGTGCTTCGACAATTGGTTCAAACGCATGCAAAAGTGTATAGAATATTTGAAAAACAATAAAGTGATTTTCGATGATCAATATTTGTTTTTGTTCTCTAATCCCGAAATATAAAAGGCAACCCTCGTATAACTTAAACAACACATTCAGGATCATTTTATATTTAGATAAAATAGATTACAGCTTAAGCGACACCTCTAAATCCGACTCTGTTGACACTAGGCTCGTGCGTACTTACTGGTGAATGAAACTCGGCTCTACTCCATTTCCGTTAATTTTACGTTTTACGACTTGCCTCCACGGAATCTAAACCGAGATTGAAGAAATGCCTTCGAAACCACAGAACCATGGTGACCAAGGCGGGATGATCTTCCATACATTGGTCACGGTAAGGAAGTGCACGCACACAGATATGGTTGCTTCATACGCTCATGCTGTGTGCCCATGAGCATGCGAACCGTGGATATTCGAATTCCATAAAAGGAAATGTTACACGACATGTTTGCAGCTGGGCAAGTATCATGAAGAAGATACTTGGAGTGTTTACCCGATCAGCAACTGCGTGCAGCGCTTATGCTGCTCATGCAGTAGTCGGTGGCGTCTTGAAAGGGCCGAACTCTCGTATGTGTATTTAGATTAGTGACAATTCGATTTCCTTCGTAGCCAGCGGTGAGATATGATAAGGTATTGTCGATCGGTTTAGCGACCGATGTGCTTGCAGCAAAAAGGAAAGGAAAGAATATCTCCTGCTTGTGTGCTGTAGAATTCAACAGGGAATAAGGGCAACGATATGATTTGAGTTTATTTCGGTTGCTTGGGGTTGCAACCGAATTGCTTTTTAGGCATATGATGCATTTCATGCGATCATGCCCTTGGGGAAAATGTCCGTCGCTATGACTTGCCATGCACGTGTGTGGAAAAATCTTTGTTATTTATGTGCATGGACAAGTTCGGGGATTTTGTCGGTTACGTGATGTCGTAACCGAATTGAATTTCAGGAACATGCTGCGTTGTATGCAAGCATGCCCCTGGGGTAAATGTTTATAGATGCTAATGCAATTGCATTAGCGAAAATTATGGGTTTATGTGTTTTAGGTGGAAGTTTTTGCATAGTTAATAGTAAGGTAAGTAATGGCGTCCAAATGGAACGGCCATAATACTTGTTTTTATGGGTTTTCAGCTTATTAAACGGAAAGCTAAGCAGTGGCGTTTGGTGGAAACGCCACAGACCCACACACACAAGAAAGCATGGAGAGCTGAGCTACCACTTGACTCAGCTGATGTCAGGACACGGATGCTTTCGGCAATACTTGCACAAGTATAAGCTTTTCAATCACCCATATTGCTTGTACTGCGAAGGCAAAATAGAAAATGCGGAACAGGTACTCACAGCGTGTGTGAAATCCGAAACAAAGCAAAAAAAAAAAAAAAAAAACAAAACAAAAACTGAGGGAAGCAAATCATTAATATTAAGCAGAAATAGAATTGGCACTAATAGAGAACCCTGAGGCACTCCGAAATTAATAGAAGATATCTGAAGGCAACGATCTTCAACAACCCGAATTGATCGACTTTCAAGGAGACTTTTATTCAGTCGCAAAGTTATTGAAAAGTCCATAAGAACGAAGTGCGCTTTGTAAGGCTTTATGCCACAGACGGCCAACAATAACCACCTTGGAGATATAAAATGCGACTGCTCTTGGGTTTACCGTATTTTTCAATTGCAAAAGGCCGAATGTCAGTTTCAAAGCTTAACAAGTTTCGGGTGCAAAGCACTTAGGGAACGGGCATACATAGAATATTTTATCTACTCGGAATTGGTAACTTCTTTCGCTACCTTGGATAACATGGACAGTAAGGTACTTGTCCTCTTTTCTCGAGATCGGCTCAATTTAACCCTTATGTCAATAACCGGGTACCCGGGTACCCATTTCGATTTTTTAAAATGTCAATTTGAAATTTAAAAAAAAAAATTTTTTCATTGAAATTTCGTAATTATCATTTAGAAGCGTTTGAATGGAGATGATCTAAGACATGGGACCGAAATTCGTCTACTAGGCCGAGCAATCGTGAAATTGCGACGGACTGATTACTGTCGGTAAAGTTGGTCATTGACATAAGGGTTAAGTGGAGTTCCATCAGATAGATGTTTTCTGTGCATATAATATGCAGAAACTTCTTGTAAGAACCGGCAATAGTTCGTGCTGTGGCTCAAAAAGTTATTGATCGCTTTGGCTGAAATTTTACTCTACAGTATTCTCATAAGGATACATCTAGAGTTTTAAGGATATGACCTAAATAAGTTACTCTTTTTGGGGAAAAATTTAATTTCATACTTTTTTATAATTCTATGAATTTATCCTTCACAGATGTCATCGGAAAATAGCTCAGTTTTCTGTTTCAATAGGAAAAATTTGACAGAGACAACCACTTTTTCATCTCACACAAAAAAACTCCAAAGGAAGACCCTTTAGTGTCGCAGTTTTGTTTTGTAAAAATGTATCGTATGTGGAAAAATCTGGTAAGAAAAGAGCAACAGTTCTGAGGCCGAGAGATGTAGTCTTGTCTAGAGTTTCAATTGCATCTTCTGTTTTCATATTGCCATCTGTTCATCGAACAACTTATGATCTAATGCTACGAAGTTTTTAATACTCTGTGGATTTGCAAAACTTCTCTTTGTTTCTGATTTTAGAGTTCACTCTATCATTTTATTTATGCGATAATATGGTAAATAATATGTGCAGTCAACATATGACAGATTGATTATCAGCATCCGCATATCGTCAGTTTTATCAGAAACGAAAGTGATTTAAGCACACGAACAAATTCTCTCCCTGGTGATATAGAAATCAATAACGTTAAATCACACCTCAGCAACAGGGGTTGATGACGACAACAGCTTGTTATGTTTCCATTCCCAAAATCTATACGTATGTCAGTCACATACATAATTGAATGCTAGCGGAGAGGACGATAAGTCGATTGTAAGTCTTCCCTTGTTATCGGCTCTATATTTTTTTTTAGTTAATGACGTGCCCACAATCTCAAGATTGCAACAACAATGATTTCAAGTAACTAAGCCCTTGCCCCAAAGAATATTTTTAACTTAATAGATACATAGCTGATACTCTCTTAAGTGCAAGGACAAGGGAATCGATTCATTCACAAGGTTGAGCCCCATGGAGAGTACAATGTAAGCTGTTCTCTGAGTTGCCAAATGTAAGAATTGCGTCAGCGTCAATACTCTCACAGCAGGAAAAATCAAACCAAAATGCCACTAGGTTCTTGCGCAGTCACCGTTTTGTTGGTTTCACTTTTCCAGGTTTTGAATCCTTGGAAATTTCTGTTTCTATCGAATGCAGTGTATATATACTTTCTCAGAGAGCAGCACAACGAAGTGAATGACTAAGCTCTTCGGCATGCATATAATCGATATAAATTGAGTGTTGTATTGTCCTGGACAAGTTTTGACCTCATGTTCCAGGAAGTTAATACTTACGTCGTGTCGTCAACCTTTACTCGTTTGAGGGATATTCCTCCCGTTTAACAGGACAAAGGCCCAATGCTCAAAAGATGAATGGAACCGTGAAATATAAAACGTAACTATTCTTTAGAGAGAGAGAGAAAAAAAAGGAGAGTTCGACAATCCCACTTACTCCTTTTCGCCATTTTTATATAAGGCAAGCATATAAAAGAAATGGCATAACATCAATAAAGGGAACTGTTGCTGAAACTTTATAATGAATACAGATTGTTGATTGTTTTCCGCTCTACTAACATAATGTGAGTGCCGTGGAGGATTAATAAACACATAAGTTTCAACACCTGAGTTCTCGTAGAAGGGGAAAATCAAAGTATTCGATCTATGAATAATTGATTTGTACGGTTATTGATTTATTGATAATGACACAATGGCGCGACTTAATCAAAACAGGTTTCTAATCTTTTCATGGGTTTTACGGACATTACAAATTACTTCCTTCTCTTTCCTTCATTTACATGATATAAGGTGTTAATGGTGCTTTTATTCCATCTTGTAAGCACGATTTAGATTTTAATAAATACCCAGCCTAAAGCGCGCCACCGTAAAAACTATAAGTGAATCCCTCTCAGTAAAAGCATATAACACCTCGATGTACCAATTTCTAAATTGAACTCTTAGTGATACTGAATGATTTTTATATTTTTAGGTTCTACCTTTTACTACTACAGTTTACTTCACTTTCTTCCAAACATTCAAAAAAAAAAAAAAAAATCAAAAAATAGGTTGTTAAGCTGGGGCTGAGGCTTTTAGGGGAAACGTGTAACAAGCCAAAACGCCCACCCTTAATCATCCCCCGCCACACCTTAGCATACGCGGAATCACTCATTTAATTCTCATATGCTGACAAATTTTTTATTAATCAGCACAACCAACAAAATGAAATACAAACGCGACCTGTAATTGGCAACCTGCTCAATAGCCCTCTATAGCGGCTTTATTCACAAAGTCCTACTGCAGAATTAAAAATCCTTTACAGTCATCTATAAGACTCGCATAGCAACAATTGAAACAATGTACATGCATTGATATTTGTCTACGTATTCTATGAATGTTTATGTTGAAAGTCATTCAAAAACACGGTGTGAGTTCTTGATACTTGAGTAAGTGAACATTCAGTCCACATCTGATGATAAGAGAATTTTCAAGACGTTGACACAAAAAGACGATTGTTATTAAAAGAAAAAAATGAATTTAGGTTGAGGCTTTTAGCACAAACTTACAATAAATATTTACTTATCTACAAGACAAACTTTTAAAAGAACGTTGTCTATTATATGGATTTGTTTTTTTTTTTACTTCTCCCAGGAAAAGCAAACCTATAGCGCTGAGTCATTTTTAGCTCTGAGATTCTATTTTTATTAGATCGGGTCCCTTAGCCATGCTCCGAAAAATGCTCAACGATTTTTCCCAACCTTTTCACGAAGCCTATAGCTTAATGGTGTGGTATTTCACCGGGCGGCTGGGCTTTGGGACCCTACCTACCATTCAGTAATTGTGCCGTACTGCATAACAGCAAGAGTCGTCAGTTGAAGCTAGGTTTTTACAATCAAACGCAAGACACAACAATCTTACCAACTCAGCCATTGAGGCAGCGAGTTTTTGTTAATAATTCCCTCCGGATATCAAAAAACAGAAACTGAGAGATAAAGGTAGAAAGGGAGAAAATTGCTATCATGTGAAAAACTTGATATATAAAAATTGGGTGACGCTAAACGACTTGCATTAACTATTAATCCGTAACATTGACTGTGCAGCACTCATTTATCTACCCTGGTTAACCTTAACACTCGTAATTTCGAAAACATTTCCCTTTTCCATGTCGATCAATATCAAACTGTCTCAATCAACAGGTATCTTGAATATTCCCCAGTACCAGGGAAAACTCCACTATCACAAATCCTCTTCTCCTATTCCTCTCAAGCATCAATAACAGGTCAATTGAAAAGTCCCCGGCCTCCCATAGTAAAACACATTTTTTCGGCAAAAGTCGTTTTTTTTTATTCAACATAATTCCCATCGAGGGTGATACACTGATTATAGCGACCCTCCAACTTTTCGATACCTTTTTCGTAGTACGATTTGTCCTTTGCTTCAAAATAGGCATCAGTTTCGGCGATCACCTCTTCATTCGACGAAAATTTCCTCCCAGCGAGCATTCTTTTGAGATCTGAGAACAGGAAATAGTCGCTGGGGGCCAGATCTGGAGAATATGGTGGATCCGGAAGCGATTCGAAGCCCAATTCATGAATTTTTGCCATCGTTTTCACTGACTTATGACACGGTGCATTGTCTTGGTGAAGCAGCACTTTATTTTTCTTCATCGTTTTTCGGCGATTTCGTCCTTCAAACGGCCCAATAACGCTGTGTAATAGTCGCTGTTGATCGTCCTTCCTTTTTCAAGATAGTCAATGAAAATTATTCCGCGCGCATCCCAAAATACAGACGCCATAACCTTGCCAGCAGACTGTTGCGTTTTTCCACGCTTTGGGGCGGGTTCATCGTGTGCAGTCCACTCGGATGACTGTCGATTGGACTTCGGAGTGAAATGATGGTGCCATGTTTCATCCATTGTCACATATCGACGCAAAAACTCGGGTTTATTACGCTTGATCATCTCCAAACACTGCTCCGAATCATCAACTCGTCGTTGTTTTTGGTCAAAAGTGAGCTCGCGCGGCACCCACTTTGCACAGAGCTTTCTCATACCCAAATATTCGTGAATGATATGATGTACACGTTCAGTTGATATCTTTAGAGTGCCTGCTATTTCATTCAATTTCAATTTACGGTCATTCAAAATCATTTTGTGGATTTTTCTAATGTTTTCATCGGTAACAACCTCTTTTGGGCGGCGACCACTGCGTTCACCGTCTTCGGTGCTTATTTCACCACGTCTAAACTTAGCATACCAATCCTTGATGGTTGATTTTCCTGGGGCGGCGTCTGGAAAATCGTCATCAAGCCAAGTTTTTGCTTCAACTGTATTTTTTCCCTTCAAAAAGCAATATTTTATCAACACGCGAAAATCCTTTTTACCCATTTTTTTCACAATAACAGAAGTTGCTTCACTCAAAATACTATAATTCACAAACTAATGATCCGACATCTGTCAAATGTATACACGCGTCTTTTGAAGGTTAGGGCTAACTAAAAATCATATGGATTTAATTCTAGTGCCACCATCTATGTGTCAGGCCGGGGACTTTTCCATTGCCCTGTTAACTACCTCATCTCATGTTCCTTTTTCTCAAGTCCTCTCCACCGTTTACGCCCCCTTGTAATCTCTGCTACTATAGCATCCAACGATTGTTATCAACGATTGTCTAGGCAGGCTCTGGTTCAACTGCGATAACTCATCTCATTAAACTTTTTTTACAACGAGATTTTCAATCTCGCGCTACGTGCCTTATTCTCGACATAAAACGCCATCCTCATCACCACCTTGGTACGATCACAGACTTCGTTTCTTACGCAATAAAAGGAACAAGATGTGGGTCTTCTCTGGAAGCATACGGTTAACGATTATTCTAATTTTCTCGAACATTATCTTAGGTATATCGAACTTTACAATATGTTCTACCAAAACTGCTTAATCGATGCACAAACCAACTTAAGAAAATGCCTTAATTCAATTCGTCAATTACAAATATCGATTCGACAGCTAACTTCGTTTACTTACAAATCGGAAGCTGTTGCTTGCGGCTTCCACCACCCCCATCGTTTAGTTGTTTTTAATATAGTTTGGTTTTAATGTAATTTGATGGCAAGGTGGTGGAAAAGGCACACGATCCACATGTTGAGTGTGTGAACATACCCCAGTTCGAGTGTGGATCGTGTGCAAGTTAGATATCTGTTTTCGGAGTGGATGTTGGGGGGGGGGGGGGCGAGAGAGAGTTTTTCGAGGTAGTCTTGCTCGAGAAGTCAAAAAGAACAGTCGTTGTCAAGTGGGCGAACAAAAAGACGAAGAAAAAAGCGAAACGCGGAAAATAGACTAATATATATACTTAAAACAAGATAAGAAAGAAAAATATAAATATAGCACGATGCGAGAAGTTGTATAATTCTAATTGTAACGCGGACCTATTTTTGTTCTATCTTATGAAAAACTGTAACCGAAGCATGTTGTTCAACCGAATTAAAAAGTATGGAATAAGAACCAGCAACCTGAACTTCCAGTGACGTGTTTTGTTGTTCTTTCTTGTGGATTGACCGAATGTTTGGAGTCGCAAATGGGAGGATCATTCTCAACAAAAAAAAATGGTAACCTGTGCGTTTGAATAATGTTCTGTATGGGGGTAAATGGTCGGCCGATAACTGCGGGAGTGTGTGTGTCCGCAAAGACTACCGTTGACTGTGTCCGCCAACAAAAAGGAAAAGAAAGAAAAAAGAGAACAGCAGCACAGCGGGCTGAAGGCAACAGTTCATCATCCTGCAAAGAAAAACGATCAACCATTTTCTTGGTGCACACACTTTTCGGCCACCGATAATCTCTTTGCCATTCATTTCAAATAATCTTTCATCAAAAACTCACTTCTGTAACACTTTTTGTAACTGTTTTTCTGCACTCAATATGATTATATATATATATATATATATATATATATATATATATATATATATATATATATATATATATATGTATATATATATATATATATATATATATATATATATTATTATATATATAACATTATGTATATATATATAACATTATATATATATATATTAATGTTGAGGGTACTCACGTGGCTGCTGCTCGTGAACAATGGTTAGGGTTGGAAACTCTGTAAACGTGCGCGGGTGTCGTGCAGTCGCCAATCCCTGCCGAGCCTCCCATGGCAGATAAATCGCGTTCTCCCAAAATCTTCGTTTGGGATTGATCTATTTAGATGAGCCGAGTTAATATATCATAGAAAGTGCCATCTCCGATAGGCAGAAGATGATGCCGGTAGTGATTTTTCTAATACCAACCATTATCACAGACTTTGCCATTCTCTCGATTTGGATAGCGAATGTGGCACCGTTGCCTGTCCGTAACAATGCTCCGCCGCCTCCCTGCAACGCACAATGGCCTGCTTCACGCGAGAAACAAAGCCAATGACATCTTCTGCAGCGAGTTGTCGCATTTTTAAAAATTGTAAACACAACTCTTGCGGCTGGAAAGCACTCTTTAGGTGTCGCTCAAGTTCGGGGAACGTCCCAGGTGCCGCCTCACTTATCAGGCGGTTCACCATCTAACCTCATGGGCAACCACCTAAGGAAACTGGGTTCCTCCTCCCTCGCCAAACAGTTAAGGGTTTTTTTCAAGCTTCTATGAACATTTGAAGTTCGATACACGCCTTTGGACCCCTTTTCCCAGAGAACCTTGGGATCGTTTTTGATATGAGGTCACACATTTTGTCCCCTCCCATCTTGTGTTTGTGGGCGATAGTGGGACAAGAGAAGATGCGTTCGCTACCTCTTGGGAAGCTGTGACATTCTTAGGACTTATTGACCTACCCTCATAGAAAAAAAAGTAATGGCATACAAAGTTAAATAAAGATAAATAACCTGCTAAAAGACTAGAAAATTACGTCTTGAACTAAATATTTGTTTAATTAAAGTTGAAAACGGTACGTTTTTTTTTTTTTTGTTAAAGAAAAAAGACAAAATATGGTACATTTAATATTTACCCCAATACGGTTACAAAACCGACTGTAGAGAATCGTAAAACGCAATTTAACAATATACATACACAGCAATCCAAACTACCTGTCAGAAATTGTATGCACTCAAACCATTTGTAAATAATAAAAACTTACTGTCGTCATCACAAGATCTATATTAGAAGCCTACAATAAAAAATAATAAAGACTTTTCACGAGTTGTTTGGTTGACCAGATGATGCTCCCAACCAATGTCAAAAACGAATGCCTGAATAATATCCAACCCACGTGTCTATAAATATCCATTCTTTCTCTTGAACTTGAACCGTGGTCTTACTTCATAAACATTCGAAAACAATTGCACCAAATCAAAACTAAGAGAAAACAAAAGTCGATACAAGAAGCTAGAAATGTCGTGTGAAATGACTTGTGGGAGCCAGCAACTTCGAGGATTCTCATGTTTTATTTAGAGATATTTTTAGGTAAGCTTTTAGACGACCGATACTTTTTCTTCGCTAAAATATTTAAATATTCCTTTTTCAGTGGTGAACGTTTGACGACCAAGGACACACTAAATTCGGAATGATTTTATTTAGAATTTATGTAGACAGCTAATAATTTGTATTTAATTACGTAAGGGGACTTAAGGTCGGTAGCTCTGAGGTGACCTTCAAAGAATTCCCACTTCAGTGGATGAGATGATGTGCAGATAGTGAAAGCTATCAGAAAAACCTGACACATCTTGATCATCGGGGCAATTATTTGTAGTGTTTCAATAATATAATTAAATGAAATCGAAGAGACTTTGATGATTTGATGGTCATTTCTGACAGTGTTCCCAAGTTTTTTTTCTTAGTACGAGAGGGGATAAAAATCAACATTAGGTTGCCTATTAACGATATTTCTTAACTTGAATTTTAAAAAAATAAATAAAAAAATATCTGCGCCCTAAAATAGTTGACATAATAAAAGTTGGTATAAAATATGAGTCTGCCCAATGGGTAATTAACTCCATGTTTCTGATAGCATTAAGTATCTACATGTAATCTTTTTGCAGATTCGAATAGGTGCAACAACAAACAATTGCACAGAGCACAATGTACTCTTTAACATTGTACAGGTAGCCGTCCTCTAACGCGGTAGATACGTTCTTAGAAAATACATGTTATGTGAGCGACAGTGACAGTACCAGACGGGGAGGGAGTTACGTTGCGAAAACTTATTAAAAGTAACAATTTAATTTAATTCTATTAAGCAATGGATTTAAAGGTATAAATAATTCCTTGATCCAATGGTTGGAGCAACGAAGTGGTATTAGGTAGCAGGACCATTATTTTTACATTGGGATAACTCAAATTTTGTGGTTGACATGGAGCATTATCGAATAGTAATGGCACCTTGAAACTAAAATGTTTCCGGTTTAGGGGGAGGTTCTCATCTGCGAGTCTTAAAAAAGGTAATTTTCTCGATTTTTTTTCTCATAGAAGGAAATAAATAAAGAACTCAAACTTTTTGTCACTTGTTTAACATGTTCTAAAGTACAAAAAAAAAATTGTTTATCAAAAAATATAGTGACAATAATTATTGACACGCCTTGTAATGTAACCGTCTCAAAACAAGATACCTTACTGCTGTCCGTTATAACACGTGCAAAAATAATCAAAACAATTAATCGAAGAATTTTCATAAACTATGTATATGAGTGTAGTTGGAGCCCTACAGTCATCCATGAAAGTCGAAACTTAACAAAATGGCGGGCATTCGAATTTTTAAATACGATTTTTCACCAATTTCTTTTTTTTTGTGAAAGAAAAAAAATTTTGTTTGTAAAAAAATTATGCATATATCATCTTGATTGTAGTAGGGGTCTAACAACTCAAATCTACTTTAAAATAAGAAGAGAAAAAAGGCGATCCGTCAAATAGTTTTTGAGAAATTTTGACCAACAGTTTGAAAAACATGATTTTTCAGGAAACGCAATTAAAGATATTATTAGCGATTTTTCTGTGTTAAAATTAAAATAATATACCGTGTGGCTAATCCGCGATTCCAGGGCCATACATCAGCCCTTCCTCAAGCTCATATTGCTCCTAAAGGGTCCATTGATCGGTTTTTTTCGAATGTGCAGCTGCTCTTACTCACTCTGACAAATTGCTCGCAGCCGTAGTAATGCGTTTCTTATCAACTAACTGCGCAAAATTATTGGCTTGAAGCGCAACTGTAATTCCTAAAACATCCATAATTTTTACAGTGCTATATTAGGTGTATATTCTGGACTTCTCGATAGTATAGTGGTTAGTATACCCACCTGTCACACGGGAGACCGGGGTTCGATTCGCCGTCGGGGAGCCTCTGGTGCAAGACTAATGACCTTGCCTGGAAAAAACAAATCATTATGGAAAATGTAACAAGCCTCAGGACTTGCTAAATTAGGCCAAGACCGGTTCGCGGTTGTAGTGCCGATGAGGAGGAGGGTATTAGGTGTATGCTTGTTTTTTTTCGGTTTGTTGGTAAAAAAAAATATGTAATTTTCTAGGGAAATTATTTTTTTTTTATTCAAAATGTTGGCCATCGACTTCTACACATTTCGCCCATCTTTCAGGTAAGTTATGAATATCATGCCAGAAAGACTGCTTGTCTTTCGCGGCAAACCATTCGTCGAGCAATTTTCCAACTTCCTCGAAAAGCTGAAGGGCTGCTCTGCGAGCGCGTGCCCCATTGATCCGAAGAGGTGATAGTCAGATGGCGCCAAATCTGGGGAGTACGGCGGGTACAGAAGGATATCTCCACCCAAGCGTTTTCAAGGTGTCTTTCACTAGTTTTGCTGTGTGAGACGGCACGTTGTCGTGTAACAAAATTACTTTGCCATGTCTTCTGTCCCATTCCGGTCTTCTTTCGATTAATGCGTGGTTTCAATTAAGCATTTGTTGACGATAGCGTTGTATATTAAGGGTTCGGCCGGGGTTCAAGAGTTCGTACTACACAATACTGATCTGGTCCCACCAAACACAGAGCATGGTCTTTTTGCCGAAGCGATTTGGCGTTGGCGTTGAAGGACCGGCTTCGCCAGGTGAAAGCCACGATTTTTTCCGCTTCGGATTTGCAAAATAAATCCATTTTCGTCACCCGTCACAATTCAATGCAAACATGATTTCCTTTCGTGGCGTTGGGGCAGCATTTCACAAGTGGCTTTGCGATTTTCCATTTGACGTGCATCCAAATCGTCTGGGACCCATTTGCCGAGTTTATTGATCGTCCTCATTGCTCATAAACATCTGCTGATTGTTTTTTGTGACACATGTGATGTTAATTTCCGATGAGTTTGAGTTGGGTTATCACCCAATAACTCCTGCAATTGCTCGTCTTCACATTTTTGTGGTCTAGCAGAACACTCACTGTCTTTCACATTGAAATCACCACTTTTAAATTGTCGAAACCATGTCTCTACTATTACTATTACTATGTATTGGCCTGTAGGAACCCGGAAATTCATCACCTCACCGACTCGACTCCGCCATCGTTCGCTGTCCTGTGCACTCTCCTTCTACACTTGAACAGCCTATCCGATCTCGCCAAGGTCAAACCTTATATTGTCCCTCCATCTCCATGCAGCGTACTTTTACGAAGATATTCTGTGCATCCTCTACCCAAGAGACGTCATTTTGCCCATATACTGTTCGTGTGGGAGTAACTGAATGATAATATTGACTACCAAGCACAACTTCAAGACATCTCTCCATGTAATCTCAGGCCCTTGTTTCACGTTGACGGAGATCGAACGGACTATGGACGCAATAAACCGGTCGTGTAAACACAAAGTGAATATTTAATATCCACCATTGTGTAAACACAATGCGAATATTTAATATCCACCATTAAAACTATCCCTCATTTTCCCCTTAACAATCTCTGATCGACACTCCTTGGACCAAGAATTATTATTAGTGTGAATTAAGACTAACAACCAATTATGACATAAAACTACTGTAACCTATTAAAACTTGCATTAACCCGAATAAATAAATAATAATAAAACTATTACTAAATTGCCCATATATTAATAGCATGACAATTAATTAAACTAATACATCATTGCACGTAAATCAATATGCTTCAGCCCTCAATCTAAGATGATATCATTACATTTGAATTTACAATGAAGAACGCTGAGCGAAACTTAAACAAAAACAAGTTTATTTATTTACTTCTGCTTCTATAAAGAAATTTAAATAGCTCACAAGCGACTGTAGTTCAAGGTATAACTGGTTGGGGCTCGCAATCTCTCTCTCGAGTGACCATTTCATTGTCAATGTCAATCAATCTTGTTTTGAACAAAGAAGTTAAACCACCAAAAATCTGCTTACTCATTCTAGGTAGAAAGTTCTGCAACACAAGACAAATTATTCCCGCCACCTAAATAGGTGTACAAAATTTAAATTACACAGCTTTTCACTCCGGACTGATGTGATTAAATAGAGGAAACATAGGAAAGCAAATCAGTGGCACTATTATCTAGAACACAATATTGGGTAATTAAAACTTTACACAGCGTATAAAATCGACTCCGGATAAACAGTCAAAAGCAATTTATACGGATTCTAAATGTTGTATTCGAAATCTCGTTTAATAGCACACTTGATGAAAATGAAAACAAAAAAGTCAATTAACAACATAAAAAAGTAATAAAATGCAAAACTAAGACACGGGCGTGTTTTTTCTCGGTTCTTTGAGCTCAATGAATGAAGATGTCGAAACAAAGAAGTAGCGAAACCCACTACCAAAGTCAACCACAACTTTACAGAACATCTGACCAACTAGCCATTTTTTATTGGTTTTAATGGGCTACGTATACAAACAGTAAGTTTGGTTGATGAAGTAATCAGTTCACTTTTAATCCCACCCAGTTTTCACCGTCTTTGGAGGTACTTGCAATACGATCACGTTGCTTGACGGAATTAAGAAAAGGGTAATTAACGGTGAACTAAGCGAGAAAATTGAGGGAAAGTGGTAATAGTGGGACATTATTAAATAGTTACTTTACTACATGAACAACAAGAGAGTTTTTTCAAACACGTTTTTGATAGGGTAAATATGATTGAGTCAAAAGTAGGATAAGAGATAATTCTAAAACTCTGAACTGTTTGAATCAGTAATCTCAGATGATGACAAACAACAAATCTCTATTAGCAAATTCACCAGTCATCGAATCTGTCTCTTAAAACCACCTCCGGTGATCGAGCACCACGCACTTTGTTTTTACGATGGCATTAGCAAGGATGCGGGTTCCATAAAAACAACACCGATATCTGCTGCCAAAATTGTCCCACAAGAAAAATCAATCGAATAAAACGCACCGGTCATTTAAACGTTCTTCTTATTTCGACGAAATTACTCCCTGAAGATTATTCACCCACGTGGAATGAGAAATGAAACACGGAGATGTAGTTTGGAATTTATTCTTACTTTATTGGTCACTCCACTATGCTTCTAAAACGGGCAGGGCCACTTTACAACACAATTTGCATTTGATATTTTTTGATGTTTTTTTTTAATGCTAGCGCAACCACTTTCTATAACACAATGTTCACCTTGATGTTACTTCGGCCTTTAAAACCAGTACAACCGCTTTATATTAATCGAACTTTACTTTAATGTTTTTCCATTCATAGAAAGCGAAAAGGGTGCCGACCCTTTTACTCCGTTTTATCTACTTCAACAAAAATATCGGCGACTCTGCACTCGTTTAACTTGTTAACCGTCACTTCTAGTGTCTCCTCCTCAGCGGCTGAAATCTGACTCCTCGATGCAACCCACACCCATCAGATTCAATGGCCGTGAATTGCATCGATAGAGGAGGAGCAAAACGCATCCACTTGGCTGTAGCCAATGGTGATCGCGTAAAAAGGGTATATGGGAGGATTTCCATTGCTGTGTAGGGCAGGTTCGATGCCCTGCGATGAAGACGATGATCGGCGAACACCTGATTAAACAAACGCACGATCATCAGGGGCTGCGGCGATGTACCCATACATCGTTGATGATGTATACCAGAGAACGAAATAGATTTTTGTTTCAAAGTAAACAAAAACGCTATTTCCCAGGTCAAATGGTGGCACGCATACTGTACATGACGTGTCTATGTTACAAAGGGGTCGTCATTGTATTTGCTTAAGATTCCGGGGAAATACCGATGTAGGCAATATCTACTGGTGTCAACAGCTCGACGACGGTGGCTATGGATTGTTTGTTCGGGTTGGATGATGGGTCTTCATGGGACATGAACGTGAGTAAATAAACGATCACGTTCATGCTCAAATCAAATGCATGGCTGGGTAATGGTTAGGGAATTGGTCGCACTAAAGCGGACCTTAGGGTAGGATAAGATATACGATTATGTAGGTATATCGATTGCAGCTGTGTCCGCAATACGCTGGCCAGCGTTTGTTTATCGCTAGTTGAAGACAAGCTGAGCCGATAGAAGATGAACTGGTTCATGGAGTATGAACCAGTAAAGTTCAGAATGTATGTATGCCGTCGGGTAGGTTTCCTTTCAGGTATGGAAAATGCTGCTGGGAGCTTACGCTGCCCAAAATTGCAGGTAAGTACCATGGCTTTGTATGGGAAGAAGAAGGTGGTTAATTAAAAGAGAATGGGTGGTTCTTTTGTAATGCTTTAAAGAACCGCCACACCTCCACACAGTAACCATTTTTGAAGAGCTTTAGTTGACAACTCTTCTCTACGTTAACACACAAGATGTCTGTCCTTTTAAAAATAAACTTCTAATGATATTTGTATGACATCCCTTGACAATATAATACTCCCTTCTACAATCTCAGTCTATATCCATCTATACGAATGGTGACCTCAGTGTTTTGGACAGTATGATCGGTTCTTCGTAAAGTTAAATAACTGGACGAACTGATACCTCGTCAACACATGGGATCTGCGCCGTAACCTGTACCTTAATGAATGTACTGTGGAAATTTCCTTAGGACAACTAGTAGGCGAAGAGCTGTTCCTTCAAACCTACACGAACTGAATATATTTAATGGTCCGATCATGTGTGCCATCAATGCCCGAATTCTCCCTTGGCCCCTTCATAACTCAAATTATTCAGCATCACCTAGTTGAAGAAAAATTAAACTTGCTTGAAGACGAGTTCAGCCCTGGACCTGGTGGACTTCCGGCCGTCCTCTTAAAAAAAAAAGTTGCTCTTGTCTTTCTCTCCCACTATCAAAGATATCCAATCTATCCCGTACACAAGGTCTCTTCCGAAATATTAAGAAATCCTCTTTTGTCACGCCCATACGTAAGGAGGGGCCTAAAAAGGATATTAGTAACTACCGTCCCATCGCCAAACTGTCACATATTCTAAAACTGTTCGCAGGCATTTTTTACAACGCGTTATGTTTCCCCGGCAAATCCATCATCTCACCCAACCAGCACGGTTTCCTTACGTTAAGGTCGACCACCACCAATCTAGTTGAATTCTCATCCCACGCCCTCCGTGGCTTAGAGAACGGCAACGAGGTCGACGTAATCGCACAAACCGACTTCAGCAAGGCCTTCGACAAAATCTCCCACAATCTCATCCTCTTTAAGCTATCCTCTCTTGGCTTCGAGCCCTCATTGATTAAGTGGATATCTTCCTATCTTAACGATCGAACGTACCGTGTCAGATTTATATCCCCCCCCCGCGCCCATCCTTTTCTTCCGACGCCAAAGGTTCCCCAGGGCAGTCATCTTGGACCCCCCCCCCCCCCACCGCCCTATTCGTTCTTACTGTTAATGATATAGAGTCCAGTATCAAGCACTAAACTCTTCAAGACAATCCCCTCTTCTGTCGACTCCTTTTTTCTCCAAATGGATCTCGACAGCTTTTCAATTTGGTGCCAAAACAACTGCCTCGTATTAAATATTGCCAAATGTCACTCAATCACCGTGTCCCGCAAACGACCCCCCCCCCCCTTCCCCTATGTAATTAATTAGCTTAAATAAGATGACGTAGGATTTTTCCAAAATATTGATTGTAATATTGAAAAAAATGCCTTCTCCCGTAAACAATCCCCCTCTCCGCTACGTCTCTATGTCTTACTCAACCAACAGATAACACCTGTACAAACGATTCGTGACTTTGCCATCTTATGTGATAGGGAGCTTAACTTCAAACGATTCGTGACTTTGCCATCTTATGTGATAGGGAGCTTAACTTCATCCCGCATATTGTTGACATTATTCTCAAGGCCAACTCTGTCCTTGGTTTTACGAAACGCTGGTCAAAAGAATTCTCTAATCCCTACGTTCCCAGTTCGATCTATATAGCCTTTGCCCACCCCCTTCTTGAATATGCTAGTCAAGTTTTGTCTTCTCACTACTTGTCCCATATTCGCAGGGTCGAAAGCGTGCAACGTGGTTTTTAGCGTTTTGCCCTCCGAGGATTGAATAAAAAAAATGCTCTTATTCTACCCCCATACACGAGCCGTTTCACCTAATTAATCTTAACACACTTGAAGAGCGCAGAATTCATGCCAGCATACTCTTCATCCACCGTCTACTCTCAGGTGCAATCAACTGCCCAAACCTGCTCTCCTCCATCACACTTTCCACTAATCCCCCAAACCTGCGAAACCCTCGTCTCTTCTATTTACCAGCCCATCACACGTCTTACGGCTCTAATGAACCCATTCCCCGAATGCAGGGGCATACTCTCACCCCACCCTCTTTGACGTCAATCTCACCTCTCTTTCACTACATCTCAAGCGCAATGATCACACCTCACCCCCTTCATTGCGGAATTCAACGAAACAAACAGAGCGTCACTCCTCTGGATAATGCGTCATTCCTAACAGCAGGCGAATTATCAGAATTTGTAACATCACGCAACAACAATAAGTCGACAGACATAAATGGAATTCCAAACCTTCGCATCACATTTCCCAGACAACTGATATATTTGTATATATATATATATATATATATATATATATATACATATATATATGTATATATATAAATATATATATATATATACATACACATATATATGTTTATATATAATATATATATACATATATATGTTTATGTATATATATATAATATAGTCCCTATCAATAAGTCCAGTCCTTCCAACACCTCGAGGAATTATCGTTCGATATCGTTATTAAACGCATTAAGCAAGATACTGGAATGTAAGATATTTCGAAATCTCCTTTTATTTGTTAATGACAACGCTATTATCCCAAATTTCCAGTTTGGCTTTCGCTCACAACATTCCACCATGCTCTGTTAAAACTAACCCACGATGTTACAATTAATCTTCAAACCAAAGGCCCACGGTTTGTATCTCTCTTGACATATCTAAAGCATTCGACTGTGTTTGGATCTCAAGATTACTTTACACGCTGCAATATATATTTGGACTGAACACCTACGCCACCAAACTTCTCGCTTTCTATCTCTCTGGTAGGGAATTCATGTTCAAAATAAATTCTTCTCTCTCCCAATCGTATAATATAACCGCAGGGGTTCCGCAGGGCTTAATTCTTGGACCACTATTATACCTCATCTATACTTCAGACATACCACAGCCTCAATCACCCAATACCGTAATGTTGAATTACGCTGATGACACTATAGTCTACTCCACCAGCAAGTTTGTAAAGGAGGCAAGAAACCGCATTAATAACTTCCTCCCAAATCGATCCACATACTTCAATAAATACAAATTTCGCCTTAATCCTGATAAAACCCAGCTTATAGTGTTTAAGGGCAAAAATTAGCACTGCACAAACAACACCAGTCGCACCCACAACAAAATTAAACTCAAACTAAATAACACCCATGTTGGTGATGCATCACGTCGGCACGAACTCCCAGAAAAGGCAAGGCAAGCGCCAGCATACAAATTCCTGAAAAACAACGTTCAGCGGCGCACCGGTTCCAGGAAGCCACTAAGGAAAGCAGCACCCAGGAAACGAGCAAAACGAGAGGACGGCTGCGGACCTATATATGGCGGCACATTGGCAAAGCAGCCGGAGTCTCGAAACCCTAAGAAGTCACCCGATATCGACAAAATGTCGTGCCACTCTTTGCTAAGACTTTCTGCCTTATTCTTTATAAAGGTCTCCATTCTGCTCAACCATGCCTACAACTTGGGGTACTTTCCTCAAACTTGGAAGCATGCTTTTGTTTGTCTAATACCAAAAGTCGGGAAACCAACATACTACCCCTCAAGCTTTTGCCCCATTTCGCTGTTCACTTGCATCAACAAAATATATGAAAAATTCCTATACGAGAACCTAAATAACTTTATCAGTGCCAGGAACCTAATACCAGATTTCCAATTTGGATTTAGAAGAGGGGACGGTATCACTTTGGCTCTCAGCGTTTTTAAAACCACGTCTGTGTGCGCCTCTTTAACAAGGCCTCCACCATTGCGGTGAGCCTGGACATTGAAAAAGCTTTCAAACAACGTGGATCGAAGGTCTCGTCTTTAAATTGTTGAACATAGGTCTTAGTACAATACTGTGCACTATCCCACTTACCAGTTCGTTCGAAGCAGAAACTTTCAAATTCGGGTGAATGCCTAAACAAACTCAAATAGGAATTGTGCACTTACCCTTGGCAACGATGCCATAAACACCAATTCTCAGTGAATATGCTAAAACCAATTAGCACCATGTCCACGATGCATTGCGGTCTATCAATACAGCTGCGATGCACATCATAAACAATGATCTTCACGATCCCTTTGTCTTTACCGTCTTTCTGCTTTGTTTCTCCATGGCCTGGTTGCATGAGAAAACCAATGTGATCTTCACGTCTCACACATACATCTTCTCTACGAGATCCGGTTACCTAACCCAAAGAGAGACTTCACGTTTCTCTTGTAATAGTAGGAAACACACCCTAAATTAAGAGAGCCCGTACCGCCGCCCGAATTTCCCTTCCTAGCGAATTGACATCGCGGAGTCCGATTACAACCATCAAAGCGGACGGGTCCTGCACCCAATGGCAATAGATATATACACGGTCCTGTTTAACAACGCGTTGAATAATGCATATTCTCCCGCGCGTTGGAAAACGGCTATCATTCAGCCCCTCGCAAAAAAGGGTAAAGACTGTACAAACCCAATGAACATGCGTTCGATAAGTTTACTCCCAAGCATCAGTAAAGTATTTGAAAAAACCATAAACAAAGCTTTGGTAAAATGGGTAGACGACAACAACATTATTCCAAATAACCAATTTGGTTTTAAGGCGGGTCATAAAACCGCACATGCCGCAGCTAAACTGGTCTCTGACATACAATGGAATAAATGTAGGAACCAATGCACAGGGGCCTGTCTGATCGACTTGGAGAAAGCCTTTGATACCGTCTGGATCGAAGGGTTGTATTACAAACTGGTCAGACATGGCATACATAAGCCTTTACTATATGTACTTTATGATATGTTAAAGGACAGGAGGTTCGTGGTCAAAAATGGTAATGTGACCTCTAATAAAACGTTTAATATCAAGAATAGCTTGCAACAGTGAGCGGTACTTTCTCCGATTCTTTTACATTTACATTAGCGACTTATTAGATGCACTTCCGCAGGCTATTGCGCACGTAGACGATCTCACAATTTACAGAACAGCTCCGAAAGTTGAGATCATAAATAGTTTAATACAGCGAGACTTCAATAACGTGCAGCGCTATTGCGATGACTGGAAACTTAAGATCAACTTCCAGAAATGTGAAGCCATCCTATTTAGAACGCCATTATATAAAGCCACGAACGACACAAGGAAAAAGTGGCGAAAGCTAGTTATCGTGGGACCACGTGCAGAAAAACTGGAAACCTAGAGTTTAGTTAAATACCTGGGCGTCTGGCTAGATCGCGAAGAAGGCTCACAACGACAGGCTGATCAATAATCTCCTTCGGTGCCCAACTGGTTCGCGCTCCTTCTGGTCAATGGCAAAGGCTGTCAGCAGTAAATTTGCTTCCTCCTCTTTCCCCCCCTTGGTGACAGACAGCGGGACGTTAGTCACGAATCCAAAGGATAAAGCTAATGTGTTCGCGAATTTATTTTCCGCGAATTCAAACCTCGATCCCGGCCTTTTGGAGCCACCTGTGATCTCGCCGGTACAGTCCTCCATGCGGGATGTGAGATTTCGTCCGCGCAGTATTCAACGTATTCTACGTGAACTGGATTGTAGGAAGGCAACCGGCCCGGACGGAATACCAGATATAGTACTTAAGAACTGTGCTCCAGAACTATCGCCGGTTCTTGGCAGACTCTTCCGCTTATCTTATGCACGGAGGACCTTTCCTGCCTGCTGGAAAATCGCTCGAGTTCAGCCAATCCCAAGGACGGGAAAAAAGTGTCTCCCACAAAATTACCGTCTGATAGCATTACTGTCTATTTTATCTAAAGTAATGGAAAAAGTCATCAATACAGAGTTGGTTAAGTATTTGGAGTGCAACGGACTTCTGAATGATCGTCAATACGGATTCCGTGGTAGGCGGTCCACAGGAGACCTTTTGACACTTATAACCGATATATGGACATCTGCGATTGAACGGCATGGTGAGTCAAGGGCGGTCGCATTAGATATCTCCAAAGCTTTTGACCGCGTCTGGCACGGGGCATTGCTGAGCAAACTTCGTTCATATGGACTTTCCCAACAGCTTTGCGACTGGACGAGGAACTTCCTCGAGAATCCGGGTTGTTGTGGACGGCGAGTGTTCGGATCTGTATCCTGTTAATTCGGGGGTGCGCCAGGGTTCTATTTTGGCTCCAACCTTGTTCTTGCTTCACATATTTGATTTGTTGGAGACAACGGATAACAAAGTGTTCAGTTTTGCGGATGACAGTACGCTTGTTTCCTCCTTTTTGAGTAATCGGCCGATTGGTGCATCACCGTCGCACCAGCTGAGATGTAGACAGAATGACTCTCTGAACCAGGATCTAGATAAAGTCCTGCAGTTGGGAAAGGCCAATCTTGTCGACTTCAACGCAACGAAGACCCAGTATGCAACATTCACAGAAGAAAACTGGATCATCGGTTCCACAGCTGATGATGAGTGGCCGGGCCCTCGAGGCTGGGGAAAGTTTGAAATTGCTCGGCGTCACGGTCTGTGGGAATGTATCATGGCATAAACACGTATCGGGTATCGCCAGATGAGCCTCAGGAAAACTGAGTTATCTTTTTAGAGCCAAGAAATACTTTACTCCGGCCCAACTTCTTCTCCTATATAAATCTCAAATTAGACCCGCGCTCGAATATTGATCTCATGTTTGGAGCTCGGCTCCTAAACATACCCTCGACCTACTTGAGATCGTACAAAGACGAGCGATCCGCCTGATCGAGGACTCGGCGCTGACGTCGGGACTACAGTCGCTATCACATCGAAGGCGCGTGGCCGACCTCTGTCTGTTTTACAGATATTATCACGGGTGCTGTTCTTCGTAGATTCTTGGCATTGTTCCACGCAATTCGGTCTATATGCGCCCCACAAGACAATCCGACGGATCGCACCCGTTTGTGGTTCATCTCCCGACGTGGCGCGAACATCCCTGTATCAGAACTCGTTCCGTTACAGAGCGGGGAAGCTGTGGAACTTCCTCCCCACGCGAGTGTTCCCGGAGCGTTACAACCTGCAACTGTTCAAAAAGAACTGCAACAGTTATTTGATGGCATCTCGGGGCGCCCACTCGACGCTATAGGTTCGCCTCTCCCGAGAGAAGTCTAATAAAAAAAAAGAAAAAAATCAAAAAAAATCTGTTATTCAACAGACATGTAGAGGCTGCTTTGGTCAAGGCTAGGAAAACGTTTGCTATGACAAGGAGGCCATTTCAAATTAACCAACTTGACAGCAGGTAAATGTAAAAGAGGTAGGTGTGCCACGACCGGGAAGTAACGCGCACCGAAGAAGAGCTCTTGCGCTCATAGCAAGGGCTATCTCCCACAGAGACTGGGACAATAGTATTGGACAGCGTCAACAGTTCTGGTGGTTGAATGGCATATAAAGGCCTGGATACCAAAGTCGGTGTAGGATACGAGGGTTGCCTTTTATATTTCGGGATTAGAGAACAAAAACAAATATTGATCATCGAAAAGCACTTTATTGTTTTTCAAAATATTCCCCATGAAGATCTATACACTTTTGCATGCGTTTGAACCAATTGTCGAAGCACTTTTGCCACTTTGATTGAGGTATCTCCAACACATGCATTCTGAATGCAGCAACCGCTTCTTCAGGTGTCGAAAAACGTTGACCTCTCAGTTTGTTTTTTACGTACGGGAATAAAAAGAAGTCATTCGATGCCAAGTCAGGACTATACGGCGGATGACCCATCAAATCGAAGTTTTGGGTGCTCAAAAATGCAGTTGTCGCAGCCGATATGTGAGAGCTCGCATTGTCGTGGTGAAGAGTGATCCGTCTTCGGCGGTTGGTTTTCCTGAGTTCTTGGAAGGCAACTGGCAAACAAATGGTTGTGTACCACTCAGAATTGACTGTTCTGCGTTGTTCTAGTGGTACGGTTGCGACATGTCCGGTTTTTCCGAAAAAACAGGCGACCATTTGCTTGGAAGTGCTTCGTGCGCGAACAACTTTTGTTGGATTCGGCTCATCTTGAAACACCCAGACAGTCGACTGCTGTTTACTTTCGGGCTCATACGCGTAAATCCACGATTCATCACCTGTCACGATGTCATAGACGTGTTTCGAAGCACCGCGACCGTATTTTTTGAGCATTTGACACGAGCCTTTTTTTGGGCGATTGACAAATTGTGTGGGATCCAACGCGATCAATTTTTTTTGACAGTCAAATGTTTATGCAATATTGAATGTATGCTGTTCCCACTAACGCCTAAGGTTGTCTCAATCTCACGATAGGTCACATGACGATCTTCCAATATCAGTTCGCGCACAGCATCAATGGTTTTCGGAACAACAACTGATTTTGGACGACCTTCACGAAATTCATCTTGGAGTGAACTACGACCACGATTGAATTCACCATACCATCGATAAACACTGGTCCTTGATGGAGCTTCATCGCCAAAAATTGAATTAAGTTCATCCATGCACTGTTGCTGAGTTAATCCACGCCGAAAGTTGTAAAAAATAATCGCACGAAAATGTTGACGATTTAATTCCATTTTTGGGCCGAGATGAATCTTTTAAGTTACTGTAAACAACGCAAATAGCGCTCGTATGTCAAAACGTTCTGAGTGCGTATAACCTCAAAAATGTCCAACTTTACGACAGAGCTGTCAATTGCCGGATTGCAACGCTAGGGTTGCCAAATCCCGAAACATAAGAGGCAACCCTCGTAACAGTATCACCAGCCAGGTTACATAGACTTAGCTTTTCTAGAATTAGGGTAGTATAAGATTTAAGTTAAGTTAAGTTAAGTTATTTTAAATAAAATAAAATAAAAAGAATTATGTGGGTTAAATTTTAAGAAAAAAACAGAAAAATAATAATAAGTACTGTCACAAACAAAGTTCTGTCGCCGAAAGGCAAATTATACAATAGTCATGCAATGTTTAGCTTAGAGTGTCTGCGTAGGACCAGTAAGTTATAATATAAAATAATTAAACTGGAATTTAAGCATTTTTTGTCTATCAAGTAATTTAGTAACTAAGAAGATAAAAAGAAATTTAAAAAATGTTATAAAAATGAAATGAAAAACATATAATTAAACACACAATACACAAAATATTAAATTACATTTAACATTACAAATATATAAAATAGAATTTAAATTGAGAACAAAAAGTAAATAGCTGGTACATAAACCGAGTGTTTTTCCCCGCCGATGATATCTTCGATTAGTTTCGAAGTTGATCACCGTCGAGATTCTTTCGGTGTCATAACGGTAAAACTAAGAACGGAGAAGGAACGGAAAAGAAAAAACATCCGGTGTTGACAATTTAAAAACAGTGCGGTGACAGTTCTTGAGAGAAATAAAGGTCAGTTGTGAAATAAGTTGTTTTTTTTTATTTTAAGAAAAGGGAAAAAGGAAGAAAAACGTGGAAAGAAAACAAACAAACAAATTCAGTTGATCTTTTGGAAAACTGATCGCCATTGTATGTGTTGCCTGTTTTCGAGTGTAAGCTTTACTAATCCATCCTAGACACCACTGCATTGTAAATTACTTGGAATAAACAATTGAATAAAACTCCATCTGTATCAAATATCTGTTTCTCAATTGATAATTGTGTTTCATCGCAGAAGGTTTTGAAGCCTTCAGCAAAATCTACTGACTCGTCACTGAGGGGATTGAATTTAGAGGTCGGCCTAAACCTCAGCAGTTCCTACGCTACAGCCACTGCAACTTTAAGGACATCTTTCCGATGCAACCTCCAGCACCACTAACTGCAACCCTAGAGGAGAAAATAGCTACTCAGCCGAGAAACAGCGAGTACTCCCTCTTTCATAATATATATTATATATTTATTTTGCAGTAAAAGAAAGTATACCAATTTACTGTACATATAAGAATCACAATTTGGTGGTGGTAATCATAAGAATTTTATATTACAACAATGGTGTTTAGAGTGCTTGCGAAGAGTCGATAAATTATAGGAAAGGAGTACATAAATAAATATAGTATTTTACCACATAATAAATGTGGCAACCATACCAGTAAACAAAACCACTTGTTCGCACTCTATTCTCACATCAATGCCCAATATTTATTCGAGATTCACGTTTTTCATGTCATATCTCTCTCTTAATTGAAGCCCAGATTTCGAAACTAATTTATAGTAATTTACATGAACGCTGACGTGGTCATTACTAAACGCACCGAGAAGTAATCAACTTCTGTTTACACGATTGCGCAAGGAAAACGTTTTCCAAATTAATAAATTGATATAGTTATGTGTTGGGAGCTGTGCGCAGTGAAAACATATTTCACCGCATGACCTGGATGAAGGTACTTCTCAAATTTCGGGAAGTGAGAGGGTTGACTTGATCCGCCCTTCTCAAACAAGTGTCCTTTGCTAGCCACCATATATTGACTGTGTGCGTTGGTATACGAGTATAGTAAGATTTTGGATTTTATATGAACATGAACGAATTACATCCATTCGCCACTCGTCGGCAAGAGTTTTACATTTATCTTTCATAGATATCATAAGCTATTGCGGTTGCTGCCACCATGTTATCTGTTTCCAGGAAAAATACACTGTCATATGCACTTCTAAGGTTCTTGTTAGGCAAATATCGGCAGGACATTTCTCGTAATGAAATTGTAAGTTGTTATTGATGGGGATATCCTTTTTTAATACAAGCATTTGTATTTATTATTATTATTATTATTTATTACAATGCAAGTAAATTACATGGTAACTTAAAACTAATAGCACTAGCGACTAAGGCTTTCGGCATGCAAGCATTTGTAATATCCTTAAATAGCTCTAGACACATTAGTTAGATACATAATATCTCTACTTCGGTGTCGTTCTTATATGGATAAAAGTAGGACAAAACACTGAGAAGGTAAATAAAGTAGACACGTTTCTCTCAAATCAGAGGGGTGGACTCGAAAGGGTTTCCAATGATTTACACAGGGGTGCTGCAATCTATAATTTAACGGTTAGGTTGTTATCACCCTTTTTATTTCGTTTATAATTGATGAGTTGGAACTATAATAAGGTTCAATAATTTGCTCTAATTGATATAACTATAAAGATCATGAGGTTTGATTGGACAATAGGAGTAAAAAGGCAGGAGTTGTCCACATATATTGGGTACTTTTAATGGATTTTTCACGAAATTTAAATCTGTATTTTATTGAAAGTATCATCCATAGCTAGGTACGAATTTCGCCCATCTTTTAGGCAGGTCATGGATTTCCTTTCAGAAACAAAAAAAATAACTTCACACATTTCGAGCCTAGAACCGAGTCCAGCCAATTTTTGATTAAAGTGAAACGTATTCAGACAGGATATTCATCATCATCATCATCATCATCATCGGCACTACAACCGGGAACTGGTCTTGGCCTTATTTAGCAAGTCCTGAGGCTTGTTAAATTTTCCATAATGATTTTTTGTTTTTTTTTTTCGGGCAAGGTCATTAGTCTTGCGCCAGAGGCTCCCCGATGGGGAATCGAACCCCGGTCTCCCGCGTGACAGGCGGGTATACTAACCACTATACTATCGAGGAGCCCAGGAGAGAGGATATTCTGCATCGATTAAAAGAAGTGGCAATTAGAAGGCACGAATCGCGAATTTTCAAAGTTGAGGAAGTGTTATATAATAAACAAACAGTAAAGACGCAAATTTTAACCGTATTGTGCAGTGAAAGAATTGTGAACACAAAACCGCGTGTGAATATTTTATTACGGTACTGTGCGTGTTGTAAGTGTATTGCTTTTGTTAGTGTACTTTAAATTAACCGGTTCCAAAGTAAAGCAAAAGTAAAAGACAAATAAATAAAAAATGGCCTTAGGGCCTAAGCAGCACACCGGCAACAGATTCGGTATGTTGCAGGAAACGTCCTTCGGTGACGTCCCCGTCAATAAAAAAAAACGGCAGGCATTTAGTCCTATTGAATCGAACTTCCCGGAATTACCAACAAAGACAAGTGAAAAAAACCCGAAATTTATTCAAATTGTTCCTAATGACGCGACAAAACCTCTGACCGGAGTGAACGTGTTCGTATTAAAAAGAGCTATAGACTCAATTAGTACACAATATGAAAAAGTGTCCATGCTAAGAGACGGTTCAATTCTCTTACTAGTGAAAGATGAACAAACAGCTCTACGTTTTGTAAATACCAAACGGTTCGATCAACTATGTCCGGTAACAATAAAGTTGCATCCGAAATTAAACCTCTCGAAAGGTATTGTTTACGCACTATACCTAATTAATGTTCCGGAAGAAGACATCGTCCAAGAAATGAAACCTCAAGGAGTGGTAAGTGTCCATAAATTTAAAAAACCGCAAAATGGCGAAATCAGGGCCTCCGGACTAATGTTGTTTTCATTTGACCGCTTCAATCCACCGAGTAACATAGAAATCGGATGGCACAAAGCCAAAGTAAATGAGTATATCCCACGACCAATGCGCTGCCGCCAATGCCAACTACTCGGACATACAGCCAAATGGTGCAAACGAAACCCAGCGTGCAACAACTGCAACCTTCCTCCACACCCCGACTTAGAATGCGTCCGAACCCACTGTGCCAACTGTCAAGGCCCTCACCCTGCTTCATCACCATCATGCCCCCAATATATAGAAAACCAGTCCATTCTTGAAATACAGACAAGAAATAAAATTTCTCTATCCGAAGCGAAACGGATATATAGGGAACGAAATCCCACGCCATCAAACAAACCAAAGGAATCCTATGCCGCACTCCTCAAAACAACAGCCACGCATATAACACCACCAATAAAAGAAACTACAAAACAAAACCCAACAAAAACTACACTCCAACCAACATCGACAAACACTTCATTCATTTCAAACTGCGCTTCTACATCTGCAGAATACCGTAAAGCCATACAAAACCAATCACCTCTAATCATAAAACCCACAACAACTAACCGTAAGAACGAACCTATACCTATTAAAAAAAACACTAACATAAAAATAAATGAACCCACCATTCAAGAATTATTAAACTCCCCACTCCCTCACAATAACCACATATAACCCTAACACTCCCAACGAAAGCACAGTCTCTGTGTGTCGAGAAAATCCCAACATGGATCAACACTCGAGACACGGAGACTGAACCCTTACAACAACAAAATCCCCAACAGCAGCAGGTTTAATATACACAATAGCATTCATGTCCATAAATTCACAATACTACAGTGGAATCTGAACGGACTCAAAAACAATATGCATGAGCTCCAAATACTCATCAAAGATCTGAAACCATCCATCATAGCTCTACAAGAAACGCACATCCGCCACGACTCTCGGGCCACAGGACCCAAAGAATACGCGGCATTCTTTCACAACCTTACGGAAAATGTTGCTTCTAAACATGGTACAGGTATACTTATACATAGATCAATCCCACATAAACTTATAGTAGTACACTCTGCAATCTCGGTCGTAGCAGTAGAAATAAATATCGGCAGAAACCTCACGATAATATCAGCATACACCCCCGCATCCCAACCAATAACGATACACGATCTTACCACTATCACAGATAGCATCCAAACACCGATACTTCTCCTCGGAGATTTTAATGCGTGGAGTCCCATCTGGGGATCTTCGTCCACTAATAAAAGGGGAAAAACCGTAGAGAAATACATACTGACCGCAAATCTAGCACTACTCAATAACGGTAGCCACACACATTTTTCCACTCACAAATCCTTCACACATGTAGACTTATCACTAGCCTCACCTCAATTGGCCCCAATGTGCACTTGGAATACTTTACCCAACCTGCACGGGAGCGACCACTTTCCAATAATAATAAACATTAACACTAGCATGTGTCCCAAACCCTCCAAACTTCTTCCTAAATTCCAAACCGAACTTGCTAATTGGAGTAAATTTCAAAATATAACTACCCAGGCACTAAGTCAACATGTAGAGAGTCAAAATATTAATCAAGAAACAGCCATAATCACTAAGGCAATCCGAATAGGAGCAAATGCCTCGATACCACAAACAAGTCGAAAACTCCATAAGGCAGTAGTTCCCTGGTGGAATCCAGTATTGGACAACCTAAGGAAGAAAAAACAAGAAGCCTGGAGAATTTTCAAAAGATTCCCCTCCGATTTTAACCTAATCAATTATAAAAAGTTAAATGCTCTTTTTCGCAAAAATGCCAAGGAAGAAAAAAGAAAAGCCTTCCAAACATTTACCGAAAAGTTAAATCCGAACTCTACTCCCAGAAAAATCTGGGCGGATATAAAAACGCTAACTGGGCAGTATCGCCCCCTCTCAATAAAATGCATGAAGACCGACTCAGGCACTCTCACATCTCCCCAGCAAATTGCAGACCATCTCGGCAAAACATGGTCAAACTACGCAGAAGACGTAAACTTTCATCCGTCATTTCTCTCTGCCAAAAGAGACACAATTAGCCCGTCCCCTCACACAAGCCCATCCTCTAAATTAATAGATCTCCCGATCAATAAAATTGAATTAGAGTCAACCTTACACGGCGCCACAGGTAAAACACCAGGATATGATCGAGTCGATTACATAATGTTAAAGAACAGTCCACCACTCCTCAGACACCGAATACTCCATCTCTTCAATAACATACTCCAAACAGGTGTAATTCCACAAGTGTGGAAAATAGCCACAATTGTACCCATACCAAAACCCACGGGCGAACCGACTTCGGCAAAAGGATATCGCCCAATATCGTTACTCCCATGTCTAGGAAAAACATTTGAAAAAATTGTAGCTAGACGACTCAACTGGTTCATGGAGAAAAACAATCTAATAAGCATTGAACAGGTTGGTTTCAAGCAAGGACGTGGAACGATTGATGCGCTACTCCATATCGACAACTTCATCACATCTTCTTTGTCAACCAAAAAGCATACAACAATTCTCTCCATAGATTTTGAAAGAGCGTTCGACCGGATCGGTCCTCATGTGATTTTGAATAAATTAGCGCAATGGAGAGTTGGTAACAATATGTTCTACATAATCAAGTCCTTTCTTTCCAACAGGAAGTTTAGAGTCAAAACGGGTGGTGCATTCTCACAAATATACAACATAAAAAACGGTATTCCACAGGGTTCTCCACTATCAGTCCTATTATTCGCTATAGCCTTTGACGGAATAAACGACATTCTCGTAAAATATAAAAACATAAAACACTGCCTCTACGCTGACGACCTAGTTATTCTAACAAACGTAAACGATCTCAACGAAGTACAATCTACCTATTCAGAAATACTACACGACATCACTAATTGGTGCAAAACCTCAGGCGCAAAGATCTCCCTCGAAAAGACTAAAATGTTACACATTTGTAGAAAAACCAGCTGCAGAAAAAACATCACACTTCCCTTTCAGAATCACACAATCCCTACAATCCAATCCATGAAAATTCTCGGTATCCTCTTTGACAGTAAATACAATTTTAAAGAACATTGTTTAGCACTTAAGAAAAGCCTAGCTGCAAGATTAAATATTGTAAAATACTTAGCATATAAGAATGGATCTGCACATACTAACACCCTTATTAACATAACTAAAGCCATCATCCTATCTAAAATCGACTACGGACTAATGATATGCGGAAAATGTAGCAAAACGACGCTGCAAACAATAAAATCTCCCTATCACGCCGCAGCTCGAGCAAGTACCAGAGCATTCCGTACTACACCAATTAAAAACATCCTCGTCGAATGCGGTCTCCCATCTATAGAAAACAGACTAAAATATATATCAGCTACACTTGCTTACAAATTTACAATGTCTATAGCAACCCCCATAGTGCAGGACATCCGAAAAATTTATAAAAAAAAACGAAGGTCGAGATACCGCTCAGGACTGGAAAGGGCCATCGATATAGCCAAGGACTTACATATCCCTATAAATATTTCAAAACCCTACCGCACACAACACCCTCCATGGTTAATTCCGAGAAATACAATCTTAGATGACCTGTCCCATTATCCAAAACATTCAACAAATCAGATAATCTATCAAAAACTTTTCAAGGATACCATCGACAAACATCAAAACTGGAACCTGTTTTTCACAGATGGTTCCAAAAACGAATCAAATGTGTCATTTGCTATAGTCAACAATCGCAAAGAAATAATCAGAATGGGATCACTTCCCACCTTTTGTTCCATCCTATCAGCGGAAGCAACGGCAATTTTGGAACAACAAAACTAATCCAGAAAATCCCAACGATTATCTGTACTGATAGCCTTTCAACTCTAAAAGCAATAACCAACGTAAACTCCACAAATGCTGTCATTCGTCAAATCCAAGATAACATTATTAAGGAAGCTAATAAAATAAAGCTACTTTGGACCCCCGGGCACTGTAATATTAGTGGAAATGAAGCGGCCGACGCGGCCGCAAAACTAGGGACAAAATCGCCTCTCGTCTCCTTCTATTATCCTAACAAAACGGACATAAGAAGACAGGTAAAAAACGCCTTTAAGAACGTGGAGGAAGAAGAATGGCACCACTACACCCACCTGTACAGCACTATTAAACGGGACACCAAACCCGTTACTTACCCAACAACAGTCTCAAACAGAAAAATAAAATGCTTCCTACGACTCCGGCTAGGACACACCAAAATCACACACCAGCACATCCTTACAAAAACCAGCCCCCCACAATGCAGTAACTGCAACAACCAAGTCCCACTTACTCCACATCACATCATATTCGACTGCCCAAAAGTCCAAACCATCGCAAACCAACTATTTGGAAACGACCCCTTCAGCAACATTCTGGCAAAACCATCAGAACAGAATATCAACTACACATACGAATTACTAACACTTACTAACCTTCATAACAAAATTTAAAGTAACTCGATATTAGCCGAAAGCCCTAGCAGCTAGCGCTATTTAGAATTAAGTTATTGTGTAATTAATTACATCGTAATAAATAATAATAATAATAATAATATATAATAAACTTGAGTTCATTATCACACCCCATAAAATCCACCTTGTTGCAGTACAGCAACAAAGCAGAAGCCGATTAAAGGTTCAAAATAAAAGGAAAACAACAAGCAGCTTCAAATGTCACTCGGAAATGCCAGACTGGTTTCTAGAGCGTGATGTTAAAAATGCCAGCAGTAATTCTAAACGACAAATTGACATCAGATGCACTGCTCGGCACATTACCAATCAAATCGGAACATTCCTAGAATTTGAATTAAGATGGTGACTATGCCAAACTCACCGAAAGGCCTACACATAAAGATGGATGAGATGGACGACGAATGTTATCCGGCCATACCAATGAAAACTGCTAGCAGCAACACACGTCTATCGAGAATACATTCAAGCATTAAGCGCCTGAGCTTATACATCAATAAACATCCAACTATGAAACGATTCAGCTAACTGATAGCGGGCCGTTGTTGGATGCTGAGTGGAGGAGAGTGAAACTGTGACCCTTCATGAACTGTTTTTTTTTTTTTTTTTGGTTGTTACTGTTTTAGACACAGTATGTTTTTTAACGCTTTTTCTAATAGAAGATTTTTATTCAGGTGCTTTCGGTACCTTTTTTACACAGTTTGTTTTTTCAACTTGTTACACCGTCTATCGTGGAATAAAGTGATGGATCTTGTGGAGACGATCCTCGGTTTTAATTCATTTGTTGTTTTTATTGGGTACGCCCTTTTGAGAGCTAATTGGTTTGAATTTGTACATTTGTTTTATTGTTGGTCATTGCGTTTATTTGTGCCCAGTGCGGCATTTGGAAACCCTTGCAGCGATGGTAGAACCGTTGTTGCCATGTTTGCTGTCTCGTCGAGGATGAGCTCGACGCTGAACACACGTGAAACTCTTATTAACTCATATCCTCTGCATAATACATTTGAAGCCCGAAAATAACATTCCCAATATGAAATACACACATTTTAGAAAATTATTACCCCCTTAAAATACAAATTGCCATACCTAATAGTTTGTGGCCAAAAATTCCATTGCAGTTCGATGTCAACAACTTCTCGATTCCCTACATTGAATCGCAGCTCTCCAACAACCCTAATCTGTACGATTTGCCCAAAATACCATTAACAAGTAAAACAACATCACCTCCCCCAATTTGTTTTTGGTTTACCATTAACATTGACCTTAACATGGGGTGGAAAATAGTAAAGACGATAGATTTCGATATACATGAAGGTAGTCAATTAACGGTGAATTTGGAATAAATTGGAATCGACCAAGGATTATGAGTTGGTAAGGGGTCGTTTCCCAAATAGATGGAAGCCAGCAAACATTCAGCCAATTCCCAAAAAAGGCGACAAATCATCGCTCTCTTCTTATCGACCCATAGCACTAACTTCTATTCTCTCGAAGGTAATGGAATCACTTATCAACCGTCAGCTTTTGAAATATCCAGAACCAAATGACCTCCTCAATGACGCTAATATGGCTTTCGTAGCAACAGATCCACAAGAGATTTAATGGCGAAAAGTGGAGCCATTCCATCCACTACTTCGGTGAAAGGAAGGCAATTCCATTGGATATTTCAAAATCCTTGGACGGAATTTGGTATCCAGCCCTTTTGTCAAAATTGCATTCATGTGGAGTGGACAATTCCCTGATCCAATGGATAAGAGACTATCTTTCTGGCCGTTCAATCCAAGTGGTTCTTGATGGTGTGAAATCTGTCTCCCATCAAATTAATGCAGGTGTTCCCCAAGGTTCTGTGCTCTCACTCACTCTCTTCCTCTTCTTTATAAATGATCTCTTGTCCATTACCCAAAACCTAATTCATTCGTTTGCTGATGATAGCACATTGAGTTTCTCATACTCATACGAAGATTCCCGTCCAAACTCTTCTAACGTCAATACCAATCAGCAGGTTATGCTTAATACACTGAATTCTGAACTCAACAAGATATATCAGTGTGGATTATCCAACCGAGTAGAGTTCAACGTCTTAAAAACTCAGTGCTGACTAGTGTCGTCAAAGGCGAATCCCAAAGTAAATACACTGTCGATGAACGGCACTTGCATCGACGAAGCCAAGGAACTGTCAATCCTCGGCACCCGAATTAATTCGACTCTTGATTGTAATGGCCACATATTTGAAGCTGCGTAAAGTGCAGTATGGGGTTCCTTAAGAGATGCAAAAGATACTTCACTCCATCCAACCTGACCACTATTTACAAGGCGTATATTCGTCCCAAAATATATATATGTGGTCAGGCGCATCCAGTGCAACTTATTGGAGACTTAGCCGTGTTGTACCTATATTTTTTGGTTAAAGGGTTTAGGATTTGCTTACCTCCTTTGGGATGATCTTGTGGGGGCCGTTTACCTCTGGAGTGGATGGCGTGAAAAGTGCGTCCTCTTGACTTCCTCCGCCTGGTGCAGGGCGATTCCGGATGGTTGTCGTAGGTTCCTTGGCAGCGAGGGTGATCCTTCGGAGTTTCCTCTCAAGGCCTGGATGGTTACTCCGGGACAAAGCACATCGTCCTCACTTGGTCACCGAATGGATTAACCCACCAATGGCGTTGAAGCGGCTGCGACAATAGATTGCCAATAAACGTTTCCGGATTAACCCGCCAGTGGCGTTGATTTAGGGACCGTAATAGATTGTCAATGAACGTTTCCGGGTTACGTGAAAACGCCCTGAATAAACGAGTCCGCACACGGAGAGCACAAGCTTACCATCAGCTAAACACGTCGCGAAAATGGTTAGTTCAATGCTGAATTATAAACGGCACTCTTTACTATATATATATCTCAACTTTATTGGCTCATGCTTTTGTTTATACCTTGAAGATAACATTAAAAAGTGGCTGATCGTTTGTATTTTGATTCATTGATCCGACCAATGGCTCGGCCTCTGGAACTTGACTGAATCACGAAATAAAAATGTGCCGCCCCTTTTATACTGTGGGTCATCGGGATTTGTCAAATTTTATTTAAAAATTCCAAGAACCACAAACAAGATTGTGTGTGCTTCAATTGGAATAGGATTCCGGGAAGTTGATAGGAATTTATTTGAATAAATTCGCGGAAGGGGAAATCATGAAATACATTTAGAGTTAAGCATTTCATGATGTTATGATTAATAGGAATTGAATCAATGTACGACAAATGGATTTTGGTTTAATTTTGTCGTGCATATGATTCAATTGGGGAAACATGATTTGGATTATGGGTAACGGTAAGATAATTAGGAATTGAATCAATGTGCGACAAATTAACTTTTAGTTTAACTTGTCGCTCAATGATTCACTATGGATTGGATTGGGATTATAGGTAATTGGGTGAGAGTAGTGACTTAGGATCACTACAGCCGTAAGTTGATCAATTCCATCGTTAGAACACAGGCGCAACGTATCATGCCTATCTCTTTTCTATAGGTATTACACGGTTGCTCAACTGAACTTGCTGAATGTGAAACGACTCCTCAGACATTTTCCCGCGATACCCGTTATTCTGTGAATTTGCATCAATTCACGGTGAACGCGAACTTCATGCGCACAAATAAATACAGAGAGGTATTCTCCAGTCGAACCACACGAATGTGGACTGCTCTATCTGATTATGTGTTTCCTCGTCGTTGTGGTGTCCAGCCATTCAAGACCAATATACATACACATCTTTTTTCCTTATATTCTTCCTCTCCATCCGCTCGCATTTTAAGGGTACTTCAAACTCCCCATTTATGCACGTGTTAGTGTAATATAAAAAAAAAAAAAAAAAAAAAAAGAACGTATTCACCCGATTTGGTTCCATGTAACTGTTTTTTATTCCCAAAATTTAAATTTAAGAAGTTAAGAGGATGTTTTTATAATGAGATTTCGACCGTCAAAGCAGATACAACACGACCACCAAGGGCAATCCATAAAATGATCTAGAACAAGCAGTTGAATTAGTGTTGAATAGCATGAAATGTATTGAGCCGAGAGGAGAATATTTTTAATATAAAATGTCTTGTTTCAATTACGTTTTCCACGGCCAGTCTCGAAACTTATTTGTCCCACCGTATAGCATGCCCCTTTTCTATAAGTGTTATCGCGATCGTTGCTCAACTGAACTTGTTGAATGTGTTCCGCCTCTCAGACATTTTCCCGCGATTCCCGTCAAATTCCCTGGCCTGTGCAAATATTTTCCCATGGCGGCCATCAATTGGAGAACGCGCATCGCCTCACTATAAAAATTAGTTTCATTTGTACAGATGTACACAAAGAATCAGTCTTCAGTCGAATCTAACGAGCATAGATTTGCTTTGTCTAGTCGTGTGTTGTTTTAATAATTCAATTTTCAAACGTTCAAAACGTACGTCCTAATCGGTCCTAATCTCTTTTCTTCACTCCGCGTTGATGTATTGAGGGTGTCTGAAAATCCATTTGTGCGCGTGTTTCGTATAGGAAGAAAATCTATCCGAAAATTTGAAGTTGGCATTTTAACGTTCGTTAACTGGATATCTCCTTTTTCAACTACAAACAGTGTTGTTGTACGTAATGGACGAAAACTTAAGAAAAAAGGAACGACCATTAAAAGTGATTAAATATTAATATTCATGAACTTAACGTCTGGCACACAGAATGCGTTATTGGCGATTACTATTATATTCTAGACTTGTAAACGGATTTATTGATATACCAGCTCCTCTAGACTTATCTTTTGTCATAATGGGTTGGCTACGTTTGCTCCAATACAACAAATGCAAAATTCATTACCACATACCAAGAAAGCAAAATGATAACGAGAATATATTCTGTCATGATCTAAATTTCTTCTATCTCGCAATGTCAATAAGTCAGACCTGATCTGGGCTAGTTCCCTGCCCCGAGAGCTATGGTCATCCAGTTGTGCAGCTGCCTTAAAACATCGACCCAAGATTCTAGCAGTTAATGCGGCGACTAGGCTGATAGTCGTCTCTAGGCTTGGCCGCTCTCTTTCCTATTCCACCCAAAGCCAAACACCTAAAATGCATTTCTAGTAGCAATCCTATTGTAGGTACAAGTAAATGTTTCATGGCATACATATTATCCACGCCACTTCTGGTAATTAAAGAAGGTATCCGTTTTCTTTCAGCACAGGTGCCCCTCAGTTGGAGATCTAAATCGAAAATGTCTTCCCCTTCCCCCTACAATATATAAACACACACCAGCTACAAGCTGACCAACCATCACCGATAGCAGCACACAAAAAACCAGCCTCGCCAAACCAGAACCCCAGGAGCGTAGCCAAGACTGTTTTGTGTAGGTTTTCCTTAAACAGGCACCAAGGAGAGGATCTACAGATAAACCACTAAGCTTATGTACATCGTCAATGCTGTAGGAGAAGGTAGAAAAAGTAATCCAAACAATGTACAGCTTTCAATGTATGTGTTATGTTTATTACAGGACACCAATTCTCAACCTAAAGGGAAAATGAAATTCAACACCGATTTCAACCCCATCCCACGAAAACAATCCGATGCTGAAATAAAAGAAAAACGTCTGAGACTCACCTTATAAATAATTTGCTGCACAATTAGTATCCTTAGGCCAAACTAGACAGATTTTTGTTGAATCCTAGAAGAAAACAAATGCATTGATCACTATTAGGTTTTCAACGTCCTTTTTCATCTCACAGTAATACAAGGATGAAGAATCCATTTTATTGCACAGGAAATGAAAAACCAACTCACCGTGAAAAATATATTACTTAAACTTTAGTAACTTATTTGAATTGTTAATTTTTTTCTGTTATCCCTTTATCAAGGATATATTATTTATTCTTCTGACTGAAGGAAACTAAGGAGTAAAATTAAATATACTTTCTAATCACACACAATCAAAGTTACAACACGTCGCTTCAAGTCGCGGTGCCAGCTGACTGCTACTAATGCATCAAACAAAACCCAAGAACACTGGAGTAGCTAAGAATGAACTGCAAAGCCAAATACACTCTAAAGGGATACATAAAAAAACACAAAATGAACCAGAATGACGCCCGACTCCCAACAGCTGAGTTGAATACGAACGAATTACTGGAAGTGTGCGCAAGAGAATAAATTAGAATGGAAGCAAAAGGGTAGGGGATGATAAGTGGAATTGGAATAGCAGATAGAGTTGCCGTCAATACCAGGTTTGGTGTTAAGATTGTGTTCCTCTAGAAACGTGAATGTACTGTAAGACTCGCACTACTCTTTTTAATTAATTTCAAAAATTAGATTTATAAGGCTGAATTTTTATTTTATGTCTTATCACTTCCTTTTCCACATGTTTTTGTTTTTACACAAAACGCGCGCAAATCTATGGAGTTTAAATGTCAAGACACAGTGCGAGCAGTGAAGAGGAAGTAGATAAGAAAAGAAGCTATCGGGCTTCAATGGTCTTGAATACATGAGGGTTATGCAATTCAATTCAATTTTTATTAAGTAGATATACGTTTATAATTTAAGATTTTACAACTAGTATCTTAGAGGGTTAGGACAGCAATTCCTTTACAACTATAATCTTTAATGTATTGTGACGCATATGACAATCAGTACTAGAATATTCTAGAAAGTCCAAAACAGAGTAATGGTATTGTAGCGTGCTTAGGGTTCACTGGATTAATTATGTTAAAATAAATAAGAGCCGTTAAATCGATACAACACTTTATTAGTCCGTAATACAACCGTTGCTTTTTACCGTACACATAATGATTTCTTTGTAAACACTTTCTACTTCTTACTCGAGACTTTCGCTTCCGCACGTATCGCTTGCTTCACTGCCTTACTTATGACTCCTCTCCATGGGCTGTGTGCGACGTATTTATACCGTTTCCTCATTCTGATTCGGCGTTTCGTTTCCGTCCGTTCCATAATCTCGACTTTTCTATTCCAGTTTTCCAGTACTTCCTAAAATAATCTAGTACTTTGTTTCGGACTTTCTCGAAGATTCCAGTACTGATTGTCATATGCGTCACAGTATTTTCTAGAAAGTATTGGAAAACTGGAGACTATGAGCAGTAGAAAATTGCAGGGCTACGGAACGGGCGGAAACGAAACGCCGAATCAGAATGAGGAAACGGTATAAATACGTCGCACGCAGATCAAGCACAGAAGTAAGCAGAGTAGCAAGCGATAAGTAAGAACTAAGCAGTCAAAGACGCGATAAGTAAGGAAGCGATAAGTAAAGAAGCGAAATATCAGGTAACGCTTGTTATTAACACACTAATAAAGTGTTTGGAAAGAGAATCGAGTTAATGGCTCTTATTTATTAAAATAATTAATCCAGCGAACCAGAAACTCGGTACAGTATATAATGAAAAATAGCACAATTTCGATGAATAATAATTAATAAATGATTAAGGGAAACCTACTAGCATCTTATTTGAACCTTAAAACTAATATTGCGTGGGTTTCCGGTTATTTTGATGTAATAATGACCCCGATAGAATAATCATGAACAGAGTACATAGGTAGTAATTTAGGATAACGTAAGACAGGAAACGAGAACTTTGTCAGAAAAAGAACAATTGACGAAGAAGTTTCGATTGATCTTGTCAATAAGGAATTCTACCAGTTTAACGTTACCGTTTTCATGAAGTTCTTGTGTCGAATCCTGGGCAAATTTAGCAACATTTTCAGTATTTTATTTTGACACCTTTGCAATTTTATTTTGTGTGTGCGAGCACAATTACACCATACAGGGGAGCCGTACAGAAGTATAGCTTTGTTATATAATTAATATCGGTTAATTATCACGAGGTAGCAATGGATGCATATATAAACGCACTCCAAGATCAAGACTTGCAACAGGCCGTTCGTTTGGCGGGAAAGAAGACGACTATTGAAATACTGGCGTTCGCATTGGCTTATGAATCTGCTAAACTGGCTACCAGGAGTACATATAGAGTCCGAGAAATGTCCGTCGAGGAATGTTCCTGCCAAAGGATCGGGCATGTACAGCGGAGAACCCCGAGACCTGATATGAAGTGTTGGACATGCGGCGAAGTCGGCCACATCTCTGTTGACTGCAGGAAACGTCGACCAATGAATGAAACATCAAGTGAAAATTGTTGTTCATGCGCTAATCGTAAGAGGAGACTATCAACGGACCAACCTCAGGCCAATAGCTCGTGAAACTTGTAAGGGCAGATTTTACGGGGCGAAAGGCGCCTGGTGGAATGTGCAGCCCCAGCATCGTAACTGTATTACAACTCCAACGGGATAACCAAAGTTTGGTTATAACTACGATTGTTAATGCAAGGAGAACAACAGTGACAATCGACACTGGACCAACGAAATCCATAATTCGGCCGGATGTCGTGGGCAAAATTGCTCTTAATAAAAATACAAGATACGCTTCGAAGACTGCCACAGGAGAATGTTCTACAGTCTACGGAGAAGTCGAGAGCATAATAGTGCTGGGCAATATTTCTATCTCCCACCAATTTTTGGTTGCCGATATTACGGACGAATGCATTCTTGGAATGGATTTCATGAAGGAGCATCAAGTCGTTCTAGATATCGGTATCGAACACTGCGAATTGCTAACTTGGAGGTTGCTATTACACTGCAGGACGAACAATTGCGAAGACTGAAATGTTATGTGCGTGAGGAGGATGAGATCCCAGCTCGTTCAGACTCGGTAATCTGGACCAGTCTCGAGAGTGATCCCGGTGACAATCGATTTTACAAAACCAGCGTAAGGGGAACATCCTTGTTGGGAAAGCCCTTATCGATGCGAAGAAGCACATCGTACCCGTCAGAGTACTAAATGCGTCCGAGGAGCCGGTCGCAATAAGAAAAGGAGAGGTAATCGCAGAATGTGCACCCGTGTCAATGCTAAGCTCAATTCAGACAAGGGGAGAGGACCATTCAATTCAACAGATCGCGGGTGCATCCTCTATGGTTAATAAGTTGATGTCCCAGAAAATCGAATTAACAGACAGAGAAAAGGCAAGCGTTAAATCACTCCTAAACAATTTTTCTGATATTTTTGTGACAGGAAATGATAAATTTGGACGCACCGGTATAGTTAAACATCGCATTGACACGGGTGAGTCAAGACCTATAAGGCAGCCACCTCGTCGACTACCGTTGGCCAAACAATCAGAAGTCGGCAACATGATTCGAGAGATGGAAGAGCCCATGGGCTTCGCCGGTAGTGCTCGTCAAGAAGAAGGACGGGACAACCACATTTTGTGTCGACTACCGCCGGGTAAAGGACGTTACGAAGAAAGACAGTTACCCACTTCCTCGAATCGACGACACACTAGATACCCTTTCTGGAGCTCAGTGGTTTTCAACATAGGACCTAAAAAGCGGTTACTGGCAAGTGGACGTGAAGGAGGAGGACAAGGAGAAGACAGCGTTTACTACCGGAAACGGACTTTATCAATTCAACGTGATGCCTCTTGGCTACATTATTCTAATAATACTGTGACGCATATGACAATCAGTACTAGAATATTCGAGAAAGTCCGAAACAAAGTACTAGAATATTGTAGGAAGTACTGGAAAACTGGAGACTAGGAACAGTAGAACATTCAAGGCTATGGAACGGACGGAAACGAAACGCCGAATCAGAATGAAGAAACGGTATAAATACGTCGCACACAGATCATGGAGACAAGTTATAAGTAAGAAAGTGAAGCAAGCGATAAGTAAGAAGTAGAAAGTAAGCAGTCAAAGACGCGATAAGTACGGAAGTGATAAGTCAAGAAATCGTTAAGTGTACGGTAAAAGTAACGGTTGTTCTTAACGGACTAATAAAGTGTTATATTAATTCAAAATCGATTTAACGGCTCTTATTTATTCAAAATAATTAATCCAGCGAACCCTAAGCTTGCTACAATATTTAGTTTAGTGTAGTGAGGGCAGAACCCTCATTTATCATATACATTTTCCAAACAATGTGTCAAGAGTTACATGATAAATGTGTGTTTATACATTTATTAGTGTTTCGTCTTCCTGGAAAAGGTCAGAAAACCAGGAATTTCTTATTTTTACTTTACTTAATCTAAACCTAACCCTAATTATAAATATAACTTAACCGAACTTAGTCTGATTTTTATAAAATGAGCTATAAACAAAACAAAGTTTTATAATAAAGGGGATATAAGAATTACAGGATTCCAGGAGTGAAGTCAGTTATGGGTCAGAGGTAGAGTATTTCTTTCCGGTTGTTCGTTGGAAAAACATACAATGTTGGAAAATGGTTGGACGTTATTTAAAGTGGTTGGGAATAAGTTCGGTGTTGTGGTATATGATCTCGTTTGAATCATTTACCTGAGGTGAACATAACTCTTGTGTGGAGACAGTTGGGATAGTTAGTACTGATATCTAGAGGGTTCACTAAGAGTGAGATTATTATGGGATTAGGATAGTTGCGGATTCGCAATTATATGCTCGGGGAGAATCTAGTACGTTCATTTCGTAGGTTTTCGATAAATTTGATAGACAGCTCGAGGAATCGTCTATCGAGGCGTTCTGTACCAGCGGTATTGTAGAGTTGGACGTTACTATAGTACTTATAGGAATTAGGACGACGATGTAATCCCGAGACATACCTAAGGCATATTCTTTCGAATGCTCGCAACTTCTCCATTTGGGAGGGAGTGATATGGTAGATTAAGCTGAATTGCGGCTTTATAAAGGGAATTTTTAATGTGGGAGGAAAAAGAAAAGTTATTAGAAAAAGTTATTCCCAGTGTTGGGGATTGGCAGTTGAATGTGTTGGGATGTACTGGAGAAATCTAGTACATTCGCAGTGTATACCAATTGCGCGGCAGCTGTCGCGGATCAGCTGGCCGATTGTCACCAACAACGAGGTCAGCAGCGTCCCCTTTGAATTGGCGGTTATTTGGCGTCATTTACCTAACCTCAGTCTGCAACCAACCTTCAACGGGCTCGTTACATCGGAGCAAGCATCGTCATCACGAGTAAAACAGAACAAGAAGTTATTCATTGTCGCTGTTGTTAACATATTTATTGAATGTTCAATAAACTAACTCAATCTCTTTAAAAGGTAAATCCCTCGAGTCGTTTTCTTCTTCCATCTGCCTTCTTCGTGCAAAGACCAACAGAATTGAAATACGCAATCACTGGCGTAATTGAATTGCATCACACTCAGGACAGTGGTTGGCGAGAATCACCATTATCACCCATCGGTGGACGCAGCCTCCATCCTAACGGTTGTATCCCGTTACACCCAGATATTTTAGGGTTTTGGAGGGTTTTATCAGAGTGTTGTTTAGTTTAATTTTAATTTTGTTGTGCCAGCGTCTAGTGTTGTTTGTACAGTGCTCGTTTTTGCCCTTGAACACTATGAGCTGCGTTTTATTTGGGTTAAGGTTAATTTTCCACTTATTAAAGTATGTTGATAGGTTAGGGAGGAAGTTGTTAATGCGGTTTCTTGCAGCCTTAACAAATTTGCTGCTGGACTAAATTAATGTATCATCAGCATAAGTCAGCATTACAACATTAGGAGACACGGGTTGAGGAATATCTGAGGTATATAGCAGATATAAGATTGGCCCTAAAATGGAGCCTTGGGGACCACCCGCGGTTATGTTGCGAGCTTCTGAGACATAAGAATTTATTCTCACAACGAATTTTCTGTCAAAAGATAAGAGGCTAAGAGCTTTACTGTGTGAGAGTTTAGACTAAATATGGAGTGCAGTTTGTACAGAAGCCCTGTGATCCAGACGCAATCAAACGCCTTTGAAATATTAAGAGATGTGCACACGGTAGGGCTTTGGTTTTGTAGACCGGTTGTAACATCGTGTGTAAGTTTTAGTAGAGCATGACATGTGGATTGTCGCTTACGGAATCCGAACTGAGAGTTAGGGATGAGAGCGTTCTCATTGGCAAATGAGAGAAGATTCTGATAGATCTTGCGTTCAAGTATCTTACTTAGTGTATTTAATAGGGATATTGGACGATAATTGCAAGGGTTATTACTACCACCGGGCTTCTTAATAGGAATTACTACCGCAATTTCCCAGTTCCTTGGGAAGTGTGATGTATTAATCATATGATTAAGAAGAACAAGGATGGGAAGCAGATTCGGCGGGCGTAGCTTTTTAAATAGAAGGTGTGGGATTCCATCTAATCCAGTTGACTTTTTGTTATTACCTGATTTTACGATCTCGGATAATTCGTCCGCAGTTAGAAAAGTTGTGGTGTCTAAGGGGTGTGAAGCTATGTTTGTGTTGTTAAATTCTCCGATGAAAGGAGTACAAGATGGCGATAATCTGTTTGAGATGTATTCGTTTACGGTGTCCTCGAAGCCAGAAGTTGGAAGGGAATTATTTTGCTGAGAAGTGTTCTGCGAGGCAATTTGTCCATATCGGATTGGGCAATATTATTGCTGATTGGGTTGATGAAATGATCAATTCGGGGTTTATATTTACGACCAGTTAATTGATTGATGTTTTTGAAAAGATCACGATTTGGTTTGATATTTTTAAGTGTGGAGATGTAGTTTTCATCTGCGAACTTTTTCGACTGCTCATTTATCAGAGTGGATAGGAGTTGGATCTGGCTTTTAATAAACGGGCAGTATCTTGTATGAAGCTTTCGGCGGAGCTGCTTTTTAAGGCGCAATAATTTGGTTAGGACGCTGGGCAAAGGCTTTCCTAAATAGTTGTGAGGAATGGTTGTCGGGGTGTTATTTCTGAGAGCCTCCTTAAGAATTTGCTCTATTCTTACATATACTTGATCAATTTCAGTAGGGAGTAGGTTAGATGCTTCCGGGATATACAAGTTAGAGAAACTTATCGCTATGTCCATATTAACATTACTTCATTTTGTTTTGGAGAAATTTGGGGCGGGGTTTGACGAGTAGAGTGGGTCGAGAGAGGGGTTTTGGATCGTGGTGTGAATGGAACCATGATCAGAGGAAAATATAAAGGAGACTGTAGGTGGACCCGCTGAGTGAACATCATTAGTCGATTGTTGACTTGGCTGTGCTAGTGACACGAGTTGGCTGTAATGGGGAGACAAAGTATGTATATGGATAAGACGGGGGGAGGGCTAGCAACTGACGACCATATTTGTTGCATTTATTATCATTGAATGCTGTATGACGAGCTGTTGCGGATTCGCCCTGGACACAACCGGCGAATTCGCAATCGAATGCTACCTGTGGCACAACCCTAACCAATGTCAGCAATCAGCTGGCATTTTAAATGAAATTCTGTTGGTTGTCAAACGACAACCATTTTTCGTCCCATTCTTCTGCGTTAATCTGTTTAAACGACACGGTTCGTATTTTAATCAAAGCAAATAAAGCCCATCAAAATATTAAAGAATATTTTTATTATTACAAACCAACCCAAATTGCTGTTTCTTCTGTGTGGGAAAGTTATTATTGGAAGGTGTCTGCCACAATTCAGGAGAACTACATTTTGGACCGAACCATCCCACGAGGTATTCTTTTGCTATTTTCACGAGTTAACTTTCTCAGTATTTCAGAACCATCACTGCCCGCCAGGAGACACCATCGTGTTCCTGACGCAAGCACCAAGAACCCGGTGTTAGTGGAAGGTGTGTTCAACGCTTGTTTGAACATACACGAACATTCCAGTCTCCCCCGATTATAAATGGAGCGGGAACAGACAGTTGGATTATCTGACAAATGTCAGCATCTGGGAAATCTGGTTGTCATGAAGGGTGAATATAAATGGATGTTAAGACGAGCACTTTATTGTTCTCACAAAAAAGTTTAACTGCCGTGTATTCAATGCTGAATATATCGGTGAATCTAATTTCACTGAATTGAAATTTTTTGTATACTAAGATGCCGGTACCTCCGTGAGATCTATTAGTTCTGGGGTTAGAAACAAAAGTATAATTGGGAATGGTAACTCAGGAATTTGGTTTGAGCCAGGTATCTGACAGGAAGAGGATATCTGGGGAAAATTTTTCAACAAACAACCGGAGGTATTGCTTACGTATATTACAGTAAATGGATTCTGTGCTGAGGGAGATAATGATTAGTTTCGACAGAGCTGGAAAGAATATGGGAAGTTATTAATGAAAGAATCTGACCTTTTTTTTCAGTTTCTGACATATGCCTCAGCGAAAGAAGCATGGCCTGTAGGCTTTGGATGTAACCCATGATGTCCAGATTGAAATTTTTAATATTGTCGTTCGAGGGGGTGGTAGTGTTGAGGTTTCCTTTTGCTGCATCCGCGTAAGTTATTCTGGGTCGGGTTAACTTTACTTCCTGCAATACTGTTGGTTTCGTTGTTGTTGGTTTAACTGTTGACATTGCTAATTTCCGTCTTTGCAGTAGTTTTAGCTTCTGAGGACACTGAGAGAAATTTGCTGGATGTGGCCCTCCACAGTTACAACATTTTTCTGTAATCTTCTTTGTGGTAATGGATCCATCGGCGTTGGTGGTTTGTACTGTCTCTGGTTCCAGGCCTTGTAGATTTACCTTGCATTCATCGAGCTCGTGGCCCTCTGCGCATCTGCCGCAACGTCTTTGCTGGTGGCATGAGACCGCCAAGTGCCCTGAGTCTTGACATCGCTAGTAGTTCTTGTTTGTGGGGCTCATCGATTGGGGTTTTTTGGGTAAACAAATATTTAATTTGTTTAAGTTGCTTGATATCTTGATATGGTGGGATTTGTATGATCCGGAGTTCTTTTATGTTGTTTGTCCTCATGTATGGTGTTTGGAAGTAGTCCAGTTTATTAATCTTTATTTGTGGACATATCCTAGCGATTTCCAGTCCTAATACTTCGTTGGTCCAATCTGGATCGATATGCCTTATAATAAAGGTAGCTGGTTTGCTATTCGGATGCTGGAAGGTGAAGAACTGATATTGTTCCTCTAACCGTTTTTTTAACTGCTCTATCATGATCGACTAATGATCTGACTGTTATGGAAGTCCTAGATCCTTTCGTATTCGTGCTGAAATTCCGGTGACCCAGGGCATTTGGCAGGGTTTGAATTATGGCTTTGGTGCTGGCCAGGTTTTTGATGTCGATTGGCGGGGGTCTTTCGTTTTTCGCGGTTGATTTCGATCTGGCTTGAGCGGGTATTTGATATGATGAGGGCTTTATTTGTTTGGGAAGTTTGGTGGGTAGTTCGCCTTGGCCGGGACTCGAATTGAGGGGTTGACGGGACGTTTCTTCCATATGGACGTCATCAGCGTTATTGATGGAATCTTGTTTATATAAATGTTCCTGGAGTTGTTTCACTTTAACCGTTAATTGGTTTATGGTTTCCTACGCTTCCTCGAACTTTTGGTTATAATTTGCGGGGCTGCTTGCTCTCTCCATGTTTGTGGATTTTTTTACTGGTGCGTTCCGTAAGATGTCCAGAGCTTTCCTTTTTCTTTCTGTTATGAACTCCAGTGCATGTCCTGGGTCTTTGCATATCATCGGAGTTGTGTAGTAAGTAACTGCTTTCCTGCTGTTAAAAATGTTTGTTTTATTATTTTTAATTATTTTTATTTTTTTTATTTTGCACCACACAATTTAATAGTGTACTTTACACACGTAAACATAAACACGTGTAAACACATTTCCGTACACGTCTGCACTGCACAAGATCTGTCACGATAATGAGGCTAAGCTTTGACTTTCTACACACTAATGGATACAGAACTCTTACGACTTTGTTTATTTTGTCAATTGTGGTAGTGATGTGTTTTTGGAAGATAAGTTTTTTATCTAGAATAATACCTAGATATCTACAGTCTTCAGACCAATCAATATGAACTGCACACATACTGAATTTAGTGCCACTTGGTAGGTAGCAGAGTTTCCTACATCTCGAAAACCAGACAGCTTGTGTTTTATTACCATTTATTTTTATTTTCCATTTCCTGTAATATACTGCTAATTTATCAAGAGCTGCTTGCAAAAAAAATAGCGACTTGTGGTTATACCAAAAGGAGTCAAGAAGCCAGAAGCGCCGTCGTCCTACCGCATCTTGTCCTTGCTGGACACAACAGAAAAACTCCTTCAGCGAGTAATTGCCACTCGCCTGGAACAATCCACTAAGGGACTTTTACGACTTTGTTTATTTTGTCAATTGTGGTAGTGATGTGTTTTTGGAAGATACGTTTTTTATCTAGAATAATACCTAGATATCTACAGTCTTCAGACCAATCAATATGAACTGCACACATACTGAATAATGACCTTGTCCAGAAAAACAAATTATCATGGAAAATTTAACAAGCCTTAGGACTTGCTAGATAAGGCCAAGACCGGCTCCCGGTTGTAGTGCCGATGATGATGACATACTGAATTTAGTGCCACTTGGTAGGTAGCAGGGTTTCCCACATCTCGAAAACCAGACAGGTAGTGTTTTATTACCATTTATTTTTATTTTCCATTTCCTGTAATATACTGCTAATTTATCAAGATCTGCTTGCGAAAAAAATAGCGACAAAAAACGGGGCTCTTTAAATGGCAGTACCCTATGAGTGGGGCGTTAGAATATACTCACAGCTAGGCCGGCTTGTCGTAAGAGGCGACTAAAGGCCGAGTGGTAGCCCGGGTCCCAACGCCCTGTCGCCCGGTGAAATACCACCCCATCAAGCTATAGGCTCCGTGAAATTGTCGGGAGAAATCCCTGGCCATCTTTCGGAGCTTGGCTGATGGATCGGTTCGAAAAAGGTTGGTTTAGGTGGTAGTCGGTCCCAAGGTGAGATACCACCCCGTCAGCTGTATATACCGCGATATCGTCGAGATAAATCTTCGACGGTGTTTCAGATGTGTGGCTGATGGCCCGGACTGACACGGAGATAAGTCATGATGGCACCTTCTGATATAAAGAATTTCGGAGGTAAACTAGTCGCCCATTCGGATCTCCGGGGGGGACTATGTCAGGGAGAACATCATGCAGATATCATGATAAATAATAGAACTTTAAGAGGTTCGTCATCGCATAACCGGGCTCGCTCTCGAGGCTCTGCCCACGCTGGACTGGTGACGGCGTTTTGTAACATCAGGGCCATCGGTTTCACCAATACGAATGTAAACGCCGTCCACCAATATTTGCAAACAACGGAACCTGATATCCTTGCCTTAACTGAGACCCAGGTCGATTCGTCAACTGATTTGACATATCTCCATTGCTCAGGATACGACTTACATTCGAGATTCCGTTTTAAGGGCGGAGTCTGCGTCTTCGCGCGGTCCGATCTGGCTCGCCAGAGGATGGGGGCGTTGGAACCCAATAATATGTACATCGTATGGTTAAGGGTCGTGCTGAGGAGTTCCGTTAAATTTCTTTGTTGTCTTTACCGCTCCCCGAATGACGATCGACCGGCGACATTTTTCGAACATCTCTCACATACCGTCGACTGGATACAGATCAACCACCCAGCTTCTGAAATTGTTGTCCTTGGCGATTTTAATGTGCACAATTCCGGCTGAGTCGTACATTATAACAGAACCGACGAGGCTGGGAGGCTGGTTAGCCGCAATTTGACTCAACTCGTGGAGGGACCAACGGGAGTGCCGGATGCCCGATGTGATTATGCGAACACCCTGGATGTGTTTTTGACATCCGAACCGAGTATTTATACGGTAGAGATTTCTGTGCCGCTGGAAAACTCAGATCTCTGCTTGGTATTTGTCGCGCAAGCGCTTGCATTTCAACTAATAACCGCCCTAGGCAGCTTCGCCATGTATACAAATATGGGGCTGCTAATTGGGACGATTTGCGAGATTTCTTCGCATCCTTTCCATGGTCGGAGGTGTGCTTCGGACACTCCGATGTTAACGCTTGCGCGGAGTCGGTAACAAAGATTATTCTTCTTGTGATGGAGATCTACATTCCACATTCCATCAAACGAAGTTCATCTAATAAACCTTGGTTTGATAAAAAATGCGAGCTGATTACAGCGGCAAAAAATAGAGCTTTTAAACACTTGCGCTCCAATCCCACCGATGTTAACAGAACGAATTTTGTTAGAATCAGAAACACGTGCAACCAGGCGGTCGATTCCGCGAAGAAAGCTCACAACGACAGGGTGATCAATAAGTTCCTTCGGTGCCCAACTAGTTCGCGCTCCTTCTGGTCAATGGCAAAAACTGTCAGCAGTAACCACGTACCCTCCTTTTTCCTTCCGTTGGTGGCAGACAGCGGGACGTTAGTCACGAATTCAAAGGATGAAGCTAATGTGTCCGCGAATTTATTTTCGGCGAATTCAAACCTCGATCCCGGTCCTTTGGCGCCACCTGTGATCGTGCCGGTACGGTCTTCCATGCGGGATGTGAGATTTCTTCCGCGCACTATTCAACGCATTCTACGTGAACTGGATTGTAGGAGGACAACCGGCCCGAACGGAATACCAGATATAGTCCTTAAGAACTGTGCTCCAGAACTATCGCCGGTTCTTGGCAGACTCTTCCGCTCATCTTATGCACGAGGACCTTTCCTGCCTGCTGGAAAATCGCCCGAATTCAGCCAATCCCAAAGACGGGAAAAAAGTGTCTCCCACAAAATTTCCGTCCGATAGCATTACTGTCTATTTTATCTAAGGTGATGGAAAAAGTCATCAATACAGAATTGGTTAAGTATTTGGAGTGCAACGGACTTCTGAATGATCGCCAATATAAGATTCCGAGGCTGGCGATCGACGGGAGACCTTTTGACACTTATAACCGATATATGGGCATCTGCGATTGAGCGGCGTGGTCAGTCAAGGCCGGCCGCATTGGATATCTCCAAGGCTTTTGACCGCGTCTGGCACGGCGCATTGCTGAGCAAACTTCATTCATATGGACTTTCCCAACAGCTTTGCGACTGGACGAGGAGCTTCCTCGAGTATCGATCGTTCCGGGTTGTTGTGGACGGCGAGTGTTCGGATCTGTATCCTGTTAATTCGGGAGTGCCTCGAGGTTCTATTTTGGCTCCAACCTTGTTCTTGCTTCACATAAATGATTTGTTGGAGACAACGGATAACAAAGTGTTCAGTTTTGTGGATGATAGTATGCTTGTTTCCTCTTTTTCGAGTGTTCGGCCGATTGGTGCAGCTACGTCGCATCAGCTGAGATATAGACAGATTGACTCTCTGAATTAGGACCTAGATAGGGTCCTGCAGTGGGGAAGGGCCAATCTCGTCGACTTTAATGCAGCGAAGACACAATATACAACATTCACAAAGAAAAGTGAATCGTCGGTTCCACAGCTAATGATGAATGGCCGGGCCCTCGAGGGTGGGGAAAGCTTGAAATTGCTCGGCGTCAAAGTCTGTGGGAATGTATCATGGCATAAACGCGTGTCGAGCATCGCCAGGTCACCCTCAGGAAAACGGAGATATCTTTTTAGAGCCAAGAAATATTTTACCCCGGCCCAACTTCTTCTCCTATATAAATCTCAAATTCGACCCGCGCTCGAATATTGCTCTCATGTTTGGAGCTCGGCTCCTAAACATACCCTCGACCTACTTGAGAGCATACAGAGATGAGCGATCCGCCTGATCGGGGACTCGGCGCTGACGTCGTGACTACAGTCGCTATCATCTCGAAGGCACGTAGCCGACCTCTGTCTATTTTACAGATATTATCACGGGTACTGTTTTACGGAGATTCCTGGTATTGTTCCACGCAATTCTACCTATATGCGCTCCACAAGACAATCCGACGGATCGCACCCGTTTGTGGTTCATCTCCCGACGTGGCGCGAACATCTCTGCATCAGAACTCGTTCCGTTACAGAGCGGGGAAGCTGTGGAACTCCTTTTCCACGCGAGTGTTCCCGGAACATTACAACCTGCAACTGTTCAAAAAGAACTGCAACTGTTATTTTGGTGGCATCACGGGGCGCCCACACGGCGCTATAGGTTCGCCTCTCCCGAGAGAAGTCTAATAAAAACAAAAAATAAATAAATAAAAAAAGGTGTGGCTTCCAGAAAGGTAGATCAACCGGTAAGGCACTATCGGTGGTTTGCGACATCGCTCACAATGCGATAGCTGGAGCACGATGGCTAGGCGGTGGTGACGCTAGATGTTAAAAATGCGTTTAACTCGGTGAATTGGAATCGGATTCTAGAAGCGTTGCGCGATCTATAAGTCTCACCCTACTTGGTGCGTAAGTAGCGGACTATCTCTCGAATAGAAGACTGCTCTATGATACAGATGAGGAGCCACGGGAATATAAAATAACAGCGGATGTACCTCAGGGATCTGTATTAAATCCCCTATTATGGAATATCATGTATAATGGTGTGCTTAGGATCAACGTACCAGAAGGGGTATATAAGTCGTACATCTGGCATCACTAAGAGTGTGTTGTTCATTCCGAACGGTATCCAAAGACGCTATAAATATTTTGGGCGGGAGGACACCACCTGACATTGCAGCTAAAGAAAACGCTGCATTGCGTAAGGTCAGCCAAGAGAATCGTGGGGAGTGCGACCACAATTAGAGCTCTCCAGCCTAAGTGAATGTCAACGAAGGTGCGATTCTTTCACCAAAGGAAGATGGACCGACACCATGATACGTGGTATAGAAACATGGGTGAAAAGAAAACATGGCGAGCTGAATTACCACTTGACTCAGCTAATATCAGGACATGGATGCTTTCGGCAATACTTGCACAAATATAAGCATGTGAATTACGCATACTGCTTGTACTGCGAAGGCAAAATAGAAAATGCGGAACACGTACTCACAGAGTGCGCGAGATTCGAGACCGCACTAACGATTTTGGAGAGACATATGAAACGGACAGTTACTCTGGTAGGAGTAATAGAATACATGGTCAATTCAAAGCAGGCATGGTCCGTAACAAATGGTATTCTCGGTGAAATGATGCAGCAGTTGCGAGGTGACGAGCGGAGTATTCCCGCGGATGGAATAGCTAAGAGATAGTTCCGCGGGGATAAAGTGGAATATGTGGCTGGTGGGGAGAGGATTCAGTCGGTAAAACCCGACTTGTCTCTGGATTGGTCCAGACGCATCTTTTGAAGATGTCCACCTTCCTACCGAAACCAAAAAAAAAAAAAAAAACCACACACTGGCGCAGATACCGACACCACACACAAATGTGCCCCACTAGACAGTCGTCGCTCGTCCAACGACAGTCACACACCGGATATACATCAGTGGATGTACTTGTTATATATGTGCTTAAAAATAAACGCATCAAATAAACTCTTCACTAAATATATCACCTAAAACTGCCTGTGTCCCATAATTATAAATATCGGGTTTGCCAATAGGGCCTTCATCGAACTGTCACTGTCAATTTATTCAGTAAACTCAACATCATGGTTAAGTACACGAACGAACAACGTCTGCAAATTATAAAAATTTACTACAGAAAAAAAGTTGTCAAGTCCCTATTGGAAGACCCTTATTATTAGATTTGTACTATATGTATAAACCCTCATAACGGATTTACATGAAAACAAAAAATATTTTAGTTGTTGTTTAATCAAGGTAGAAATTAGAAATATGCAACCAGGCCCAAGGCCAGTGGTCGCCTACGTAATTAATTACATATTGTAGCGAGCTTCGGGTTCGCTGGATTAATTATTTTTAATAAATAAGAGCCGTTAAATCGGTTTTGAATTAATCTAACACTTTATTAGTCCGTTAATAACAACCGTTACTTTTATCGTACACATAACGATTTCTTTACTTATCGCTTCCGTACTTATCGCGTCTCTGACTGCCTACTTCTCACTTATTACTTTCTACTTCTTGTCTCCATGATCTATGTGCGGCGTATTTATTCCGTTTCCTCACATTCTGATTCGGTGTTTCGTTTCCGTCCGTTCCATAGCCTTGATGTTCTATTGTTCATAGTCTCCAGTTTCCCCGTACTTTATAGAATATTCTAGTACTCTGTTTCGGACTTTCTCGAATATTTTAGTACTGATTGTCATATGCGTCACAATATATTTTTCTTATACATATATGTGATGACTTTTTCGACTTCATAAATATAAATTTTAACACGAACCGTAATGTAGACGGACCCTCAAGTTGTTAAATTTACGATACTGGTGAAAGTCCTAAAGCGCTCCAGCTGTAACTCAGTAATTGTCTCCGTATGGAGCAGTTTGTTCAACTGTTTATAATTATGTATTCGGTTAATAGTTTAATCATTCATTTAATTAGCTGACGATTACTTTAACTACAATGCTCGAAATTCCTTCCTTTCCGACTCCGGAAATAATAGCTCGCACATCAATTAATTTATTCAATAGCCTTCCTAAAGCCGCAAAACCGAACGCAAATGAATGGACAGTACTATCTACAATAGTACAATTTGACAGTGAGACCAATGAATGCAAAGTAGTTGCTCTTGGAACTGGCACAAAGTGCATCGGCCGCGCACAATTATGTCCTTTTGGTCTGATCCTGAACGATTCCCATGCAGAAGTTCTAGCACGGAGATCATTTTTACGATACCTGTATCACTTGATAAGGAGCAATAATGACATACTACTGATGGATGAGTTGAAAAATGTATTCGGCATGAAAAAGTCTATCACATTTCATTTCTTTAGCACCCAAGAGCCTTGCGGAGACGCATGTATTCCCGACAAAGAGACCCCATCAAGGAAACGCCGAAAAATTGATTATACTCAGATTGGAGACTTGCTGCCATCGGCAGTTCGCACGGGGGCAAAATTAATCGGAGACAATGTTTCTGATCCGATGGCTCCACTTGTTGGAGCCGTTCGTACGAAACCCGGGCGAGGAGATCGAACGTTATCAATGTCTTGTAGTGATAAACTGGCGAAATGGAATGTACTTGGAATACAAGGAGCTTTCATAGATGTGTTTCTAACCTCACCAATATATTTAGAAACCTTCAATTTCTTGGGTGATCTCAATATACCCGCGATTGAGAGATCTATTTATGGTAGATGGGAAGACACAAGTATAGGAGACAAACGTTATGAAGCGAAAACACCTGAAATTCGATGTACTACTGATTTCCAGTTTGACTTCGCAAAAGACGATTCTAAGAAACCTTCACCAAATGGAGTGGTCTGGTACAATGTACCAACCAAGGACAAGTGAGTTTCAAAGGTCTGTTGAGTTGTTCTAATCATTATCTCTTATTTCAGGCCTTACGAGGTAACGGTGAAAGGAAAAAGACAAGGAGTACCAAAGAAGAAACAACACTTAAAAATGGCCAGTTTACTTATTAGCAAAGCAAACTTATTAGAGGAATTCTGCCAGCTCTTAGAAAAGTATCCGAAATGTCTAGAGAGATTAGGACTAGAAGGCCAATTGGATGTGACACCATATCAATGTTTTAAACTGCAATGTGCCGGCTACCATTTTGCTTGGGCCAAGTTAAAAGATACTTGTTTCAAAAAATGGACCACGAAAGCAGAACACTTAATGTTATTTGTAAGAAACCAAAACATGGGTTAAGTGGACAAGAGTGACACTTCGTTAAGAATGAATGTTCCCGATGTCAGTGAATGTCCTCTTCATCTTCGTAACTTAAGAATTTTTCTTTTGTTGATGACAGTTTTGTCTGATTCACAATGGCAATAACAACATAACTTTCTACATAAATAAACGTTTTGTACGATTTTCGTTTTCTGGTTTTGATTGGGATTGAAACGCATTTAATTACAAAAAGATTAAAAACTTTGTGACCTTCTTAGCTAATCAGCTAAATCTAGTTTGAATGTAGCACTTATTAATCAAAATTTCTCAGTGTGTGCAGAAGGAACACAACAGCCACAATTGTTAATGAGGATTGGGTGTAAAACAAGAAGAAACGTTCAATTATTATACAATAGTCCTATTTTCATAAATTTGCTTGTAGGTTATTTTAACAAAAATGGGGGTGGCTTGTTTCAGGTTACATTCTTGGTAACTTCTTGAAGTACTGTAGATACCAATTTTTTTTGTGTGCCAGTAAGCGCATTGTTACAACGCTTACGTTAGTACAGTGAGATTTGAAATCGCTGGCAAGAGGTGGCTTCATTGGAGTAGCCCCGGACCGATATGTATGTTGGCGATACACCTGAAGGGGATGACATTTTCGGATAAACGAAGTCTAGCTCTTCTTGGGCTTTGTAGCAATTGCAGTCGGTGCCGGATTCCCGATGTTTTCGGAAACGATGGCCCATCCTGGTCAAAATCCATGGGTTTTGATTGTCAATCGAGAACTGGAATCCCCTAAGTTTAGTTTAGTGAGAGCAGAACCCTCGTTTATTACACTTAGTACAAGCGTTAGAAAAAAAAGAAATTAAAAGTAAAAAAACTTACGAACTAACTTAAGAACTATGATTACAAAAATTACTTTAGAATAGTGGGAAGGTGGCTGTGCACGTGATGGGGTGGCGAAGGCCGGGTGGTAGGATAAAGGGGCGGGATGATAGGAATGTGTACGGGTAGTAAGAGTGGAGATGGTGGGTGGGGCAAGGTCACGAGGGGAAGACAGAAGACGACGTTTGAGAGCAATAGAAGTGAGGTAGAAATCAAAGGAGGTAGGGTAAGAGTTTGACCGCTTAGGGGGAGGGGTTGGGGGGGGGGGGGGGGGGGCAGATAGAAGAGACGAGGGTTTCGTAGGTTACGGGGGTTGGTGTTGAGTGCGATGGCGGAAAGCAAGCTAGGGCAGTTGATTGTGCCGGAGAGGAGACGGTGGATGAAGAGGATATCGACAAGAGTTCTGCGCTCCTCAAGTGTACTGAGGTTAATCAAATGGAGCCGGCTTGTGTATGGGGGAAGAATCCGAGGATTCTCCCAGTTCAGTCCACGGAGGGAAAAACGCAGAAACCGACGTTGCACGCTCTCGATTCTGCGGATATAGGACGAGCAGTGTGGAGACCAGACCTGACTGGGGTATTCAAGAAGGGGCGCACGAAGGCTATGTAGAGGGAACGGAAAACGTAAGTATTAGAGAATTCCTTAGACCAGCGTTTCACAAACTCTAGGGCGGAGTTGGCCTTAAGAATGATATCATAGATATGTGGGATGAAGCTGAGCTCCCTGTCAAATAAGATACCGAGGTCACGTATTGAGGATACGTATGAAATCTGCTGGTTAAGCAGGAAGTAGGAGCGAGGAGGTGGTGGTGGGCGTTTGTGGGAGAATGTAATGGAGTGACATTTGGCAACATTGAGTTCAAGGCAGTTATTACGGCACCAGGTTGAGAAGCTGTCGTGGTCCTGTTGGAGGAGTGAGGAGTTGAGGGGAGAGATGATTGTTTTGTAGAGTTTGGCGTCGTCCGCATAGAGGGATATGGATGAGTGTTTAATAACAGAGTCCACATCGTTGATGGTTAGGATAAAAAGGAGGGGGCCTAGATGGCTTCCTTGCGGAACCCCAGAGGTAGGAAAAAAAGGCACGGAAAGGGAGGATCTGAATTTGACACGGTAGGATCGGTCTTTCAGATAAGAAGATAACCATTTGATCAATAGGGGTTCGAAGCCTAGGGAGGGCAGCTTGAAACGGATGAGATTATGGGAGATTTTGTCAAATGCCTTGCTGAAATCGGTGGTGATAACATCGACTTCGTTGCCATTCTCTAAGGCACGGAGAGTATGAGATGAGAACTCGATCAGATTGGTTGTGGTCGACCTGCCCGAAAGGAAACCGTGCTGGTTGGGTGAGATGATGGATTTACAACTAAAAGATAACGCATTGTAAAGAAACCCTTCGAACAGTTTGGGGATATGAGATAGTTTGGCGATGGGTCGGTAGTTGCTGATATCATTTTTACGTCCCTTTTTATGTATGATAATATGGATTTCCAGATACTAGGGAAGGTCCCTTGAGAGAGGGATAGGTTAAAAATCTTTGATATCGGGAGAGAAAGAGAAGTGGAACAGTTCTTTAAAAATACAGACGGAAGTCCATCAGGTCCGGGGCTGAACTCGTCTTTGAGTAAGTTTAGTTTCTCCTCAACTACGTGACGCTGAATAAGTTGAGGAGAGAGGGGACCAAGGGAGAATTCTGGCAAGTCATTGAAATACGACGGATTGGGTTCGAAGGAGATGTCTGTGAAGGATTTATTGAAAAACGACGCGAACAGGTTGGCAATAGTTAGGTTGTCGTTTGACATAGTCGCGTCATAAGAGAGGGAGTTAGGATAGGCGTCGGATTTACGTTTGTAATTTATAAAGTTGAAAAAAGATTTGGGGTCATTGATCAAATTGGATTGTGTTTTTGTGAGGTAGTTGGAGAAGAGGGACTTGTAGAGTTCGGAAAATTTATAAAAGGCCCAGAGATAGTTGGAGTAGTTTTCAATGGATCGCATTTTGAGGAAAATGTTCCATAAGTTATTCCTTTTGATATGCAGTCGATGACAAAAATGTAGATTGATGAAACGTAACCCAACAGGTGCCGTTGTGTCAAATTAAAACTGGAGGATGATTGTTTATGGGGAGAAAGAACTGCAGATAGTTTTGGGAAATGTTTTTTTTTTTTTTTTTTGGTTTCGGTAGGAAGGTGGAAATCTTCAAAAGATAACTCTAGACCGATCCAGGGGAATGCCGGGTTTTTACCGACTAAAACTTCCTGCCGCCAGGCTCATATTCCCGTTGATCGCCGCGGAACTTTCTTTTGGATATTCCATCGCGGGGCGGGACGGAGTTTACCTGTTACTCCGCTCGTCGCGACGCAACTGCTGCGTCATTTCACAGAGAATACCATTTGTTACGGATCATGTCTGTTTTCAACTAAGCATGTATTCTATTTCTCCAGCCGGAGTAACTGTCCGTCTCGTGTGTCTCTCCAAAATCGTTCGTGCGGTCTCGAATCTCACGCACTCTGTGAGTCCCTGTTCCGCATTTTCTATTTTGCATTCACAATACAAGCAGCATGGGTGATTCACATGCTTATACTTGTGCAAGTATTGCCGGAAGCATCCATGTACTGATATTAGCTGAGTCAAGTAGTAATTCAGCTCGCCATGTTTCTATATCAGGTATCATGGTGTGGGTCCGTCTTCCTTTGGTAGAAGAATCCCACCTTCGAGGCCATTCTCTTAGGTTGGAGAGTTCTAATTGTGCCCGCATTCTCCGACGATTCTCTTGGGAGACCTTGTGCAGTGCAGCGTTTTCTTTAGCTGCAATGTCAAGTGGCGTCCTCACGGCCAAAACATTTATGGCATCTACGGATACCGTTCGAAATGCACAGCATACTCTTAGTGCTGCCAGTCTATGCGCTGAATTCACTCCCCTTATGTATGACTTATACTGTGCGGCTCCTGCCCATATGTGAGCGGCATATGTTTAAGGAAATGTTTCGTCAACTGAATGAAAGGGGGCAGCTTTATCGAGTTTTCGTGCGATTGTTAGCAATAAAATGTTCTTAAAGTTTACAGATGATCTCATTTAGATTCGATTGTTGTATAACGTTCGTCTTCCTTGTTTTAATAACGCGAGTTGTGTTGTTTACTAACCTTTTGTTTAACTAGTCTTCTTATTATTTTTGAACAGCAAGCCCTTGCCTTAACTGAGACCCAGGTCGATTCATCAACTGATTCAACATATCTTGGTTTTTTTTTTTTTTACATTAAGGCGCGTGTTAAGTGTATCAGCGACGACAAAATAAAGATGTTGTACATGAGGTCATTGCCACACTTAAACAAAAAAAAAAAAAAACGCCAACCAACAGCAAGAAAAAGAAAAAAATGTATAATTGCACACGGAAATTTATTAGGTCAATTTGCAATTGCGGATGTTAAACTGTGACGCAAACTGATGGAGGTATATCGGCTGACGTCGCATTTCAACGCAATTGCAAAGCGGAAGTGGGTCTATGCAAATCGAAATTGCATTATCGTCATCGGGAGGTGTTGACCCCGAGGTGAAGAAAAGAGGTAGGAATAAGTTAGGAGGCAGTCAGATTTTGGTCGTAAAAGTGGAGTCAGGTAGCGAATCTAAAATGAAATGAAAATTCGGAGTGAGTCCCCGAGAGAATTGTAGAGAGATTAAGGAGTAAGAGATAAATGCTAATTAATGTAAGCAGTAAAACGAATAATGTGAAGTATCACATCGTTACTTTGGAAAAGTTGTGGATAAAGCAAAAAGTGTTAGTTAATAGTTAAGTGAATATCTGACGAATACTAAGAGAAATTGGTGAGTAGATCTAAGAAAAAGGAATGGATATTAATTAATATAAACAGAAAAAGGAACAGGGTGAATGTCAAACCATTACTCAGAGAAAAACAGAAGATTGTGAATAGACTTAAGAAGTAAAAATAAGTGTTAAATGAATGAAACAGAAAGACGAGTAACTACAAAGGATAATACAAATAAAAGTAATAATAAAAGTGACTGAAAAACAAAAAGTGACTACGAGTTTTACTACTACTATTTATAGGCCTGTCATCATCATCATCGGCACTACAATCTGGAACCGGTCTTGGCCTTATTTAGCAAGTCCTGAGACTTGTTGAATTTTCCATAATGATCTATTTTTTCCGGGCAAGGTTATTAGTCTTGCGCCAGATTTATAGGCCTGTAGGAACCCGAAAGTTCATGACCTCACCGACTCGACTCCGCCATTGTTCCCTGTCCCGTGCGCTCTCCTTCCACGTTCGACCATCCGATCCGATCTCCTCGAGGTCCAATCTAACATTGTCCTCCCATCTCCGTCGCGGCCGCCCTGTCGGTCTCTTTCCCTACGGGTTTTGCTTTCTAAAATTTTTTTTCTTTTTGTTGTGCTAAAGGAAGATTGGGTCGCTAATCCCTAGGCGTCGAGACTGTAGTTTTCAGCTACCACAAAAAAAACCCATAACTGGTGCAGTCGGTGTTCCTCTATTCCGTTGAACTAGAGAAAAGTGATCGGACAATTTCGTGTGAAATTGGTGGGCACGAAGTGAATCAAAGTACAATTTAGTGATTCGCAAAGAATCCACTATCCAAAAAGTTGAAAATAAAAATAAAGACCCTGGGAACTGCTAAATAAAAAAGTGATCGTGATATTAAACGATAGACAGTGACAATACCATCCAAAAAGCTGAAAATAAAAATAAAGACCCTGAGAGCAACTAAACAAAGAAGTGATAGTGACATTAAACAGTAATAAGGACACGAGGCAGTGTAAAAGAAAATAAAGAAAGGAAATCAACGACAGCAGTTGCAGTAGAAGCAGCAGCATCATCACCAGCAAGGAGCAACGGTTCTTAAGGGGGTATTCTGGTCTAGAAATTTGAAAAAATAATTTTTTTTTTCATATTTCCAAACCTTAACCCTCTAAGAATATGTCTTTAAGAGGATTTTAGAAAATTCAAATTATTTTCGGAGGTATGGCTGTTTTGCTGACGCGCCGTCTAAACCGGCTCGGCCGGAACGAATCAAACAAAAGACATTAGGGACTTTCTGTCAACCTGCGGCCCTGTTTCCTCGTAAAACCTTTATATATATATTGTAGTGAGCTTAGGGTTCGCTGGATTAATTATTTTTAATAAATAAGAGCCGTTAAATCGATTTTGAATTAATATAACACTTTATTAGTCCGTTAATAACAACCGTTACTTTTACCGTACACTTAACGATTTCTTGACTTATCGCTTCCGTACTTAACGCGTCTTTTACTTCTTACTTATCGCTTGTTTCACTTTCTTACTTATTACTTGTCTCCGTGATCTGTGTGCGACGTATTTATACCGTTCCCTCATTCTGATTCGACGTTTCGTTTCCGTCCGTTCCATAGCCTTGAATGTTCTACTGTTCCTAGTCTTCAGTTTTCCAGTACTTTCTAGAATATTTTAGTACTTTGTTTCGGACTTTCTCGAATATTCTAATACTGATTGTCATATGCGTCACACTGCCCTCCGCATAGATTAGTTCGTCCCGAACTAAGTTCACTGGTCTCCTGGGTTAACAAAAGTCGCCAGTCCGCCACGATGTACCACTTTCATCTTGGCGTTCGGTCTTCGCTGAATCCTATAGACAACGTCGTTAATTCTTGTGAGAATCTTATACGGTCCTTCCCAATGTTGCTGCAACTTCGGAGAGCTTCCTTTTTGCCGATGAGTGTTATAAAGCCACACGTTATCGCCTGCATTAAATCCGGATGCGTTGGCTTGAACGTCGTACCTTGTTTTCATCCTGTCACTGGACACCTTGATTTGCTTTCGAACCAAATGAGGAATCTCATCGAGGCGATTTCTCCATTCGGCTACGTAGTCTTCGGTCTTATCTATGGCGCCTGGAGGTATTCCGAATCGCAGATCGGCTAGTAATCGTATCTCTTGTCTAAATATAAATCTTGCTGGAGAATGGCCTGTCGTATCTTAATTAGCCGATCTATAACTCATGAGAAAGGTTTGTACATATTTGTCCCAATCTCGTTGGTGATCACTAACGAACTTCGATAAATGCTCTTTCATTGTTCGGTTGAACCTTTCGACCATTCCGTCTGACTGCGGATGTAAGGGTGTGGTCCTGGTTTTCCTTACGCCCAGTGCCGCACAGATGCCTTGAATGTTCCACTCTTGGCGGAAATATTGTTCCAAGTTGGCCGCTCGTTCTTTTCTTTGTGTTCCGGGATTAGCGACATATCTTGACCCTGAAGTTGAGCTGCGCGTATAGCATCACTCGTCCACCCATCTAGTACTTCTACTTGTACATTTCGCAGGTCGTGCGCCTCTTCTTTCTCTTCCACTCTATGACAATGTTTACAATCTGGCTTACATGGTCTTCTTGATAGAGCATCAGCGTTATTATGCACCTTCCCTTGCTGAATTGAGCTCATTATTGATACGGGTGCACATTCTGCGGTTAACTCTCCTTTTCTTATTGCGACCGGCTCTTCGGACGCATTTAGTACTCTGACAGGTACAATGTTCAGGTTGTTCCGTTGATAGTCTTCTCTTATGACAAGCGCATGAACAACAATTCTCACTCGATGTTTCATTCATTCGTCGACGTTTCCTACAGTCAATAGAGAAGAGGCCGACTACGCCGCATGTCCAGCACTTTATAACAGGTCTCGGGGTTCTCCGTTGTACATGCCCGATTCTTTGGCAGGAACATTCGTGGACGGACATTTCTCGCACTCTATATGTACTCCTGGTAGCCAGTTTAGCAGATTCATATGCCAATGCGAACGCCAGTCTTTCATTAATCGTCTTCTTTCCCGCCGAACGAACGGCCTGTTGCAAGTCTCGATCTTGGAGTGCGTTTATAAATGCATCCATTGCTACCTCGTTCAGAAATTCCTTAGTCATATTTCAATAAGACAAGTTTGCCAATCGCTCAATGTCTGCCTGCAACTGTTGAAGATTTTCTCCAGGTTTCTGTGTTCTGCTCCGCAGTTGCATGCGGTAGAGCTGCTGCATGTGGTTGTCTCCATACCTAGCTTCAAGGCCGTCTCTTACCGCTTGGAAATCTGTTTGCTTCTCTGCTGGTGTGGTTTGTAGCAATTCTGCAGCCGCTCCGCGGGGTGACAAGATTGGTGATGTTGACTTTTGCTCATCCCACCACTTATTATAATTGGCCGCGGCGTCAAACTGACGTATAAATACGGAGAAGGGTCCCGTTCCATCGAAAGTTGGCGGTTGCATCCTTATATCTTTGTAGTCATGTTGGTTGCTAGGCGATGTCTTATTTCTCTCAACACACTCAAGTCTCTATTCGATTCGCGTTATTTCATCGGTGACTTTCTTAAATTCAGCTTCGTTTTTTACATCAAGAATTTCTACTTCGTTTTGAATTACTTCCTTAAAGTTTTGAAAATTACATTTCATCCACTGCGTTTGGGCATCCAATTTTGCATTCAGATCTGCAGGTTGTACGTCGAATTTTCAATTTTGAGCATCCAACTTTGCATTAACATCTGCAGCTTGCGCGTCCAATTTAATATTAATGTCTGTAGCTTGCGCGTCCAGTTTTATCATCATCATCCTGAACATCTCCGAAATGTCCAACTCTGACGAACTCTTCTCCGTTACATTGGCAACATCTTGACTCGCTGTTTCTTCTCAATCCGGACAGTCTGGCCCAATCGTAAAAACATATGTGTCGACATCAATACCCTCTTCCTCCATTGCTGCTTGCAGGCGATGTCGAAGAATTTGCTTCTGTCCTCTGCTATCCAGATTCCGGTCCTCAAGTTTCTTCTTCAACTCAGGAACGCGAAGATCCTCCAAATGTCGATCTGACATCGTCACAGCACACTTTCACAGACTTATTCTCTTCACCAATAATTAGTCCCACTTCTGACACTAATTGTTGCGAGCTTAGGGTTCGCTGGATTAATTATTTAGTATATATAAGAGCCGTTAAATCGATTTTGAATTAATGTAACACTTTGTGGTGTTTCTAGCAGATACACACACGACTAGTAAGGAACAACACCACCAAACGCACATCCATTAAAGCCGAACACCATAGCAATAATATACCATTTCCACATTAGTCGAATGTATTTGAGTTTAGAAATCGAATTCACATACGCGGCAGTGGCCTGATGGGTTGAGCTTTGGTTCTATATTTTAGTGATTCTAACCGTGATAGCGTCGGTTCGAATCACTTGCTCTTCACTATCGTCGCAAACGCTTTAACTTTATTAGTCCGTTAATTACAACCGTTACTTTTACCGTACACTTAACGATTTCTTGACTTATCGCTTCCGTACTTATCGCGTCTTTTACTGCTTACTTCTACTCCTTCTTCGATCTGCGTGCGACGTATTTATATCATTTCGTCATTCTGATTTGGTGTTTCGTTTCCGTCCGTTCCATGGCCTCGAATTTTCTACTGTTCATAGTCTCTAGTTTTCCAGTACTTTCTAGAATGTTCTAGTACTTTGTTTTGGACTTTCTAGAATATTCTAGTACTGATTGTCATATGCGTTACAATATCATTTCGTGATCACCAGATCCTTATTTCAACCGAGAGTTATTATCTTTAAAAGTTGTAGATGTGCAGATATCATTTTTCATACGCCTGCCTATAAATTTCCCTTTATTTTTTATGGTATACATCTTTAACACCCTGTATTTCTGTCATAGTTTTGCCGATCTCTCCGGTTTCCAGCTTGAAAGTGACAAACCACCCGTTGCAGTAACAAAACGTTCAAACACTTGTTTTGATGTTTTGATTATCGACTACGATCAAGACGGGCAAATAATGAATAAGTTTTTAGGTGTTTTCAGACATTTGCAATGCAATGTGATTGGTATGATCCATGTAAATCCTTTGCCTGGTAAGTAGTTATTCAGAAATTAAGTCATACTTGAACATATCACTTTTTTAGGAACTCCGTTGTACAGTGGTAACTTCGAAGAAACTGTGGAAAAAGCACGACACGAGGCAGCGGTCTATGTCAACCATAAAGTGGTTAGACTCACAAATATATGTTACTCGCAAAGCTTCAAACTTATTGATTCCCTAGGACTCTGTTCTCATAGAAAATATGCACGATGTTCCCTATATTCAGGCTAAAAGGCAACAACCAGAAACGACTGCATGTCTTGCTCGCATAGCAAGTGAAGTTCGCAAGATTGTTCCACCCCATATGCCGTGCGGTGTTCAGGTAAACAGCCACGTTCGTCTTAACTATAAAGATTATTGAAGTTTCTAATATAGGTTCTAGCCTCTGGAAACAAGGAAGCATTAGCAATAGCAAAAGCTTGTGGCTTACAGTATATTCGAGTCGAGGGGTTTGTCTTTGCACATATAGCAGATGAAGGATACACAGATGCCTGTGCCGGAGACCTTTTGCGATATCGTCGACATATTGATGCCGAATCAATTTTAATCTTCTCAGATTTGAAAAAGAAACATAGCTCCCATTCGATTACCGCGGATACAAGTTTACTAGAGACAGCAAAAGCAGCAGAGTTCTTTCTAACTGACGGAATTATCATTACCGGTTTGATATCACTAAAAGATTTTATTAAGCTCTACAGCAATTCATTTACAGGAACAGCTACTGGGTGTGCAGCCAGTCTCGACGATATTGATGCTCTTCATGGCGAAATTAAAGTGCCTCTTTTGGTTGGCTCTGGTGTGACTAGAAGCAATGTAAACACTTATTTTAGTAAAACTCACGCGGTAATTGTTGGGTCGCATTTTAAAAGAGATGGTCACTGGGCTGGCGATTTATGTGAAAAATCGATTGGCGAATTCATGGACAATGTGTTCAAACTACGGTTTAAAACCCTATAAAGTGGGACAAGTGATCCAGGTCATGTTATTACGCCATCAGTTAGGGAAATTTATTTTGTACTAAAAGTGGGTCTGCGTGGCTTGAAATTTATTTTAAGCTTTGGAATTAGCCACTCTCTTATGAACATATCTAGCATGTAATTCTACGAAACAACGCATTGATGCCTTTCAACTCAGAGCAGTGTTTGTGATTAGAAAAAAAAATTATTTCATAATAAGTACTTATTGATGTATTGTAAATGTATTTACAAAAAGTCTTTTATAGTTTTCAACAACTTTCTATATGCTCTTTAAATTTTCAAATATATCCTTCCAAATTTTTAAATCCATTAAAAGAAACGTTCGCTATATTTAATAATTATCCAAATGCTGTTAAATACATAAAAAAACAATAAGGAGGTGTTAGATACCGTCAGTCGTGAAGAATCTGACCACCAGTTGCTATAGGAAAATGACTAAGTACACGTTACCAAGGTGGATAAGACGCAAGTGAACTGTTATTCCCTTACAAGGGATTCCGAAACCTCATCACTTCGAATTATCAAAAGCTAGTCCTTAACGTACAGAAGTCCGAACGCATTTAAAGAAAACAACAGAAAGAGAACCAGCCACGCAGCCATCATAAACTAGGCCCGAAATTCGCCAGGACCGACTGTTGGTGGCCGAAAGTATTTGTGGGAAATGATTGGGAACAACTAGCAGCACAAAATGGTGAAGGAAATCTAGTAGACCAGGTGCATCTATCTTGCTTTGCCGTCGAATGTTTCACGAAAAGATGCGTCATCAATTGATCATAATCAAGATGCGTTTAAGTTCAACAAAGCACCAGCGAACTCCAATCCAAGCTGGTGCGGCAACCAATAACGCTACACATTATAAAACTGGTGGCTGAATCGTCGACGAGGTCGGATCACTTGGGCGTCAGTCTCGCTACCTCAGGAAGGGGGGATCCGACAAAGTAGACATGAGCATATTGAGTCCAGAACTTCCGTTCATCCAGGCAATGAGCAGCGAAACGCAGTAAATGGTGAGCTGGGACCTTAGGCACTCAAACAAGAGATGACTACAGACGGGCTGCTGATTCCGGAGTCGTTCCTCGAGGGAGCCGCCAACGTAATAAATCAGTCAAATTCTGACTTATCTAAGACATACTTGTTAAGCTTCTCCTAATGTCAAGAGAGTCTGATGGGGACTATCTTCCTTGATCCCTGACCATGAATGGAATCACCAACTCAATATATACAGGCCACTCCAGCCACTGGTTGCCGAACCACGGACAGTGATCACTCGATATCACTGAGTATCGGCCACTGGTTACTGATCATCATCATCATCGGCACTACAACAGGGACCTGGTCTTGGCCTTATTTAGGAAGTCTCTCCACCGGTCCTAATTTCGAGCCGATGTCATCCGGTTTGGCCCTCCCAGACTCTGGGCGGCCTGGTCTACATCATCCCTCCATCGCAGACAAGGTCTTGCGCGCTGTGTCCTTCCATACATACTGCCACAGAGGACTTTCCGGGCAGGCTCCTCTTCGCCCATTCGAGCTAAGTGTCCTACCCACCGGAGTCCACCGAACTTGATTTTTCTCACAACATTAACTTCAAGGTAGATCGCGTACAACTCATGGCCATAGCGTCTCCGGAATCGTCCTCCCTCGCATACGGGGCCAACAATTCTCCTTAAGACCTTCCTCTCGAACGCGACTAAGAGTTCAGAGTGCCTTTTATTGAGCACTCAGGTCTCGAATCCATACATGCGTACTGATAAGACCATGGTCATGTACAGTAGTAGTTTGGATGTTCTGGATAAATTTCGGGATTTAAAGAGCCTTGATAGATCATAGTAGGCTTTGTTGGATTTGATCTGCCGTTCGCGTTTTTCTTCTTCCATATTGTTATCGGCTGATACTATTGACCCAAGGTAGTTAAAGGATTGCACTACTTCAAATTCGTGCTCCACTACCCTGATAGTTTGACCAACGTTAGGTCTTCTCTTCGCAGGTGTTCCCACCATCTACTTAGTTTTTCCCTCATTAATGTGCAGTCCAGGTTTTTGTGGCGCCTGCTCGATTTGGGTGAAGGAGTCCTGTACAGCCGAATCGGATCTGTGGATGATGTCGATGTCATCTGCGGAGGCAAGTATCTGTCTGGACTTTGTGACAATAGTCCCTCTAGTTGTAATTTCAGAATCGCGGATTGCTTTCTCCAACGCCAGGTTGAAGAGAAGGCAGGCCAGGCCGACCCCCTGTCGGAGTCCATTAAAGATGCTTATTGGTTTGGACAGCAATCCCGCTATTTTTACTTAACTAGTTAAGTTGGTCATGGTCCATCTACAAAGAAGTCGTATCAATTTGTTTGAAATGCCCGACTCCCTTCATGGCATTATATAGTTCTACCCCGGCTATGCTGTCGTAGGCGGCTTTAAAGTCTATGAATAGATGATATAATGGAATCTTAAATTCCAGACATTTTTCCATTGCCCGCCTAAGGGTGAATATCTGATCAATCGCTGATTTTCTCGAGATTAAGCCACACTAAGATTGACCAATGATGGCTTTAGCGTATGGGGCTATCCGATCTTGTAGGATCGAGGAGAGTATTTTATAGGCGGTACTCAGCAATGTTATACCCCTATAGAATTTTTCCCAGGCAACATTTCTTTTGTCTATGGAGTCTTTTTTCAGATCTTCTGAGCTCTTTGTATTTCTCCTCGCTTAGCCGCGTCCTATGAGTCTGCGCATTGCCCGGTATGCAGCATTCTTACGTTCAGTCGCTAGTTTGCACTCATCATCAAACCAGTCGTTCCGATCTCTACGACTACTGCCTAAGATGGAGTTGGTAGTATTAATGACAGTATTCTTGTGGCGCGTCCATTTCTCTTCTACGCCCGGCATTCTGGCCCCAGAACTTACTCTCCCTCCGTCGAGCTCTTCGAGGGCGAGTCTTAACACATGACCAAAGATGTTACTGGTGTTCTCATTGCGTAAGGCAGCCGTGTTGATTCGAACCTGATCCGCGGATGCAATACGTCTCCGTAAGGCAATCGGCGCTCGGAAAACTATACCAACAAGATAGTGATCCGAGTCGACGTTGGCACCTTGGTACGTTCGTACCGTCATCAGGCTCGAGGAGTGGCGGCGATCTATCAACACGTGGTCAATTTGGTTGCGAGTGGCTCCACCAGGTGATTTTGTGGATATCTTTACACAAAAACCTGGTACTCGCAACGACCAAGTTCTTTGATGCTGCCAGTTCGATGACTCATAGTCCATTGTCATTAGTGTTCTCATGCAAACTAGGGGAACCTGCGTAGTGTGTGAAAACCGGCTCCCGACCTATTTTCGCATTTAAATCACAAATGACGATTTTCATATCATATCCTGGGCGGGCATTTAGGGACCGTTCGACGTTCTCGTAGAATTCTTCTTTTTTGTTGTCGGGGGACTCATCTGTAGTTACGCGAACGTTTATGAGGCTTATGTTCTTAAACTTGCTTCGCACGCGAAGAGTGCATAGCCTTTCGTTTATGGCATTAAAGCCGATAATGGCAGACTTCAGTTTTTGGCTGACTAGAAAGCCTACCGCGAGCACATGGTGTTTTGCATGACAGCTGTAATAAATGTAATACTCGTTTCTTTGCATAACACCACTCCCCGTCCATCTTATTTCTTGTAATGCTGTTATGTCAGCCTTATATTCGGACAGGGATCGGCTAACTGCTGTGTACCTCGAGCTCTGTGTGGTGAGCGGACGTTCAATGAGAAAATTCTCATATCGTTTAGCTATTTCCGTTTCCCTGGTCGTCGTCGTGTATCCGATATATATCCGAGCCTTGTTAAATTTTGTTTTCCCCGGCAAGGTTATTAACCTTGCGCCAACCTTTCTCGGGATGTCGCTACATGCATTGGTTCATGCGGGTGCCAAAGTAGCTATCCAGTGGTGTCACGTGGAGACTGCGTGTCAGTTTGGATTGAGCAGGACAAGGATCGTCCTGGCCTTCGCCGGGTTGAGGGCAATCAGTCGCTTTGCCCTGTATGTGCGCTCCCACCCCCCTTTATTACTATATAGTGATCCAAATATTGCCCATCCCTTGTTGGTTAAAGTGCACCATTTTTGGGTCAACGCCGGGTTGAAAGCAATCAGAGACTTTGCCCTGTATGCTCTCCGTCTCCTCAAAACACCGGCGAAGCGGAACAAATAAATGATTTATTACTATCATTATTATTATTTGGCCTATAGGAACCCATTTTCAAAAAAGGTGACAGATATGACTGGGGACTACGAGGGAATATCATTGCTCCCAACCGCATACAAAATATTAACAAATGCCATTCTGGCGAGAATCACACCGTACGCAGTATGAATACTGAACAAAAACTTCTGCGAAAAGTCCACTACCACAATCTAAAGCACAGAAAATCGTGGAATAAGCCCAGCCACGCATCAACTTCAACGGCCAAATGGAATATAAATGGCAAGAACCTAATGCTATATGTCTAGTGGTATCAGCTTGGAGTGATTTACTATGAGCTACACCAGCCTAACGAAGCCATCACTGGGACCGTTGGTGCAATTGCGCCGAATGTTCAAGCTCAATAGCCCCCAATATGGTATGTTGCAAAGTCGTGAAGGAAACTTTAACGAAGGTTCAATGGGATGCCCTATAACATCATCATCATCATCGGCACTACAACCGGGATCCGGTCTTGGCCTTACTTAGCAAGTCTCGAGGCCTGTTAAATTTTACATAATAATTTATTTTTATGGGCAAGGTTATTAGCAACAACACTCGCCGTATTTATTAGGCATTGCTCTTTCCGGCTACCACTTCATCCGCTTGATGGCTCATGGCCAGGCTGACCAGCAGTTCAATTCTTACGAAGGGGGTAAAAGTTGGATCGATTCTTGGATCGCCCCTGTTGAGGTGGTGGTATAAATGATGATCGAGACTTTATTAATTTAATATAAAATATAAAAGCCCTTATTGCCTATAAGTATACAGACTAAACAAATAAGCGCGGCGCTCATAACGCGTGTGTCCCCCACGGCGTCTTATAATGCTCTTTCGCAGCGACGCTCCTCGCAGGTCGTCTCGCACAAGCCGCTTTCTCTCTATTATTATTATTATTATTATTTATTGGCCTGTAGGAACCCGGAAGTTCATGACCTCACCGACTCGGCTTCGCCATCCTTCCCTGTCCTGGGCACTCTCCTTCCACGCTTCACCATTCGATCCGATCTCCTCAAGGTCAAACCTAACATTGTCCTCCCATCTCCGTCGCGGCCGTCCTACCGGTCTCTTTCCCGTTGGTCTACCGTCAAGAATTCTATGCACGGTCCTATCGTTCCCCATTCGCGCCACGTGTCCGGCCCACCTTAATCTTCGCGACTTGATTACTCTCACTATTGTAGGTTTGCGATATAGTTCTTCCAATTCGTGGTTATGGAGTCTCCTCCATTGTCCTGCCTCCTCGTCATATTTACCTCCAAAGATGCCTCTCAAAACTTTATTCTCGAATAGACGGAATTTGTTTTCTTCCCGTTTTGTGAGAGCCCATGTTTCGCATCCATATAGAACAATTGGCATGATTATGGTTCTATAGACACGGGGCTTTATGTTACGTGATAGCAGTCTGGATTTCAGCAGTTTACTGACTGCGTGCCAACTCGCGTTGCCGGAATGCAGTCTCTTGTTAATTTCCTTCGACATTTCGTTACTGGCCGTCAGTATCGTTCCCAGATATTTAAATTCTTTAACTTTTTCAAAGATCTTACCTCTGACGTTTATATGTGTTCTCTGAGACCCACCTGCTCTCGCCGTAATCATGTATTTTGTTTTGTCTTCATTTATTTCTAGGCCCACCTCTTCTGCCGCTTGCATGATGATTTCACAGTTTTTACTAACAGTCTCTAGATTATCGCCCAGAACGGCGATGTCATCCCCATATGCGAGCACTTGTGTGACCCCGTTCAGGGATGATCCGGCCGTACCTTTCTGATGACATACTCGAGCACAAGGTTAAAGAGACACGGTGATAGACCATCTCCCTGCTTTAGTCCGTCCCGGATTTCAAATGGTTCTGAGAGGTGGTTTTCTATTCTAACTCGCCCTTTGTTTTCGTTCATGCAAATTTGAATGAGCGCGGCATATTTTTTTGGGACTCCCAGCTCAACTAGAATATGGTAGAGTCTCTGCCTTGCGACTGAGTCGTAGGCTTTTTTGAAGTCAACGAACAGTTGGTGAACCGTCTCTCCGTATTCCCACTTCTTTTCCAGCAGTTGTCTTATTGTGAACATTTGGTCGCTTGTTGACCGGTTCCTACGGAATCCACATTGGTAGTCTCCCAGTATCTCTTCTGCGTAAGGTGTGATTCTCGCCAGAATGACATTTGTTAATATTTTGTATGCGGTTGGGAGCAATGATATTCCTCTGTAGTTTTCACAGTCAGATCTGTCGCCTTTTTTGAAAATGGGGATGACTATTGAGGTTTTCCATTCTTCCGGAGTGACTTCCTTATCCCATATTGTTTGGATGAGCTGGTGGATCTTTCGAGCGGTTGCCTCTCCTCCATGCTTCACAAGCTCTGCCGGTATGCAGTCGACTCCGGGAGCCTTGTTGATTTTCAATCGATTTATTGCGTCTACAACTTCGTTGAGAGACGGCTCTGGGATCTGAGGCTCAGCTGTATGTACGCTTGGTACATTTATCTGTGGTTGATGGGTGCGTACATTGAGCAGGTTTTCAAAGTACTGCTTCCATCTTGTCACGACATTGTTTGTTTCTGTGACCAGACAGCCGTTTGCGTCTCGAATTATTTTGGCTCTTCCTCGGTAGCCATTTCTAATTGAATTTATGCCGACATACATACCCCTGATGTTCTTTGCCCTAGAATTTTCTAGGATTTTTTCGATCCTAGTCTTCTCCCATTCGCGTTTTTTGCGTTTGAAGAGCCTCATTGTCTCTCTCCGAATTGTCGCGTATCTTTCTGCGTTGACTTCATCATATCTTTCTAAGTGGATCACTCTGAGGCGTTTACGTTCTTCGATCTTCGCCCTGCACTCATCGTCAAACCAAGGTTTGGACTTAATTGTTTTCTTAAATCCTAATACCTTTTGGGCTGTTAGTTTGATTGTGTCTCTGATCGATGTCCATTTAGTGTTCACACTATTAGCTTCCTCTTCCTCACTGCTCACATTCTCTAGAATGCTAAATCTATTCGTTAGCTCGTCTTGATATTCAGCCCTTTTGCGTAGGTCTTTCAGTTTATCAGTGTCGAACTTTTTGCTTGTCTCCCGTGACTGCCCATGTGGGATTGCTGCGAGGCGACTCCTGATTTTGCCAATCACTAGAAGATGATCGGAGTCGCAATCTGCTCCTCTATATGCTCTAACGTCAAGGATATTCGAGTGGTGTCTTTTGTCTATAAGGAAGTGGTCTATTTGGTTACGCGTTACGCCGTCGGGTGATATCCATGTGGCTTTATGAATTTCCTTGTGCTTGAACATCGTGCTTTTTACTAACAGATCTTTTGACGCTGCGAACGTGATAATTCGAATTCCATTATCATTTGACACGTCGTGTAGGCTTTCTTTACCTATAGTTGGTTGGAAGATATCTTCCTTTCCAATTTTCGCATTGAGGTCCCCGAGGAGGATTTTAACATCGAATGATGAGATCCCATGAAATACATCCTCTAGGGTCTCGTAGAACGTGTCCTTCGTTTCTTCGTCCGCAGATTCTGTTGGGGCGTGTACGTTTATAAATACATAATTGTACCATCGGCCCTGTATTTTTAGCACAGACATTCGGTCATTAATGAATTGCACATCTTTTACACGGGGCGTAATCTTCTTGCTTATGATCAAGCCAGTTCCGAGGTTATGTGTATCGGTACCTCCACACACCAGTGTAAACCCGTTGGTTTCGATTACTTGATGTGGGAGTCGAACTTCCTGGAGCGCGACGATGTCCATTTTATATTGTTTCGCGTTTTCTACGACCGTCTGTATCGCGCCTGGTTTATATAACGTTCGAACATTCCACGTCCCGACGCGTATATCCCGCTTTTTCAGTTTTTCCCTACGTCTTCTTTTTGCCGAGTCGGTGTTTTCCTGATGATTTGTTCCCTTATGGTAGTGTTGGCTCATCACACCTACGCCTACCGGGTTTTTTGTGAGATTGTTTTTTGTGTATTGATCATTCATTTCATTGGATCACTCTGGGGTTTCAAATGGTCCGCCATATCAGAGCCCCTCTTTGATATGGTAAGGTCTGCTTACTGCTCTGATTCGACCCGGTGTCAGAGAGGCGCCGTTAAAATACAGCCGGTATACCCCTGGCTGCAAACCATCCAATGGGCACGGTGACGCGTAACACCCTGGATTAGGGGCGGTAGATCTTTGTGTGTTACTCCTCGCTAGCCTGTCTGACATGGGTGGCCCTACTGGAAGCGTATGCTTCCGTCAGCATAGCCTGAGCGATTCATCGTAGTTTCAGCCCCCGCACCACGTCAAGGTTTCTACCAAGCGGGGGCGCTTTCTCTCTATACTCATATATTTATATATATGATTAGTGAAATTAAAATTGAAAGTTGTCAAGTCCCTATAAAATAACCCTATATATACTCAAAATTAGGGAACACAAGAAGTTGCTTGGGGCTAGATCTGGTGAGTAAGGCGGATGGTCAAGCAGTTCAAACCGTAATTCGTGGATTTTTGCCATGACAACCGCTGAGGTGTGAGACGGTGCGTAGCCTTGGTGAAACAGGATTTTCTTTTCCTGCAAATATGGCCGTTTTTACACTATTTCCGCCTTCAGTTGGTCAAGTAATGATGCGTAATATACTTCTGTAATGGTTTTTCTTTTTGAATATAATCGATTAAGATAACTCCATGACTATCCCAAAAAACAGTCGTCATCACTTTTCCACCCGAGAAAAACAGTTTTGTTTTTTTTTGGACCCGATTCCCCCTTTGCAGTCCACTGTTTTGACTTTATTTTTGTTTCGGGCGTATAATGGTGTATCCAATTCATCGACAGTAATTAATCGGCGCCAAAACTCGGATTTATTGCGCCTAAACTGCGCATACAGGCCGTTGGAAATGTTAATTCGAACACGTTTTCGGTCTAACGTCAGCAAACGCGGCACCCAACGCGCGGATACATTTCTCATGCTTAAATCTTGATTTAATATGTGACATACATGTTCTTTGGACATTTTCATAGCCTCTGCTATCTCTCTCACTTTAATTCGATGGTCGTCTAGCATTATTTGGTGAACTTTAGCGATGTTATCGTCAGTTGCTGCAGTTTTTGAACGTCCCGAACGTTAATCGTCTCCCAAGCTCTCACTCCCACGTTTAAATTTCACTGTGGTAAATGATGGTGCAGAGTCCCCATACACAAAGTCCAACAAATCTTTGATTTGCGTAGGCGTATTGCCCTTCAAACATAAAAATTTATTGACAGCTCGATATTCAATTTTTGTCCATTTTCACAAAAACACACATCCACTTACTCAACGACTGTCAAATAAAAACTACGCGCCCAAAATGGCTGACATGTTGGTGAGTAACTGTCACAATTGTGGCGCAAGGCTAAAACCTTGTCCGTAAAAATAAATTATTATGGAAAATTTAACAAACCTCGAGACTTGCTAAATAAGGCCCAGACCGGATCCCGGTTGGAGTGCCGATTATGATGATGAACTGTCACAATATGCACAACTACATTCACTAGCTTTTATTGACAAGTGCTGCTCTTTTCGGACCACCCTCGTAACATAGTTTCAGATTGTGGTTACTTAGCCAATTCTCTGCTTATTAAGACTTTAATGGCTGTTATATCTCGATATCTCAACCGCAAATATCACTGATGAATACACGCTTTTCTTGTAAACTGTAGTCTAGAAATCTATCGCTTTCACTCTATACCGAAATGGGCCATCATCTATGTTGGCAATGCATCACGTCGATACGAACTCCTATGAAAGGAAAGGCAAGTGCCAGCACACAAGTTGCTGAGAAACAACGATCAGTGGGGCACCGATTCCAGGAAGCCACTAAGGAAAACAGCACTTAGGAAACGAGCGTCGAGAGGACGGCTGCGGGCCTATATAAGGTAGGCACATCGGCAGAGTAACCGGAGTTGCCACGGGAGCTCCGAATTGTGAAAAGATAACTGACAGTTTTGGTGCACATGATTTACTGTAGTGCTCCATAAGGCTGTGGGTATTTATACTTGGTGTCAACACGGACGCGGATTCAGTATAAACACCACCTACGTTTTGCTCAAAGTTGTCCACCGACCAATAAGGAATAGTAAAATAAAAAAATCGCTGACAATTTTGCTGTTGATTAAAGTTCTCTTTATTTTTCGAAACGATGAAGGGTTCTGGTGAACATCTATTTAAAAATTACATAAACGGACTGAAGTTCTTTGTTAACACTATTTGAAAATGACAGAAGGTACGGAAGGTTCTTTGTTAACACTTATTTGGAAATTACAACAGTGTACGGAAGGTTGTTTTTTTCTTTTTTTTTTGCTAACGTAAATTACAAAATAACAGTTTAAAAAGAAGTAATTTATTTACGATGATATATGTGCGTATTTTGTTGTTAAACGATAACAGTACAGAAGTTTTGGAATTTATTTATTTATATTGTGACGCATATGACAATCAGTACTAGAATATTCGAGAAAGTCCGAAACAAAATACTAAAATATTCTATAAAGTACTGGAAAACTGGAGACTAGGAACAGTAGAACATTCAAGGCCATGGAACGGACGGAAACGAAACGCCGAATCAGAATGAGGAAACGGTATAAATACGTCGCACACAGATCATGGAGACGAGTAAGAAGTAAGAAGTAGAAAGTGAAGCAAGCGATAAGTGCGGTAGTAAGAAGTAATAAGTATGTTTATGTCGGTCATCCAAGGGAACAACCGAATTGCATTTCAGGGCATAGGTTGAAGTTAATGCAATGGCAAGATTGTGTAATCTTGCCGAGGATTTATGAATCAGGTAAGTTGTCTATGGTGTTTGCAGATATTTGCAGGTTATATGGGGTTGGGGAGGTGCGTGGCTATTCGGCGCCTTGAAGAACCCGACAAGGCCACAATAGAAATCAGTGTATAACGATTAATAAAGGTTAAGTAACTATAGCAGCGGTATTTTATTTGGAGAATACAAGAACCGTACTGGGCAAGAAAATGACGCCCTTCGTCCAGGGCCGAGTCTGGCTCTGGAAGTACGGTACGCTAACTAAATAAGTCCGTTGGCCGGCCAACGCCGGAATACAGGAAGCTGAGACGTCGCCATCCGCGGAGCAATAACAATCTATTTCTGGGATTAATTGCTCCCCTCCGTAGATTCTAAATCTGTTTTCTTCATCTCTATCAGTCCCTTCTCGGTAGCTCACTTCACAGAAATCAAGCTGTCGTCTAATTCGGGAATATAGATATTTCGCCCTTACTTTATTTTCTAAATCTTTCGATTCAGCTTCCAATAAACAAACTTATCTCCAATTGCTGAAGTCCTCCATCAGTCAATTGCACCACACTCTCAGTATTGCGTCTCCTTATGAAAAACTACTTCTGGCCGGTGAAGTGATTCACACCACCAGAGTCCACACACCATATCACGCTCTCGGTGTTACTCCGACCTATAAATATTGTGACTCATATGACAATCAGTACTAGAATATTCTAGAAAGTCCAAAACAAAGTACTAGAATACTCTGGAAAGTACTGGAAAACTGGAGACTATGACCAGTAGAAAATTCGAGGCTATGGAACGGGCGGCAACGAAACGCCGAACAAGAATGAGGAAACGGTATAAATACGTCACACGCAGATAAGAAGTAAGAAGTAAGCAGTAAAATACGCGAAAAGTACGGAAGCGATAAGTCAAGAAATCGTTAAGTGTGCGGCAAAAGTAACGGGGGTTATTAACGGACTAATAAAGTGTTACATTAATTCAAAATCAATTTAACGGCTCTTATTTATTAAAAAAAATTAATCCAGCGAACCCTAAGCTCGCTACAATATTGTATCGAGCAACAAAAACAAAACAACCGGAATCACAACAAACCTGTCGTTCCTCTCTCTCCCTCTCCATCAACATCCACTCCGAAAACAGAAATCGAACTTGCACACGATCCACACTCGAACAGGGGTATATTCGCACACTCAACATGTGGATCGTGTGGCTTTACCACCACCTTACCATCAAATTATATTAAAACCAAATTATATGAAAAACAATTAAATGATGGGGGTGGCGGAAGCCGCACGTAACACCCCCCCCCCCCCCCCCCCCCCCACACAAGACTGCGTGGCATTCTTAGGAGAGGAATGTCACACCGGAGAGTGGACGGCGGAGAGCAAACAAACAAACAATTAACAATATCAACAAAATAAATAAATAAATAAATAAATTAACATGCTTAGGTGTTAAGGTTAGTAAATTTTATACTACCTATATATTAGTGTTAGTAGGAATAAATAACAATAATTTAATAGGGGAACACTAACATGAACTCCCCGGAGACAAGAACAGAACAAGCAACAAAGACTTCACTTCTCACGGTGGACCCGACACTTAAACCGACGGTCCGACTGAAAGTTCGACCGCCCACACGATCCGGTTAGGACCCCCCCGCTAAGGCGAGGTGATCCCCTCTCGTCTAACCTCCAAAATGTCACCCGGCTGGCGAAATCGTCCCGCTCCCATATGTTTTCTTTCCAATTTTGGACTCATTTACTTGCCCCCGTCCATGGGTTGGCAGATCGGGGGTTGCCCCGTTCCGGCGGCAAAACCTACCATCACCAGACATTATGGTGCGCTTTCGCAACTTCATATTAGTGATCGAACCCCCAGCACTGGGGTTTGCCTTTGCAGTCTGCGCTGGGAATGCGCTTGCAGCATTAGGCCTGGCCTTAAAGACTTTTTCGTAAGACTCAATATTTGGTATCCCCGGACGAAGGTCCTTTACAAGGACAAAGATTCCGGAGACAAACCAGAGTCTGGCCAGCTAGGATCAGGGGCTCCAAGTTACAGGAAGGATTAACCTTTCCTTAATTGTTTTTTCTAAAAAATGTTGTCTATAACTATGTTACTATCAACGTCCGCTATTTGGGGTTTATCCGGATGACCGCGTGGGTAGCACGTGGTTGACCATCTTTTCGCAGCCCTCCCCTGTATGGGTAGGGTCTCCGGGTGAGTACCTGCCGCAGTATCGACCTTAACAGGTCCCCTTGGCACGTCGCCCCGTTCGGCTGCCACATGTTCAACCCTTCCCGTCCCATAGTTGGAAAATTGAATGGAGAATGGCACGGGATTTACGGTCGTTCGGGGTAAAACAAACAACCATCCGGCCCGTCTACCTTACAATTCCGAGACAGGAAGTCGTACCCCAACAATCCGTCTTCCTCCAAACCCGGCAAGGTGCACTATTTGGAAACTGCAGGGAATCTCATGGCGCAACTTGAAACTCCCAGTACAGCATCCACTCGACTTTCCATTGACAAACAGCGCTTGGGGCGTTGTAGATTTATGCACATCCATGCCATATCTAGGATGGAGTGCCTTCAGCTTCAACAGGCTGACCTCAGCGCCTGTGTCCATGATTAGGCGCGTAGAGTTCCTACGGCCAATGTCCAAAGGAAGAGTGACAATCGGGACCTGTTTTGCCGAAAACTGAGAACAGTTGGAGCTGGGTTGCGTTTCTAGTACGTTCGGGTTGGATCTTGCCGACCCGACCTTCGAGAGTTTCCCGAACTCTCCCAGTTTGCCTTATGTCGGCACTCTGCCGCCTTGTGAGTGTGTCGATCGCAAAACTCGCACAATAAATCGCTCCTCCGTTTAGGACTGTCCCGCTCGGGAGTCCCACTGGACTCCGAACTAGCGGAACTGGAGCTATTTTTTCGGCCCACTTTGGGCCCAATGCGCCGGTGTTGCCATTTCCGGTTCTCCGCGCTGCCTGATGCGGCGTCATGCCTCGCATCCGTTTTCGAGGACGTCGATTCCATGGAGTCGGGTCGTTTTCCGCCACCGCTCGACACGGACGATCCTCGCTTACTATCTCCACTCACCTCCCGGGGGTCCGAAGCCACCGCGCGACTACTACCGGCCCCTCGATTGCGTCGGCGCTGTCTCCGACGCTTTCCGCGCATATTTCTCGTTCTCCCCCCAGTCTCCATCCAGGTGTCCAGCCATTGGCTCGCAGCAGGTGCTGCTCCGGCATGCCGCTCGCGGGGAGAAACCTGAGAACCCTGTTATTGTTCCCATTTCTGCTTGTACTCGCACCCGCGCAAGTTATGACCTTGGCGGCCACAAAACTCGCAGCAGCACCGGACGCTAAACACTCTTGGACCTGATGTCGCCGTCCCGCCACCCGCTGAGGGGGCTTGCGGCTCCGGTAGGGCTCTCCGCTGAGCCTGCGGCCGCTGATGGGGCGGCCCATTCCGCGCGATTCCGCCCTGCTGTCCTCTACCCCTGTATGGAGTCTGGGGTTCGCACGTCCGTGTCGGACGATCCGGGCAGTCCACTATATCGTGGCCATACCGCCAGCATTCGCGACAGAAAGGAGTGTTTCGTCTTTTCAGACATTCGTCATACACGTGACCCCTTATCTTGCAAAAACTGCAGGTTGTCTGGGATCCCAGGGGGCGCGCCGATCGACCAACCGGATCCCGGACCGGATTGGCCCGACCCGATCGATCCTGAGGCGCATACGCCCCCTGAGCCAAGCTCTGCTACTCTCCACCCGGCTCGAGGAAGACACGGTGTTTGACCACGTTCCCTCGCCAGAGGAGGCCGGAGCATAGGCACCAGCATCTGTTCGATAATTATGGGGCCCGTACGACCGCTCCTGAATAAAATTGTCCTCCTCCCGTCGACGACTGTATGGCTCTTCGGCAGGTAACACGAATGGCCGCCCGGGGGTCAAGATTCGACAAAACCGGCGCCGGCGCCGCAGGGTGCTCCCCAAAAGTGGAGGAAGGGCCACCCATAAAGGTTGAGGAGTTGCCCGGTCCCACAGTCAACAATTCCGACGTCCGATCGGTGATTCCGGGCCGCGCATCTACAAACAGGTCATCTTGCCGCAACATTTCCCACCTACCTCGCTCGAATCCGGTCAGGTGGTCCACCATGCTGCGAAATTGGACATCGCCCAACGTGAGGAGGAAGTGCCTTAGTCCTTCCTCCCTTAAAACCCTTACCAACACCGGCTTGGCCATTCCCTCAAGCTGGCTTGCGAAGACGGACCTACCCTGCCGCCAATAATAGCGCCCAGCGGCCTCCTCGCACCATACCACGGCCCGCTTCACTCGGGAAACGAAATTCGTGGCATCCTCGGAGGGAAGCTGTCGCATTTTGGATAGTTGCGCGCACAACTCCTCATACGACACTGGGGTTCAAAGGCCTCTCTGAGACGCTGCTCCGCTTCGAAAAAGGTCATGGGTGGCCTCTCCTCGAACATTCGATAGGCCTTGCCGCTCAGCCCAGAGGGCAGCCACCGGAGGAAGGTACGCCCCCCCCCCCCACCGCCAGACCATCCAAGGTCCTTCTGCAGCCCTTGAAAAACAAAGAGAGTTTCTCGGCTGTACCCGGTCCTTCCTGTCCCGAAAACATGGGGACCGCCTTCGACACGAGGTCGAAAACCCAGCCTGTGCCGAACATGGCCCGTACAGGACATGGCTGCGGGCCCAGTTTAAAGTATGAGGGCATCGGCGTGTCCTCCATGCTTCCAACAGCTTGTTTGGTAGCGGTGGGAGGGGGTGCGTTGGTGATCGTTCGTCCACAAATTCGTCTCGCGAATCGTGGAATGCCTCTGGATCCACCTCGTCACCCGGCGGCTCGGGAAGTGCCTCGGGCTGCGCCCGGGCAGGGGTGCCCTCTCGGCCTTCTCTTTGCCGCTGCCTCGTCTGCATCTATAGGCCGTCCAACCAAACTCAAAATTTCTCGATACCAAACCCGGAACCCCGACAAGCCCTATGGCCAACAGCAAAACCGGGAAAAACAACAGTCCAACCCCGAAATCCAACCAGAAATATAGCAATAAATACAACACCTCCAACGAGAGAACCACCCCGAACGCGACAGAACCAATCCGCACACGAGCCGGCCGTATATCGGATACAAACCCACAACGTCTGAGCTGATTAGTGTCTTATCTCGAAATCTCCGATTGCCAAAGGCCGCACACGAATCGAGGGGGCGCGAAAAACAACAAGGAACACAATTCCCACAACAAACAAACAAACACTCTCAAAGGGACACTCACACCAACCGTAGCAACAAAACGGCAGACCACGCAAGAAGCGCCACAGAACAAATAACAACGACACCGCCCGAGAAGAGAGAGAGAGAGAGAGAGAAAAGGAAAAACCCTAACGTGCCACCCGTCGCGTATAAAAATAATATCTACCTTATTGTAAACTTTGTAACATAGGAAAAAATTTTTTTTTAACGCGACGATGAAGTAACAATACCAAAAATTACACACCACGAATACAACGCGCAGCTGAAAAAAGGAAGAAAAGCAGATTCACGGTTCCTGTTGCAGTCCAAGCAACATGAACCAAACAGTAATTAAAAGAAAATGAGTTCACGTCCATTCATTTAAAAATAACCGAAAATGAATGCGACATAATTCCGATAATCATCAACATCGGAATCATTCCCAACAAAAACACCAACAAACCAAGCCCAATCTAACAACCTGATAGTGATAACCTACATCAGCGATCAGCGTCATCTGCCAGGAAACAGCAACATCTGCTCTTCATCACCTTCAAAAGAAAACGGACTCTGGTTGTTGACCTCAACAATGGTTCAACAAGACGAGGAAGAACCTGCTGTTTTGATTGGAAAAGGACCGGTATTTTGAAACATCGATTAGCAACGGAGGAATGCTGTTTTTTGTTCTGTTACCTGCGGTAGTTTTTTGGTGTCTTCGAGTAATGAAGACTTAGTCTTTCAGTTTTTGTCTAACCAAAATATTCTTTGTCGAAGTAAAACATCGTGAAATACAATTTAAAATAGTACAAAAACTTGCCATCTTTTTGTTGTTTTTATTCTTAGGTGTTTTTCGTTTAACTTTGGTTTTTAATGTGCGAAAGTGATTAGGACAAACAACAACTGTGGCCCATTATCAGGACCTCCATCTCGAGGAAGATTCTACGACGACTCAACCGGATGAAACTCCTAGGCGTAGACGGAAAACAAAGGGTTGCTGTTGCAAAGGAACGGGTTCCGGCAGTATCAAACCAACGAGTGGATTTCGTTCTGGCTATTCCCCGTGGGCGAACAGTTCCAAAATAGAAAGGCAACAATATCAAACATAAATTCGTAAATGAAATATAAATATAAATAACAAGGATTAGGGCTGCGAGTAACAATAAATATGCCCCAATAAAATATTCCAAACTGTTAACATTCAACATATCACTTACAACTAAAATACTTTAACAATTATCGATACTAATGGCAAAATATAATATTAACAACAAAAAGAACCAAAAAAAAATGTTGTTTCCCTGTTAGCTGATTCACTGCTACGCTGGGTTCTTCTGGATACGGCCACTGGCTGATGACCTGGTCGAATAATCGATGACCTCCTTGTGTTTCTTGCTAGACTTGGTCTTTGTCTTTGCTTTAGGCTCAGTTGGATTCACTATGACTGGAGACTCGTCTTCGCTAGCTGATCCTCCCGTTGGCGTTGGTTCTGTTATGGCGGCAGTAATGGAAGCCGCAACTCGATTTTTCCTTCCCGTCGATCTCTTAAGCACAGCTTGGCGGTGTACTTTTCTCTTGGCAGCAGTTGCCGTTCTCTGGCCGTTGCTAGATTTGCCAAGAAATTTCGATGATCCAATTGTGGTGTTTTAAAAGTATTTTTAATTCTCCTTCAGCGATTATATTGTGCCTTGGTCCTATCCAGACAGTTGTGTTGTAATATACATACTTGCGGATAGCGATCTTATTTCAAAACACAATCACCATCCTGTCCGCAGCGCCAATTGTGGCATAGTAGTAGCCACAGAAAATTTAGTGTATTTAAATACAAAACGGGTTACCTGTTTTTCCTCTTTAGGTTCCTCCCCTCTTCGCGACCAGGGCGGCCACCGTCAAATGGTGGTTCCGGAGAGAAGTCGATGTGTTTCTGTGGTTCCAAACGCACCACAAGCGATGGGATTTTCACCTCCTGCTTCCGAACTCAATTGTGTCTTTGGCGGATCAACACGCGAACATGATGGATAGAGTTGGCCAGTCCAATTTTAAACACTTGCGCTTTAATCGGAGCTCCAAGAAATCAAAAAGCCTTTAATCTTTTCTCTCCACGTTTAATTTCACAAACTTTTCTTTTACAAAAACGTTTTAGTCTTTTACTTTTTCTTTCATAACATAAGTATTTTACTTTTTCTTTCATAACATAAGTATTTTACTTTTTCTTTACTTTTCACCCAAAAAAATGGAACGGGGTTTTTTCTTCCTTTTTTCCGCTGCTGACCAACCGAACTCGCAAAAACCGTATTTAAATATCATCTTTTTGTCTCGAATCAACAGTATCGAGCAACAAAAACAAAACAACCGGAATCACAACAAACCTGTCGTTCCTCTCTCTCCCTCTCCGCCAACATCCACTCCGAAAACAGAAATCGAACTTGCACACGATCCACACTCGAACAGGGGTATATTCGCACACTCAACATATGGATCGTGTGCCTTTCCCACCACCTTACCATCAAATTATATTAAAACCAAATTATATTTTAGCGAGCTTAGGGTTCGCTGGATTAATTATTTTTAGTAAATAAATAAGAGCCGTTAAATCGATTTTGAATTAATATAACACTTTATTAGGCCGTAATACAACCATTACTTATAACGTGCACTTAACGATTTCCTTATTTATCGTTTCCGTACTTATCGCGTCTTTTACTGCTTACTTCTCACTCGAGACTTTCGCTTGCTTCACTGTCTTACTTATAACTCTTCTCCATGCTTTGTGTGCGACGTATTTATAGCAGTTCCCTTATTCTGATTCGGCACCCCTTTTCCGGCCGTTTCATAATCTCGACTTTTCTATTCCAGTTTTCCAGTACTTCCCAAAATAATCTAGTACTTTGTTTCGGACTTTCTCGAAGATTCCAGTACTGATTGTCATATGCGTCACAATATTAAAAACAATTAAATGATGGGGGTGGCGGAAGCCGCGCGCAACAGTGGTATTGTTCCGCACAATTTGGTTTATACGCGCTCCGCGAGATAATCCGACGGATCGCACTAGTTCGCGGTTCATCTTCCGATGGCGGGAACACCCCAGCATCACAACTCGTTCCGTTACAGAGCGGGAAAAGCTGTGGAATTCCCCTTTTTTTTATTTCATCTCCACATTTATTGACAATTCAATTACAGATTTTACTTAAGACTAATTGTTAAATTCTATTTTACAAATATTATTCTTACATTAACTACTCGAGGTATCATGCCGGCGCTACAGGTTCGTCTCTCGCGAGAGATGTGTAATAATAAAAAAAAAAGTATATATATATATATATATATATATATATATATATATATATATATATATATATATATATATATATATATAGGTATATCTATATTCCAATAAGCGAGCTATTTTTTTTATTGTATTTTTTTTTCTCATATATATATTGTGACGCATATGACAGTCAGTACTGGAATATTCGGGAAAGTCCAAAACAAAGTACTGGAAAACTGGAGACTATGGATAATAGAACATTCAAGATTATGGAACGAACGGAAACGAAATACCGAATCAGAATGTGGGGAACTGGTATAAATACGTCGCACACAACTCATGGGGACAAGTAGAAAGTAATAAGTCTCGAGTGAGAAGCAAGCGATAAGTAAGAAGTAAAATACGCGATAAGTACGGAAGCGATAAGTCAAGAAATCGTTGTGTACGGTAAAAGTAACGGTTGTGGTTTACGGACTAATTTATTATTATTATTTATTATTATTATTATTATTTATTGGCCTGTAGGAACCCGGAAGTTCATGACCTCACCGACTCGGCTTCGCCATCCTTCCCTGTCCTGGGCACTCTCCTTCCACACTTCACCATTCGATCCGATCTCGTCAAGGTCAAACCTAACATTGTCCTCCCATCTCCGTCGCGGCCGTCCTACCAGTCTCTTTCCCGTTGGTCTACCGTCAAGAATTCTATGCACGGTCCTATCGTTCCCCATTCGCGCCACGTGTCCGGCCCATCTTAATCTTCGCGACTTGATTACTCTCACTATTGTAGGTTTGCGATATAGTTCTTCCAATTCGTGGTTATGGAGTCTCCTCCATTGTCCTGCCTCCTCGTCATATTTACCTCCAAAGATACCTCTCAAAACTTTATTCTCGAATAGACTAATAAAGTGTTATATTAATTCCAAAACCGATTTAACGGCTCTTATTTATTCAAAATAATTAATCCAGCGAACCCTAAGCTCGCTACAATATCTTCCTTAAAACTATAAAATGAAAATTTAAGATATTCTTTCATGATTGTGAATGACCCGAGGAATTAAATATTCATGGTGTTTGCCCTGACGCGGGAGAATTGTCAGATTGTTAAACAGGTGATGAATCAGTTTATCGATTCAAATTTGTAAAACTGTTTTTACACTGACGGTGTTGTTACCGCGATATTTATCTTTTTATTACTATTTAATACAATATCAACATGAATTATACCCCTGTGAAACGACCGTGTAGTACGCCAGAAACCAGCTTCCATACTCCCTTAGCATTCAGCAAGGAACTTAAACAAGTACTTAATGAACGAAACATCCTTACTGCAAAAACAAGGAAGAAGGGTAAGAAAAACCAAATTTAGGTAGTAATAGTTAATAACGATTTTTTAATTGATCTGAAAGTATTGTGATTGGTATTCTAAGAATCATTCTAATATATAATGTTGAAGTGCGATAATATTGCTAGTGTAATGGACTGGACACTGTCAACCACTCCTTTCTGTTACATTTTTCGGTATAATGCTTCTACCTTTTTTAACAATATCTTTATCATATCAAGAGAAAAAACGCAGGAAAGGACAAATGGAAAAGAATGAGTGTCAAATATCTTTTGATTCTGTAGAGGGCGAGAAAATATATTGCCATTGTCCTTACGAAAATTCTCTTTATATGGACCAAAAGTAATGAGACTATTTTGTAAAAAAATTCGCGCTGAAAATCGATGTGTTAATTTTTTTCTGTGGATTGGTATGACTGTTTTCAACAGTCTTGCTTAGTTGGGTTACAAATTAGTAGAGGAAAATTGTTGTTGGCGATTTTTTTAAATGGATAAACCTGTGGAACAACGAATTTACATTAAATTTTGCCTACAAAATAAAATTTCTTGTTCCCATACCTTAAAGATGTTACGACAGTGTTACAGCGACGCATGCTTATCACGATCACAAGTTTTTAAGTGGTACAAATTATTTGGTGAGGGTCGTGGAACCGTCGAAGATGGAAGTCGTTCAGGAAGGCCATTAACCTCATCTACTAGTGAAAATATTAACAAAATCAAGGAACTTGTCCTTTCCAATTATCGATTGACTCAAGGAGAGCTTGTAGACATTGTTGGTATATCGACTATGTCAGGGGGAACATCATGCAGATATCATGATAAATAATGGAACTTTGAGAGGTTCGTCATCGCATAACCGGGCTAGCTCTCGAGGCTCGGCCCACGCTCGACTGGTGACGGCATTTTGTAACATCAGGGGCATCGGTTTCACCAATACTAATGTAAACGCCGTCCACCAATATTTGCAAACAACGAAACCTGATATCCTTGCCCTAACTGAGACCCAGGTCGATTCGCCAACTGATTCTACATATCTTCGTTGCTCAGGATACGACTTACATTCGAGATTCCGTTTTAAGGGCGGAGTCTGCGTCTTCGCACGGTCTGATCTGGCATGCCAGAGGATGGAGGCGTTGGAACCCAATAATATGGACATCATATGGTTGAGGGTCGTGCTGAGGAATTCCGTTAAATTTCTTTGTTGTCTTTACCGCTCGCCGAATGACGATCGACCGGCGACATTTTTCGAACACCTTTCATATACCGTCGACTGGATACAGATCAACCACCCAGCTTCTGAAATGATTGTCCTTGGCGATTTTAGTGTGCACAATTCCGACTGGTTGTTACATTCTAACAGAACCGACGAGGCTGGGAGGCTGGCGGAGATGTTTGCTGTAAGCCACAACTTGACTCAAGTCGTGGGGGAGCCAACGCGAGTACCGGATGCCCGAGGCGATTATGCGAACACCCTGGATCTGTTTTTGACATCCGAACCGAGTATTTATACGGTAGAGGTTTCTGCGCCACTGAGAAACTCAGATCACTGGTTGGTATCTGTCGCGCAAGCACTTGCATACCAAGCGAATAACCGGCCTAGGCAGCTTCGCCATGTATGGAAGTATGGGGCTGCTAACCGGGACGATATGCGAGATTTCTTCGCATCCTTTCCATGGTCGGAGGTGTGCTTCGGAAATTCCGATGTTAACGCTTGCGCGGAGTCGGTATCAGAGATTATTCTCCTGGGGATGGGGATGTATATTCCGCATTCCATCAAACGATGTTCGTCTGATAAACCTTGGTTTGACAAAAAATGCGAGCTGATTACAGCGGCAAAAAATAGAGCTTTTAAGCAATGGTGCTCCAATCCTACCGATGTTAACAGAACGAATTTTGTTAGAACCAGAAACGCGTGCAACCAGGCGATTGATACCGCGAAGAAGGCTCACAACGACAGGGTGATCAAAAAGCTCCTTCTGTGCCCAACGGGTTCGCGCTCCTTCTGGTCAATGGCAAAGGCTGTCAGCAGTAACTTTGCTTCCTCCTCTTTCCCCCCGTTGGTGACAGACAGCGGGACGTTGGTCACGAATCCAAAGGATAAAGCTAATGTGTTCGCGAATTTATTTTCCGCGAACTCAAACCTCGATCCCGGCCTTTTGGAGCCACCTGTGATCTCGCCGGTACAGTCTTCCATGCGGGATGTGAGATTTCGTCCGCGCACTATCCAACGCATTCTACGTGAACTGGATTGTAGGAAGGCAACCGGCCCGGACGGAATACCAGCAATAGTACTTAAGAACTGTGCTCCAGAACTATCGCCGGCTCTTGGCAGACTCTTCCGCTTATCTTATGCACGGAGGACCTTTCCTGCCTGCTGGAAAATTGCTCGAGTTCAGCCAATCCCAAAGACGGGAAAAAAGTGTCTCCCACAAAATTACCGTCCGATAGCATTACTGTCTATTTTATCTAAGGTAATGGAAAAAGTCATCAATACAGAGTTGGTTAAGTATTTGGAGTGCAACGGTCTTCTGAATGATCGTCAATACGGATTCCGTGGCAGGCGGTCCACAGGAGAGCTTTTGACACTTATAACCGATATATGGACATCTGCGATTGAACGGCATGGTGAGTCAAGGGCGGTCGCATTAGATATCTCCAAAGCTTTTGACCGCGTCTGGCACGGGGCATTGCTGAGCAAACTTCGTTCATATGGACTTTCCGACCAGCTTTGCGACTGGACGAGGAGCTTCCTCCTGTTGTTGTGGACGGCGAGTGTTCGGATCTGTATCCTGTTAATTCGGGGGTGCCCCAGGGTTCTATTTTGGCTCCAACCTTGTTCTTGCTTCACATAAATGATTTGTTGGAGACAACGGATAACAAAGTGTTCAGTTTTGCGGATGATAGTACGCTTGTTTCCTCCTTTTCGAGTGATCGGCCGATTGGTGCATCTACGTCGCACCAGCTGAGATGTAGACAGATTGACTCTCTGAATCAGGATCTAGATAAAGTCCTGCAGTGGGGAAAGGCCAATCTTGTCGACTTCAACGCAACGAAGACCCAGTATACAACATTCACAAAGAAAAGTGGATCATCGGTTCCACAGCTGATGATGAGTGGCCGGGCCCTCGAGGCTGGGGAAAGTTTGAAATTGCTCGGCGTCACGGTCTGTGGGAATGTATCATGGCATAAACACGTGTCGGGTGTCGCCAGATCAGCCTCAGGAAAACTGAGTTATCTTTTTAGAGCCAAGAAATACTTTACTCCGGCCCAACTTCTTCTCCTATATAAATCTCAAATTAGACCCGCGCTCGAATATTGCTCTCATGTTTGGAGCTCGGCTCCTAAACATACCCTCGACCGACTTGAGAGCGTACAGAGACGAGCGATCCGCCTGATCGGGGACTCGGCGCTGACGTCGGGACTACAGTCGCTATCACATCGAAGGTGCGTGGCCGACCTCTGTCTGTTTTACAGATATTATCACCGGTGCTGTTCTTCGTAGATTCTTGGCATTGTTCCACGCAATTCGGTTTATATGTGCTCCACAAGACAATCCGACGGATCGCACCCGTTTGTGGTTCATCTCCCGACGGCGCGAACATCCCTGTATCAGAACTCGTTCCGTTACAAAGCGGGGAAGCTGTGGAACTCCTTTCCCACGCGAGTGTTCCCGGAGCGTTACAACCTGCAACTGTTCAAAAAGAACTGCAACAGTTATTTGATGGCATCTCGGGGGGCCCACTCGACGCTATAGGTTCGCCTTTCCCGAGAGAAGTCTAATAAAAAAAAAAAAAAAAAGGAAGGGATCAATACAAAGAATTTTAAAGGATGATTTGGGCTTATCTCGTGTTTCATGTCGTCTTGTTCCGAAAGCATTGAATTTGTTTGAAAAACGATGTCGTGTTCAAGTGGCTGAAAAGATGCTTTCTATGATTGATGATGAACTGAAGTGCATAATTACCGGCGATGAGGCTTGGATCGTACCACATCAAGGCAAATCGAATATCAAAGTCATGTTGGCTGTTTTCTTCGACTACCGGGGCGTTGTTCACAAACAGTTCATTCCACCTGACAAAACAATTCACAAAGAATATTACTTAGAACTTTTGCAGCGAGTATGTGAGTCAGTTCGTAAAAAACGACCAGAATTGTGGCGAAACAATTCATGGTTCCTGCATCACGATAATACACCGTCTCATACTGCCACCGTTATTCAGGAGTTTTTAATAAAAAATCAAGTGAACATTATTTCACAAGCACAGAATTCGCCAAATATGGCTCCGTTTGACTTTTTCCTGTTTCCCCGATTGAAATTACCCCTTCGTGGACATTGTTTTGAGTCAGTGACAGCCGTTCAAGAGAATTCTCTGGCCGCTTTGAAGGCTATACCGGAAGCTGAGTACAGTAACTGTTTCAAAGAGTGGAAGAAACGCCGGAGTAAATGAATTCAAGTGGGAGGCGATTACTTTGAAGGAGAATAAATTTGGATGAATAAAGTAATTTCTGGGTTCTGTATTGTATCAGTTTCGTTAGTTTTTGTTGACACTGGTTCGTGCATCGGAAAATCCTTCATACAAACTAGCTGTGTAACATAGGTTGATAGCGCCCAACATAACGACCAATTCAAATGCTCAAAAAGTTGTTTTGTTTGTTTAAGTTGGCATTCTCGTAGAGCCGTTCTATTTGTTTTTCTTTTTTTGTGCCGTTTTTTTTGGTACATTGTTGTTGGCCGTGGGAAATTTGACTGACAAGCCTAAATTCGAAGAAAAATCGATTATGTAATTATTACGGCGGGTGATAAAGACCAAGTCCAGAGTGTTGGTGGGCAGTTTGTTTATATTTAAAACTATTGTTGTCTAATTGTTATTTTATATACCCCAACGCGCCTACAATTGGGGATTTTGAAGTACCTTTAAATGTCAGAGCACAGTGCAAGGAAAGGAAAAGCGGATAAGGAAAGTAGATTTCGATGTATGTTGGTCTTGAATGCCTGGACATCACAACGACGAGGAAACACGTGATCAGGCAGAGAATTCCACATTCGTGTGGTCCGGCTAAAGAATGACTCCCTATGTTTATTTGTGCGCCTGAAGTTCACCTTCAATGTGAACTGATGCGCATTCACTGATTGACGCGTATCGCGGGAAAATGTCTGAAGGGGCGGAACACATTCAGCAAATTCAGTTGAGCAACGACTGTGGTAATAGCTATAGAAAAAATATAAACATTTTCAATGTTTATGATTTTCAGGAAATGTACTGCGAAGCATACCTCACGGGTATCAAAAAAGATCTATTGTGTGTAAACAATGGATGCATACTTCGTTCTGCACGATCGTAAGAGAGATAAGGGTGTGTGTGTGTATGAACGTCGTCCGGTTTTGGAGATTCTAATTCAAACCTCGTCGCAATCGGACGCAAATAAAATAAAAGGCACAAATATTACCCGTCACCGAAGACGGAAGACAAAGTGAAAACAAAAAGGAACGAGCCGTCGTGGTTGTGTGTCGTGTCGGGTGTTTAAAGTTAAACGTGTTAAATAAAATTCAAATCAAAACCCAAAAACCGCGTTTGTAAGAATAAATGGATTGTGTTCGCTGTGATGATCATTCGTTGTACCCAATTTAAAAGGTTTAAAAACAGATTTCTTTAGGTAAATAAAGTGATTTTAAATTAAGAACAGACAACTGTGTTTTATTTAACTATTTGGGTGCTTATCTCTCTGTGTGTGTTTGTGTTTTCTATCTCTCTGATAGTGCAGTGCAAAAAAATTTTATAACACGCCTATATGCTAATGACGGAATTAAACGACTCACAGCTGAGACCCCAATAGGTTTCACTGCTCGTTTTTGCATCCTGTCGAGCACGTGTAGTTTTGGATGCCTCTAACCAAATATGGTAGTTGAACTCCATTTTCGGATGAATATACGCCTTGTAAATAGTGGCCAGATTGGATGGAGTGAAGTATCTTTGGCATCTCTTAAGGAACCCCATACATTTGGCTGCACTTTTCGCAGCTTCAAATGTGTGGTCATTCCAATTAAGAGTAGAATTTATTCGAGTGCCGAGGATTAATAGTTCCTTGGCTTCGTCGATGCAAGTGCCGTTCATCGACAGTGTATTTACTTTGGGGTTCGCCTTCGACGACAGGAGACAGCACTGAGTTTTTAAGCCATTGAACTCTACTTGGTTAGATAATCCCCATTGATATATCTTGTTAATGTTAATGAATTCAGTGTATTAAGCATAACCAGCTGATTAGTATTGGCATTCAAAGAGTTTGTTCGGGAATGTTCGTATGAGTATGAGAAACTCAACGTGCTATCATCAGCAAACGAGTGAATTGCCTTGTGGGTAATTGTCATGAGATCATTTATAAAGATGAGGAATAGAGTGGGTGAAAGTACAGAACCCTGGGGAACATCTGCGTCAATTTGATGGAAGACAGAATTGACACCATCAAGAACCACTTGGACTGAACGGCCAGAAAGTCTCTTATCCATTATTATTATTATTTATTGGCCTGTAGCAACCCGGAAGTTCATGACCTCACCGACTCGACTCCGCCATAGTTCCATGTCCTGTGCACTCTCCTTCCACGCCTGACCCGATCTCCTCAAGGTCAAACTTAACATTGTCCTCGCATCTCCGTCGCGGTCGTCCTCTCAATCTCTTTCCCGTTGGTCTACTGTCAAGAATTCTACGCACGGCCCTATCGTTGCCCATTCGCACCACATGTCCGGCCCATCTTAATCTTCGCGATCTGATTACTCTCACTCTTGTAGGTTTGCGGTGTAGCTCGACCAATTCGTGGTTGTGGAGTTTCCTCCATTGTTCTGCCTTCTCGTCATATTTACCCCCAAAGATACCCCTTAAAACTTTATTCTCGAACACGCGAAATTTGTTTTCTTTCCGTTTTGTGAGAGCCCATGTTTCGCATCGCAATTTCGTATAGAGTAATCGGTATGATTATGGTTCTATAGACATTATGTTACGTGATAGCAGTTTGGATTTCAGCAGTTCACTGACTGTCTGGCAACTAGCGTTGCCGGAATGGAGTCTTTTGTTAATTTCCTTCGACATTTCGTTACTGGCCGTCAGTATCGTTCCCAGATATTTAAATTCTTTAACTTTTTCGAATATCTTGCTTCAGACATTTATATGCTTTCCCTGAGGTCCTGCTCTCGCCGTAATCATGTATTTAGTTTTGTCTTCATTTATTTCTAGGCCCACCTCTTCTGCCGCTTGCATGATGATTTCACAGTTTTTACTAACAGTTTCTAGATTATCACCCAGAACGGCGATGTCATCTGCATATGCGAGCACTTGTGTGACCCCGTTCAGGGATGACCCGGCCATGTTGTCGTGTTGTACCTTTCTGATGACATACTTGAGCACAAGGTTAAAAAGACATGCAGAGATGCCCTCCCCCTATTTTAGTCCGTTTCGGATTTCCAATGATTCTGAGAGGTGGTTTTCTATTCTAACTCGCCCTTTGTTTTCGGTCATACAAATTTGAATGAGGACGGCATATTTTTTCGGGATTCCCAGCTCGACTACAATATGGTACAGTCTTTGCCTTTCGACTGAGTCGTAGGCTTTTTTGAAGTCAACGAACAGTTGGTGAACCGTCTCTCTGTATGCCCAATTCTTTTCCAGCAGTTGCCTTATTGGGAACATTTGGTCGCTTATTGACCGATTCCTACGGAATCCTCATTGGTAGTCTCCCAGTATTTCTTCTGCATACAGGGTGAGTCTCTGCAGTATGACATTTGTTAGTATTTTGAATGTGGATTGGGAGCAATGATATTCCTCTGTAGTTTTCGTAGTCAGATCTGTCGCCTTTTTTGAAATTGGGAACGACTATTGAGGTTTTCCATTCTTCCGGAGTGACTTCCTTATCCCATATTGTTTTAATCAGTTGATGGATCTTTCGAGCGATTGCCTCTCCTCCTTGCTTCATAAGCTCTGCCGGTATGCAGTCGACTCCGGAAGCCTTGTTGTTTTTCAATCGATTTATTATTACTTCGTTGAAAGAGAGCTCTGGAATCTGAGGGTCGGCTGTATGTACGTCTGGTGCATTTATTTGTGGTTGATGGGTGCGCACATTGAGCAGGTTTTCAAAGTACTGCTTCCATCTTGTCACGATATTGTTTGTTCCTGTGACCAGACAGCCGCTTGAGTCTCGAATTATGTTGGCTCTCCCTCGGTAGCCATTTCTAATTGAATTTATGCGGGCATACATACCTCTGACGTTCTTTGCTCTGGCATTTTCTAGGATTGTTTCGATCCCAGTCTTCTCTCATTCGCGTTTTTTGCGTTTGAAGAATCTCAGAGTATAAACGACATATACTACAATATCAAATACTCATCCATCTCTCTCTACGCGGACGACACTAAACTCTACAAAACGATCCGCTCTCCCCTCGACTCCTCACTTCTCCAATTGGATCTCGACAGCTTCTTAACTTGGTGCGTTAACAACTGCTACGAACTCAACGTTGTCAAATGTCACTCTATCATCTTCTCCCGTAAAGTCCCCCTTCCCCGCCCCGGTCCTATTTCCTACTAAACCAGCAGATATCATCTGTACCTTCGATACTTGAGCTTGGGATCTTATGTGACAGGGAGCTTAACTTCAGCCCACATATCGATAACATTATCCTTAAGACCAACTCTGGTATTGGATTTGTGTAACGCTGGTCGAAAGAATTCTCTAATTCCCACGTTTCCCAATCGGTCTACACAGCCTTCGTCCGCCCCCTTCTAGAATACGCCAGTCAGGTCTAGTCTCCTCACTACTCGTTCCATATTCGCAGGTTCGAAAGCGTGCAACGTCTTTGTTTTGCCCTCCGTGGACTCCATCACGCCCCACACCACCACCGTAACCTACGAAATCCTCGTCTCTTCTATCTGCCCACCCACCACATATCTTACGGCTTTAATGACCCCATTTCGCGAATGGTGCGGTGGGCAAACTCTTACCCTACCTCCTTCGATTTCAATTACACCTCTGCCATAAAGAGGTTTTAGCACCAAGCATCGGAGAAAGGCCTAGTAGTACGCTTAATCCAGTTGGACCTCAACCCATTTAGAATATTAATTGCAAAGCGTTGGGACAATTGCTGGGCTATAGTCCGGGCGTTACACCCGTAAGTGCATAACATTTAATAAACACGAGGGTTCTTTTGGTAATAAACAACAAATACAAACAGAAAACAAAGTATAGGACTAAATTAACGTTTAGAAATATAAATTTCACTAATAACTTTCTTTTTGTTCATTCTAGTTTGCTCAATGTTAGACCGGATAACACCGGACAAAAAGAACGAGTTGGATAAACGTCAACAGTTTCGCATGCAAGCAGTGCAAGAAATAATAAGTTCAGAAAAGGCCTACTTACAACAATTGGAAATGCTTATGAATTACTTCGTTAACCCCCTCAAAGAGCAAGGTATACTAACCGATTCCAGTCATACAACGCTCTTTGGACAGATTGAAATGATATACAATTTAAATGGAGAACTTCTGAAGATTCTGGAACAAAACCGTGAGAACGTAGCAAATGCCTTTCTAAAGATGGCTCCGTTTTTTAAGCTCTACTCGGTATATGCGTTTGATTATAAGAATGCGTTACTGTTACTTCAGGATTTGACTAGTAAAAATCCGATATTTAGAAAATTCATTGAAAACGCAGAAGGTCATCCATGTGTGCAACGCAAATTGAATTCTTTGATGATTATTCCAATACAAAGGGTACCAAGGTACAAGTTGCTGTTAGATCAAGTTCTACTCTACACGAGTCCAGCTGATGTGGACTTCAAATTCCTCAAAGGTACAATTAGCAAGTAGATTCATCTGTGCTGATCGTGGCATTAATTATATTTCATTTCAGAATCTATAAAACTTGTGGAAAGCACAATTGCGCACATTGATTCTGTCATCGAGGATCAAGAAGTCACTCAAAAATTATTGAACTTGCAAAATTGTCTAGTGAATCGAATGCCAAATATTGTGAAGCCAAGCCGAAAGGTAATTAAGGAAGGCATTCTGAACAAAGTGAATCGAAAAGGGGAAGAGATTAAGAGGTACTGTGTACTCATGTCGGACATATTCATGTACTGCAAGATTCTAAAAGATCGTCCAAAAGATACTGTTGTTGAGAATTCCCTAGAATGCTGCTGTATATTCCCTCTGAAGAAGAGTAAAGTATTCGAAATGTTTCCAGGAAATTTTAAAATCACCTGTCAAGGTGATGGTATCATTTTTTGCACCAACGACCTGCATTTAGGACAGACTTGGGTTGGATTTATTAAGGACGCCATCGAGCTGCACATCATGTGCCGGAAGACCTTGCGCAAGGAATCAAGCAAAAGGACACCAATCAGGTAAGATTTGCATTCTTAACTTAAGTGTATATGCAGTTTTTAACCATCTCCTTTTTCCAGGAAAAAGAATATGAAACACTTCGAGACAGATTACATTGTCAGTCCTAATAAGCGTAAATGCGTAGGTTATCTCATTCCTTTGAAAACGTTTGCGCTCTACAATTTAACTACCTTTCAGGAGTATGATGCCCTTTTTCGACATAGACGTGGCTCTGATTCAGAAAATGAAAGTGACGATCAAACGTCTTGTTTTTCTCGCTCAAAAGACAGCCATCTTTTCAAGAAACCTAAAACTCCGCAACCCCCAAATTATTCTATATATGACACACGCGCCAGACATTTGAAAAGAACCCTTCCCTCGGCATCGGAAACTTTGACGCAACATCGAAGCATTTTGAAAAAGTCAAAGCAAACAACAAACAGTCAAGAGGAGCATGATCCGACGTATGGCTTTGCAAATCGAGACTCTAATTCCAACCGTTATTTTAGATCCCAAAATACTGACACTAAAATCACCGGACAATTGATAAGCCAAACGAATCCATATAATGCTAGCTTCAAGGATATGTTACATCCCTTACGTTACCGTTTAGATTTGCCCAGTACAAATAACGACAAAGAAAATATTCCACACCAAACTACTGCCAGTATACCAAGAAAACGAGTTAAATTCGAGGAGTCCCAACAGCTGGAAAACTGTTCAAATGATACGGCAGAACCTTACAAATTCGAGCCGACTCCTCAGAAACCTGGACTATCGCTCCGAGAAAGAATTGTCGAGTTTTTTTCGAAATTATTCTAAATTCAAATGTTTTTATTTTTATGGAAGGTCTTTGTCGGAGAATACTAATTTATAAAAAGTGGAAAAAATATATCCTGATACAGCAATCAAAAGAATTGTCGCTTTTATATTCCATCTCTCCATGAATTTGATTGTAAATAGGAACCGAAACCGGATAGTATTTAAGGTGGGGAAGTGGTCTTATACCGTTTGCGACGATAGTGAAGTGTATTTAATTCGAACCGACGCTTTGACGATTAGAATCACTAAAAGATAGTATCAGTGCTCAACACATCAGACCACTGCCGCGTATACGAATTCGATACTTATACTCAAGTACACTCAACTGTGTGGAATTGTTATGTTAATTGCTATTGATATATGGCTCTGATGGCTTTTTTTTTGCTTATTCGATTTTCTTTCGGTGTTGTTCTTCACTATGTGTTTCTATTTTTGTGTGTGTATTGTTAGAAACGCCTTGTTTGTTTTGTATAGATTTTCTACAACTCTCTATGAGCTCTTTGAAACTACTTTAACGGTGCAAATAATGCCAAGGTGATTAAGGGCATTGTCCGTAGAAAGTTCGGTTGACGAAAAGGTTCAATATATTGACATTTTAATACACCGGCACACTATAAACAGAATATTACGTGAATAAAGAAATATGCTTCTACATACCGCCTTCGCAAGCTATCGAGTCATACGAACTCGCTACTGCTGCAATCGACCGCTTAACGGAGCTGAGTTCTTCCCAAGACGACATTGTAGTCCTTGGCGATTTTAACCTCCCCCATCTCCAATGGACGCTGTCTAATGATAAGTCCCCCTACTACCAAGGAGTGTCTCTTTATAGACAGCCTCACCGACTCTAACCTTTGCCAAGTAAGTAATGTCCTGAATCATCTGGGCTGACAACTTGACCTTGTGTTCACGACAGACCCCTTTAATTCCTCAGTTGTCTCTAGTCCCCACACCCTCTCAACTATTGACAACCACCACTCCCCGGTTCTCCTATCCCTATACCACGACTACGCAGCCCACAGCACACCTCCCCTCTACCAATATTCTTTCAACTTCCGAAAAGCCAATTTCCGCCTCATAAATGAGTTCCTCGGCAATATCACACTCCGCTTAAACGATATAAGTGTAGAGGTCGCTACAGTCTCGCTCTACACAGTAATCTACAACGCCATATCCCTATATGTCCCATATACCCGACACAGGTTATCATTCTCATCGCCCCCTTGGTATAACCGCAGACTCCACACACTTCATAACAAGAGGAATAAGTTGTGGAACACTTTCTTAAATACGCGTTCTCCCCTAGACTACTCCAACTATCTCGGTTACTTTTACCAATTCACCGAGCTTTATAGCTCCCTCTACCACAATTACCTTGCCAAAGCTCAACTCAGCCTGATCAATGACCCCAAATCTTTCAACCACTTCATCAACTACAAACGGAAATCTGATGCCTATCCCACCTCCTTTTCTACGGCTCAACTACTACAACTGACCCCCACACCATAGCCAATATTTTCGCGTCCTTCTTCAAACTATCCTTCACGGACGACTCGTTCGAGCCGAACCCCTCCTACTTTACTGGCATGTCTGAACTCTCCCTCGGCCCACTCATCCCTCTACACATTCAACAACACCAAGTTATTGAAAAACTTGGACAACTGAAAACGATTTCAGTCCCGGCTCAGACGGACTCCCTGCTATCTTCTTAAAAAAATGCTCCTCTTCTCTCTCTCCCGCTTGCTTCAATCTTCAATCTATCCCTTGCACAAGGTCTATTTCCCGACATTTGGAAATCCTCTTACATAACCCCCATACATAAAAAGGGGCCAAAAAACGATATATCCAATTATCGTCCCATTGCTTAGCTTTCGCACATTCCTAAACTGTTCGAAGGCCTTCTTTTTGATGCGTTATGTTTTCGCTGCACCCCCATCATCTCTCCTAACCAGCACGGCTTCCTCTCCGGCAGGTCCACTACTACCAACCTTGTCGAATTCACGTCCCACACACTCCTTACCCTAGAAAACGGCGATGAGGTCGATGTAGTCACTACCGACTTTAGCAAGGCCTTCGACAAAATCTCCCATAACCTCATTCTCTTTAAATTATCTTCCCTCGGTTTTGAAACCCCTGTTGATTAAGTGGATCTCAACCTATCTTAATTCTCGAACCTGTCGTGTGCGATTTAGATCCACCCTCTCCGATCCTTTTCTTCCAACCTCAGGTGTCCCCCAGGGCAGCCATCTCGGCCCCCTCCTTTTTATCCTAGCCATAAACGACATAGGCTCTTGCATCAATCACTCCCTCATCTCGCTTTACGCGGATGATACCAACATTTTCAAGACAATCCGCTCTCCCCTAGACTCCTCACTTCTCCGATCGGATCTTGACAGCTTCTCGACTTGGTGCCAAAATAATTGCCTAGAATTGAATATCGCCAAATGTCACACAATCACCTTCTCTCGGAAGCGCTCCCCCACCCAGCCACGTTCCTATCTCTAGCTGGACCAGCCGATAACATCGGTTGAATCGATTTGCGACCTGGGCGTCCTATGCGACAAGGAGCTTACATTTACCGCACATATCAATGACATAATCCTTAAGGCCAACGCCACCCTTGGCTTTGTAAAACGCTGGTCGAAGGAATTCCTAAACCCCTACGTCACCCGATCACTTTACACAACTTTTGGCCAGCCACTACTCGAATATGCTAGTCATGTCTGGTCCCCGTATCAATTGTCTCACATTCATAGGATCGAGGGCGTTCAACGTCGTTTCTTGCGCTTTGCCCTCCGTGAACTAAACTGGGAAAACCCGCTCACTCTACCACCATACATAGGCCAGCTCCTTCTAATCAATCTCAACACACTTGAAGAGCGCAGAATCCATGCTGACATCATCTTTGTCCATCGCCTTCTGTCTGGCTCAATCAATTGCCCAAGCTTGTTCTCCACGTTAACATTTCATACAAACCCCCATAATGTGCGAAACCCTCGACTGTTTTACGTGCCCGCTCATGACACTTCTTACGGCGCTAACGAACCCATTCGCGTATGCTACTACAGGCCAACTCTTTCCCCACCTCCTTCGATTTCAACCTCTCCAGTCCTGCTCTCAAACGACGTCTCAGAAGAAACCCGTCCAATAATTCTCTCTACCCTGCAATCCTACCTCTCCTCTCCTACCCTCAAAACAGCCCTCCCCTACACCTTTCCAGCCCCACCAAAAATTTCAACCTCTTCCTCCAGCTCACCAACCCCGCCTCGGTACCAGTACGTGGACATGCCCCTCACTGTCACTGTCTCACAAATGCCGACTTTACCACCCCCACATACACTCGCTCTTCCCCCCTACCTCCCCTATCGCCTAGTCATCTTCACCTTCCTGGTTTTTTTTTCTCCTTCTTACTCTAGATTTAAGATAGTCTGTAAGGTTTTTATATTAATTTAATTTAATTTAAGCTTGCATTAAGCTAAATAAATGAGGGTTCTGCCCTCACTAAACTAAACTAAATATATTTGAGTTGAAGAAAAAATATTCTTTTTTTGTAGTAAAAGTTATTGTTTTCTCTTAGATTCAACAGTTTTATTTATCCAAATATTTCACATTATTTTTTAACCACCTTTTCTTGTTGACATGCATGGTCAGGACCGTACGGTAGATGCATCAAAACTTCCTAACCTAGTTCATCCAATTATTGCCTAATCATCAACAACCCGTGTGGATCTATGTTGCCATGAAGAAACACAACACCTTTCATATTGTAGCGAGCTCAGGGTTCGCTGGATTAATCATTTTTATAAATAAGAGCCTTTAAATCGATTTTTAAATAATGTAACACTTTATTAGTCCGTTAATAACAACCGTTACTTTTACCGTACACTTAACGATTTCTTGACTTATCGCTTCCTTACTTATCGCGTCATTGACTGCTGACTTCACTGCTTACTTCTTACTTCTTACTTATCTTCCTTATCTGCGTGCGACGTATTTATACCATTTCCTCCTTTTGATTCGGCGATTCGTTTCCGTCCGTTCCATAGCCTTGAATTTTCTACTGTTCATAGTCTCCAGTTTTCCAGTACTTTCTAGAATATTTTAGTACTTTGTTTCGAACTTTCTAGAATATTCTAGTACTGATCGTCATATGCGTCACACTACCCCGCGCCTAGATTAGTTCGTCCCGAACTAAGTTCACTGGTCTCCTGGGTTAACAAAAGTCGCCAGTCGGTCACGATGCACCACTTTCATATTTGCGTTCGGTCTTCGCTGAATCCTATAGATAACGTCGTTAATTCTTGTGAGAATCTTATACGGTCCTTCCTAATGTTGCTGCAACGTCGGAGGCCTTCCTTTTTGCCGATGAGGGTTATAAAGCCACACGTTATCGCCTACATTAAATCCGTATGCGTTGGCTCGAAAGTCATACCTTGTTTTCATCCTGTCACTTGATACCTTGATTTGCTTTCGAACCAAATGATGAATCTCATCGAGGCGAATTCTCCATTCAGCTATGTAGTCTTCAGTCTTATCCATGGCGTCTGGAGGTATTCCGAATCCCTGATCGGCTGGTAATCGTATCTCTGGTCCAAATATAATTCTTGCTGCATGAGAAACGTTTGTACATATTTGTCCCAATCTTGTTGGTGATCACTATTGACCTTCGATAAATGCTCTTTTATTGTTCGGTTGAAACTTTCGACTATTCCGTCTGACTGCGGATGTAAGGGTGTGGTCCTGGTTTTCCTTACGGCCAGTGCCGCACAGATGCCTTGAAATACCTGTGATTCGAAGTTTCGGCCTTGATCGGAATGAAGCTCACAAGGAACTCCATATCTGCTGATCCAATTATTGATAAGCTGCTCAATGACGGTTGTTGCTTCCTGGTTTGAAATTGGAAGGAGTTCCACCCACTTGCTGAAGTAATCCATGATGACCAACATGTATTTGTTGTTGTCGTTGGTTGTTGGGAATGGTCCTGGGATATCAATCGCAATTCGCTCGAAAGGGGCACCCACGTTGTACTGCTTCATAGCGCTCCTTATTTTTGCTGTTGGTCCTTTGGTCGCAATGCAAGTCGTGCAGTTCCTACACCAAGACTCGACGTCATCTCTCATGTGAAGCCAGAAGAATCGAGATCGTAATTTTGAGTGTCTTATTAACTCCCAGATGTCCACCGGAGGCCCTGTCGTACATTTCTGTTAGTACATCCTTTACTTTTGATGGTGGGACTAGAATCTGCATTCGGCGGGATTTTCTGTCCGCGGCTTCCCATTTACACTTTAGAATTCCATCTTCCACCAGCAAGGAATTCCATTTCGCCCAATATGCTTTAAATGTTCCACTCTTGTCGGAAATCCCAACTTGCTGAATGTGTTCCGCCCTTTCAGACAGGTACAATCAAAACTGCACTACACGTACTCGATAGGATACAAAAACGAGCAGTGAAACTTATTGGGGACCCAGCTGAGTCGATCAATTCCGTCGTTAGAACATAGGCGCAACGTATCATACCCATCTCTCTTCTATAGGTGTAATCACGGCCGTTGGTCAACAGAACTTGCTGAATGTGTTCCGCCTCGTCAGACATTTTCCCGCGATACCCGTCAATCTGAGAATGCGCATCAGTTCACGTTGAAAATCAACTTCACGCGCATAAACAAACATAGAAAGTCATTCTTTAGTCGAACCGCACGAATGTGAAATACTCTACCTGATCATGTGTTTCCTCGTCATTGTAATGTCCAGGCATTTAAGACCAATGTTCATCGATACCTCCTTTCCTTATCCACTTCCCCCTTCCGCTCGCAGTGTGCTCTGACACTTAAGGGTACTCAAAAATCCCCTTGTGTGCGCGCGTTTGTGTAAAAAAAACCATGTTATCTTTCTTCTATGTACAATTTTCTAATTTGCATTAGAAATACTTGACTTGTTAATGCCTGGAAAGACGTATTCAGAGAAGGTAACAGGGCAAAACTGCAAGGACCGGTTTTTGTCGTGGAAAAATTAACAGCGAGTTCACGTAAGTGCTCCGACGAAATCCGAGGCAATTTGTCACGAAAAAATTTAATGGGAACCGGACATGACCATAGCCAATGCGCTTTATTCTGAAAAATGAAATACCCCAAGTTTCACAACATCGTCATCATCGGCACTACAATCGGGATCCGATATTGGCCTTATTTAACAAATCTCTCCACCGGTCCCGATTTCGAGCCGATGTCATTTAGTTTCGCACTCCAAGGCTCTGGGCGTCCTGGTCTAAGCCATCCCTCCATCGCAGACAAGTTCTGCCGGGTAGTCTTCTGGCGGTCCGCCAAACCCCACGGTTCACTTACCTAAAAAAAAAAAACCCCATACCTCCCATCCAATCACATAATTTCGCCAATGCAATCGCATTAGCACCTTAAATGCTTTACGCATCTAGGATTATCTAAGGTCTAATCTAAAAAGCTTCAGTAAAAGAATGCTTACCTTTTCTTGCATTCCCTTCGCATACAAATTCCTTTGAGTTCTTTCTTACCTTATCATAAATTCCCTCTAATAAAACTTATCGGTTCACATATCATGTAACCATCCCAATCAGGGATAAGGATCATTGCGTCGCCTATTCCCAGCTTCATTCATGTGTACAACAAATCCCTTTTTATACACATTGTCTGGCGACCTTTTCACCCAACGATGAACAACCCAAGCAGCTGCATATAATTAGCGCAATAGACGCTGAGACTATTTCCTTAACTCACACCATGAGTAAACAAAAGACCGCTGTCCTTCAGCAGGCATTCTGGCGATACGAAAACGATTCAATCATCCTAGTATACCAAATGCACCTACCATCTAATGTTTACTCACTTGAACTCTCAGGCCATAAATTCCTTTTATCCTACATAGTTCTGGATTTGTTTCCCAGTAACCTCTCACATAAACAAAGAACTCCACGATCCCTTTTGCCTTTCTTTGTTTCAGGTTCATTCCCATGGCCTTGTGTATGAAAAAAACCAATGTGATCTTCACTCACACATACACATACATTGCCAAGTCTTTTTTCCTTGTTTTCACCACGGGAGAAACACTTTCTTTCTTGGGAAAACTCACCCCAAAACGATGAAATATCGTTGAGTCGTCTTCCATCCTTCAGCGCGCCCGCATCGATTATTTGTATCCTCTCCCGTAGGGTGTGCACCGGAGTCTGCACCCCTGCGTGACGTGTCCCCTTCGCGGAGTTGAGTGCGCTAATTTCTCCTTTACCTGTGAAAAGTGTATAACATAGAACTATTAATGAATGATAACACTAGTGTCGCCATACACCAATAAACCTAACGAACTCTTTTTGCCAGTGAATTGATGTAAACCTGTGTTAATAAACGGGTGTAATTAAGATAAAAACAAAACCTCTACCAGTGTGATTGTTACGCTGAATGTCCGTGTCGTATAATTTTCCGAACTTTCTCCAAATAAAACGTTGCTACTAACAGTCAAAATTAGTGTTTTATTTTTGTTGAACAATAAGATCGTTGAGTGTTGAACAATAAGGTAAGAGCCAGTTACTAACCATCAACCATGGTGCGTTGTACCTTTCCTTGGAGATCGTTCTGTCGTTTAGCAGTGGAACATTTGGTAGAAAGTGGTGGGTCTCGCGTTCATGCAGGCGCCACGACTTCCTACCCCACAGTCTCCTTCCATACGACCTGCCACAAAGGACTTTCTGAGCAGGCTCCTCTTCACTCATTCGAACTACGGACCCGCCCAGCGGAGTCTACCGAGCTTGATTTTTCGTAAAACATTAGCTTCAAGGTAGATCGCGTACAACTCATGGCCGTGGCTTCTCCGGAATCGTCCTCCCTCACATACGAGGCCAACAATTCCACTTAAGACCTTCCTCTCGAAAGCGGCTAAGAGTTCAGAGTGCCTTTTATTGAGCACACAGGTCTCGGATCCATACATGAGTACTGGTAAGACCATGGTCTTGTACAGTAGTAGCTTGGATGTACTGGATAAATTTCGGGATTTAAAGAGCCTTGATAGAACATAGTAGGCGTTGATGGATTTGATCAGCCGTTCACGCATTTCTTCTTCCATATTGTTATCGGCTGATACTATTGACCCAAGGTAGTTAAACGATTGCACTACTTCAAATTCGTGCTCCACTACCCTGATAGTTTAACCAACGTTAGGTCTTCTTTTTGCAGAAGTTACCACCATGTACTTAGTTCTTCCCTCATTAATGTGCCCTCCCAGTTTTTATGTCGCCTGTTCGATCTGGGTGAAGGGGTCCTGTACAGTCGAATCGGATGTACCGATCATGTCGATGTCATCTGCGTAGGCAAGTATCTGGCTTGACTTGGTGACAATAGTCCCTCTAGTTGTAACGTCAGAGTCACGGATTGCTTTCTCCAACGCCAGGTTGAAGAGAAGGCAGGCCAGACCGTCCCCTTGTCGGAGTCCATTAAAGATGTTTATTGGTTTGGACAGCAATCCCGCTATTTTTACTTAACTAGTTACGTTGGTCATGACCAACCTACAAAGTCGTATCAATTTGTTTGGAATGCCGAATTCTCTCATGGCATTATATAGTTCTACCTTGGCTATCCTGTCGTAGGCGGCCTTAAAGTCTATAAATAGATGATATAAGGGAATTTTAAATTCCAGACATTTTTCCATCACCTGTCTAAGGGTGAATATCTTATCATTCGCTGATTTGCCTGGGATGAAGCCACATTGATAATGACCAATGATGCCTTTAGCGTTTGGAGCTATCCGATCTTGTAGGATCGAGGAGAGTATCTTATATGCTATATCGCTATGGTTGCTGCACACTGTGATATCTCCCTTCTTATGTATGGGGCAAATTATACCATGTCGCCAATCTTCCGTCATCTCCTCTTGCTCCCATACGTGCACCACGATCTCATGTATTGCGTGATGTAACGCTGTCCCTCCTTGTTTGATCAGCTCAGCTGGTATGCCATCAGCTTCGGGGCTTTATTTGATTTGAGTTGTGTTATGGCTTTTAATGTTTCCTCAATGCTTGGTGATGGCACCATTTGGTCTTGATCTTGCATTGGCGGAGCCTTCAATTCTTCTGTGAGCGGAGCATTTAGCAATTCATTGAAGTGCACTTCCCATCGCTCCAGAATGCCTTCAGGATCGGTGATCAGATTACCCTCTTTATCCTTACAGTAAGTGCAGCGTGGTGTACCGCGTCATACTGCGGATTATTTCGTAGAACTTCCGCGCCTGGTGCGAACCTCGCTCTCTACTTTTCTCTATTTCACAGACAAGGTTTTTCCCTAGGCACTTTTCTTTTGTCTGTGGTCTTTTTTCAGACCTCCTGAGCTCTTTGTATCTCTCCTCGCGTACCCGCGTCCTATGAGACTGCTGCAGTGCCCGGTATGCAGCATTCTTACGTTCAGTCGCTACTTTGCACTCATCATCAAACCAATCGCCCCGATCTCTACGACAACTGCCTAAGATAAAGTTGGTAGTAGTAATGACAGTATTCTTAAGGCGTGTCCATTTCTCTTCTACGCCCGGCATTCTGGCTCCAGGACTTATTCTCCCTCTGTCGAGCATTTCGAGGGCGAGTCTTAGCCCGTGACCAAAGGTGTTACTGGTATTCTCATTGCGTAAGGCGACCGTGTTGATTCGAACCTGATCCGCGGATGCAATACGTCTCCGTAAGGCAATCCGCACTCGGAAGGATCGGTTTTTGTCATGGAAAAATTAACAGCGAGTTCACGTAGGTGCTCCGACGAAATCCAAGGCAATTTGTCACGGAAAAATTTAATGGGAACCGGACATGACCATAGCCAATGCGCTTTATTATGAAAACTGAAATACCCCAAGTTTCACAACAACATTCATTAAAAAAAGCTAGTTTCTTTTTAATAAATACTTTTCTGTTTTTGTTTTAATAAATATCTTAAAGCTCTAAAAATAAACCATAAAAATAACAAAACAAAAATATACATTTTTTTTTAAATTTAAAAAGGTGTATTGTACAATATCTAATGAGAATTTAAGAGGTGCTCTTAGCATTCAATTTCTTTTTTTTTATCAGAAATTTCTGAAAATGTTAATTAATTAAATTCAATTAAACATATATATCTATATATATGGGTTCAATGATTTTTTATAGTAAATGGATAAAAACAAAAAACAATACGACTGCAAACGTACTGATCACTTCGGGTTTTTGTGTTTGGTTCTTACGTAAAGTAATTCAAGCATACATTTTAATTTGAATAAAAGCACACAATTAATTCTTGTAAAAAATAAAAAATTAACTAAGGAGACTGTGAAGTTACAAACATCCTTTATGAATGTTACTTTAAAAATTATTTTAATGCATTTATATCTTTTAAGTTTAATTATCGTGTTATACGTATTTATCTTAATCATATGGTAAAGCAATCTTTTTGATCACAACAGTATGGTAAATATCTGTTACGTGTCTTCTTTTTAATAAACTTCAATCCATCAAATAGCTTTATCAAACATTTTCTTATTATTAACTCTCGTGAGTTCTCCGGCAGAATTTGTGGCAATTGTTATTTTAAAATTGAACGCTGACTAACATGCCACACGATCAAGTAGCTTCTATCCCCTCGATATTCGGCAGACTGATTGGAGTCCATATGAACACTATTTTCCATTTCATTATCACCTGAAAAAGGAGGTAAAATGTGTAAAGCTATTTTACAAAGTTCATTTAGGGAATTCATTTTAGTATACAAAGTGCAAGCAACAAATTAGTGGGAAGTGCTAAAACAAAAAGACAAAATGTGCGCTTTGAAATAATACAATAATTTTATTAAAATTACAAATATGATATACACAGTTTTATACAACAATATAGTAACAAAACAGTTATATTAAAATAAAAGTTAATTAAAAAGTTGTCGACGTTGTCGTGGTTATACAACAATATAACAGCAAAAGAGTTATATTAAAGTAAAGATACTAAGTTAATTAAAAAGTTGTCGGGGTTTTCATGTTTATACAACAATATAATATCAAAACAGTTATATTAAAAAAATATACTAAGTTAATTAAAAAGTTGTCTGCGTTTTTGTGTTTGCCGTAGTTTAAAGTGTTATAACTTTGAAATAGTTAGCCGCATCGACCAGTCTTGTTTTTTTTCTTCTTTTTTGACAGGTGACAGATCAGTTGATTATTGATGACAATTTTATTGAGATTGGTGCGTCATGTTAAAGGTTATTGCAAATTATAGATTAATGAAATTTCGAAAAAAAAGGCTATAATTTGCTACGGTAAGTGGAAGAGTGCGGCGCGGTATGATATTTATAATGAAAGTACTATATCGCAATAAATTACCAGGTTCGTTCGTTATCGTTCTAGATAATTTTTATGCGAAAGAAACAGAGAGTTGACCTATCACTAAAAAGTTCATAAGTTTTGGGTAAGGTTCAAGAATATTTAAATCTATTACAATATCCCTAAAGAACTGAATATTAAAAAAATGGTTTATATAATTTGCATGAAGTCGCTTTTTTGTATCAATTGCAATAAATACTTCTCTGAGAAAAGGAAACTATGACTCTAACACCCACATCTTTGAAGAACCAGCAAAAATTGTGAAAACTTTTCTGGAAAGTTTAGATACATCGATTACATAGTCCTGAAATTACATCCCCCATGGTCATTTGTACCAATCTCAGGAATATCCTCTTGCTGGCGCAGAATTGACTGCACAAGAGGACTGTGAAAAGAACTCGCCTCAAATTTACAAACATAAAACCCCGGAATCCAACGACAAGAAAGTAATGGCCCTAAAATGGTACACTTTAACCAACAAGGGATGGGCAATATTTGGATCACTATATAGTAATAAGGGCTGGCGCAAGACTAATGACCTTGCCCGAAAAAAAAAAAAAAAGCATGGAAAATTAAACAAACCTCAGGACTTGCTAAATAAGGCCAAGACCGGTTCCCGGTTGTAGTGCCGATGATGATGATGATAGTAATGAAGGGGGGATGGTACAGGGCAAAGTGACTGATTGCTTTCAACCCGGCGAAGTCCAGGACGATCCTTGTCCCTGTTCAATCCAAGTTGACATGCAGTCTCCACGTGACACCCCTGGATAGCTACTTTGGCACCCGCCAAGCAGTGAACCAATGCATGTAGCGACATTCTGAGAAAAGTTGCCACAAAGCTAATAACCGTGCCCGGAAAAACAAATTATTATGGAGAATTTAACAACAAGATATGGACCGGATACACGACGACGACCACAGAAACGAAAATGGCTAAATGCTTTGAGAATTTTCTCATGGAACGTCTGCTCACTATACAGAGCTCGAGCTGCACAGCTAGCTCTGTATAGATAGCTAGCCGATATCCTGTCCGAATATAAGGTTGACATAACACCATTACAAGAAATAAGATGGACGGGGGGTGGTGTTTTTCAGAGTGCGACATTTATTATAGCCGTCATGCAAAACACCATGTGCTCGGGGTAGGCTTTCTAGTCAGCCATAAACTGAAGTCTGCCATTATCGGCTTTAATGCAATAAACGTAAGGCTAGGCATTCTTCGCGTGCGAGGCAAGTTTAAGAACATAAGCCTCATAACCGTTCACGGACTTACAGATGAGTCCCCTGACGACGAAAAAGAACAATTCTACGAAAACCTCGAACGTTCTTGGTGATTTGAATGCGAAAACAGGTTGGGAGCCGGTTTTCAGGCACTATACAGGTTCCCACAGTTCGCATGAGAACACTAATAACAATGGACTACGACTCATCGAACTGGCAGCACCAAAAAACTTGGTCGTTGCAAGTATCGGATTTCCGCGTAAAAACACCCACAAAGCCACCTGAGTATCACCTGCCGGAGCCACACGCAACCAAATGGGTATATGTACCTGGCGGAATCTAGTTTTAGTCGTTAAACATCCGCTCGCAACCAAATTGACCACGTGTTGATAGATCGCCGCCACTCTCGAGCCTGGTGACGGTATGAACCTACCGAGGTGCCACAGTCGACTCGGATCACTATCTTGTTGGTATTGTTTTCCGAGCGCGGATTGCCTTACGGAGACGTATTGCCTCCGCGAATCAGATTCGAATCAACACGGCTGCCATACGCATTGAGAACACCAGCAACGCCTTTGGTCATGCGTTAAGACTCCCCTTCGAAGAGCTCGACGGAGGGAGAGTAAGTCATGGGGCCATAATGCCGGGCGTAAAAGAGAAATGGACACGCCTTAAGAATACTGTCATTAGTACTGCCAACTCCATCTTAGGCGGTAGTCGTAGAAATCGGAGCGACTGGTGTAAGTTGAGTGCAAACTAACGACTGGACGTAAGAATGCTGCATACCCGCCAATGCAAAAGTCGCATAGGACGCGGGTACGCGAGGAGAAATACAAAGAGCTTAGGAGGTTTGAAAAAAGACTCCACACACAAAAGAAGAGTGCCTGCGAAAAAGATCTAGTATGTGAAATAGAGAAAAGTAGAGAGCGAGGTCCGCACCAGGCGCGGAAGTTCTACCAAATAATCCACACACCACGCTGCACTTACTGCAAGGTTTAAGAGGGTAATCTGATCACCGATCCTGAAGGCATTCTGGAGTGATGGCAAGTGCACTTCAATGAATTGCTAAATGCTTCGCTCACAGAAGAATTGAAGGCTCCACCAATACAAAATCAAGTCCAAATGGTGCCGCCACCAAGCATTGAGGAAATATTAAAAGCATAAGACAGCGCAAATCAAATTAATCCCCTGGAGCTGATGGCATACCAGCTGAGCTGATCAAACACGGACGGACAGTATTACATCACGCAATTCATGAGATCGTGGTACACATATGGGAGCAAGAGGAGATGCCGGAAGATTGGCGTCGTGGAATAATTTGGCCCATACATAAGAAGGGATATATCACACTGTGCAGCAACTATAGGGGTATAACATTGCTGAGTACCGCCTATAAGATACTCTCCTCTATCCTACAAGATCGGGTAACCCCAAACGCACAATATCAGTGTGTCTTCATCCCTGGCAAATCAGTGATTGTTCAGATATTCACCCTTAGGCGGGCGACGGCCTACGACAGCATAGCCAAGGTAGAACTATATAATCCCATGAGAGAGTTCGGCATTCCAAACAAATTGATAACACTTTGTAGGTTGACTATGACCAACGTAACTAGTCAAGTAAAAATAGCGGGATTGCTGTACAAACCAATAAACATTTTTAATGGGCTCCGACAAGGGGGCTGTCTGGCCTGCCTTCTCTTCAACCTGGCGTTGGAGAAAGCAATCCGTGACTCTGACGTTACAACTAGAGGGACTATTGTCACCAAGTCAAGCCAGATACTTGCCTACGCAGATGACATCGACATGATCGGTACATCCGATTCGACTGTACAGGACCCCTTCACCCAGATCGAACAGGCGACATAAAAACTGGGAGGGCACATTAATGAGGGAAGAACTAAGTACATGGTGGTAACTTCTGCAAAAAGAAGACCTAACGTTGGTTAAACTATCAGGGTAGTGGAGCACGAATTTGAAGTAGTGCAATCCTTTAACTACCTTGGGTCAATAGTATCAGCCGATAACAATATGGAAGCAGAAATACGCGAACGGCTGATCTAATCCAACTAAGCCTACTATGGTCTATCACGGCTTTTTAAATCCCGAAATTTATCCAGAACATCCAAGCTACTACTGTACAAGACCATGGTCTTACCAGTACTCTTGTATGGATCCGAGACCTGGGTGCTCAATTAAAGGCACTCTGAACTCTTAGCCGCATTCAAGAGGGTGGTTTTAAGGACAATTGTTGGCTCCGTATGTAAGGGGGGACGATTGCGTAGACGTTACAACCAAGTGTTCCACGCAATCTAGCTTCAAGCTAACGTTGTAAGAAAAATCAAGCTCGGTAGACTCCGGTGGGCGGGACACCTAGCTCGAATGAGCGAAGAGGAGCCTGTAGCGATTCTAACAGATACACACAATTCACAAGCAAAATAGTGAAGAACACGAACGAAAAATCGAATAAGAAAAATACATCACAACCCTATACCAAGCGATAAATAACAAAAATAATTCACATCAGTGGAATATAGTCGAGTTTGGAAATCAAATTCAAAACACGGTCAGTAGCCTGGTGTGTAACGCTTAGGTAAAATTTTT